>OY728157.1:637601851-638216691 GCA_963277665.1 Viscum album
TGGTTATGATTTCATGTGTAATTATATTGATTATCTTATGATTCATGTCTAATTAACTAATAATATTTATTTCATGATTCATGTTTTTGATCATTGATATACATGGCTTGATCTTCTAATGATGTGATCTTGTTCTCATACCCATGTTCTCATGTTATGCTTAAATATCTCCCCTATTTACCCTTACTGATCATCTGACCTATCCCAATTCTTATGATTCCTTTCCACAGGTTGTGAATAAAGGTTTTAAGTAGGATTATTAAAGGGGAAGATCTTTAATGGATATGTTGATGATCATTCACCGTGTTAAAATATTATGTTTCCTTGTTTCCAAGGACAATAAACTATTATGGGCATCGAGCATTTTTTTGGATAATATTCATCTAAAATGCTTTAGTATTCATGAATGTTAATCCAGGGTCAATATAGATGGTATGAATGTAAATGATTACTCAAACTTTATAAATTAGGATGAGAAGACATTATGGAGATCACTATGCATATTTCTATGTATTTTTTTAGGGATGTCACTAAGGATATGCATAAGGTGTCATAAAAATAAAAGTATGTTTCATGATTTTGGAATCCTATATTAAATATTTCATGATTATGTGGTTTTCTTCTATTATAGTTGTTTCTAACTCTATTATTTTTGTTTTAGTCAGTGACGGGAACTAGTAGGAAGGCAGTTAACATTGGATTTTTATAATGTGGAATGTATGGGTATTATGAAAATTGATTTCCTAGGTGAAAATCTCATAAATGGAATCAAGAAGGTAGTACCAATATTGGTCATATTGGGGATGATTATAGGACCAAAAATAGCATGTAAAATTTATGGGAAGTTTTAATAGTATTTTTTACAACAAAAGTAATAAGTGTGATTAGATTATGGTTTAAGAAACATAAGAAATAATTCATATTTCAAATTATATGAAAGGGGTGTTAAAGAATAAAATTATTATTCCTATGTAATGGGTTATGAATAATGTCAGATTTTTGAAGTGTATATGTATTGGAATTGAACAATTATGTCATATGACTAACGAATTATATATTTTTCCTTGAGGATTTAAATGGGAGTTTTTAATGGTGATAATGAAATAGAAAGGTGATATAATGGTATGATGATATTTTTTTACTGGAAGGAAACCATTAATTTGGTACCGTTGTTGAAGAAATATGTTGAGATTGGATAAATGGGTGATGGATTTGTATATTGTTTATATCAATGACCTCAGAACTGATAATTGATTTTTGGAAAAAGTAATTTACACTATCATGTATGGGGTTCAAAATATTTACGTATTTTAGGAATATATCCAATATACATAGGAATATGGAAACATGGTTGTATTCAATAAGGTTTCATCGTAATTAATTTTATTACCTTGTTTTATGAAAATAAATTTAAATTGTATTCACATGTTTGGAATGTTACAATTGAGATCCACATTATGATATATGGAAAATTAATGTTAATATTATTTTGATAAATTTAGTTTCATTATTTATAATTTTTTGGATTTTATTATTTTGGAAGGGTTATATGATTATCCATTTGTGGAATGCTTAATTTAAACATCAGATGAAGTTAGTGATATTAATTTATTATCGTACTAATTGGGGATTTATGCATGTTGAATAGCACCTGATAACCTTTTTTTAAAAGACAGATAGAATGACTAATAAATCTATTAATGGATCTCATGATATATTAATCCTCTATGAATGAATAGGTCGCCTTAATTTCATAGAATAAGAGATTATTTTGATGTTGATAAAGGAACAAAAAAGTGAATTTTTTTCATAAAATCATGTATGTAAATCATTTAAGTAAAATTATTAGATGTTATGGAAAATTGTATTAAAATAAAATAATGTCCTATTATAATAATTTTGGTTCATATTAATGACCTTTTTATATCCTGTATGGTTTATGTAATTATGATTTTTAACATTATCTTTACTATGTTCTCTATCACTCTCCATCAGAACATGATAGATACATTCTCCTTTCATGTCCTTGTTTTCACACTCAACCTATATTCTACTATATGTAAACCTAGTTTTGAGTTACATTGGGTAGTCGTTATGTTTCTACCATTATTTTTCTAAAATAATGTTTAGGTATGCATTTTCTCAGTGAGGTTTTATATGAATGGAACAATAAAATAATAATGATATAACATCCCATATGAATTTATGTGGAGAAATTCATTTTTATTTGGGGTACAATGAAACACCTCGATATTTTTTGAAAAGTTTTTTTTTCAAATTAATTTCATTTTTCTTTTGATATTTTCCATTTCACACAAAATTAAATATAGTTTCTGTTTTATGAAATATCTATATTTGGATTTACTAATAGGAAATACGAAGTTATGCAAGAGATATATGCAACGCATAGATTAAATTTTAGAATATGAAAGACTGTGTTTGGGTTATGTTACACATAATTCCAAGTTTCGTCGATAGCTTATGTAACATGCAATGCCTTGTTTTATTGGAGTACAATATAATTTCAAAATCAGTATTAGAATATCATTATATCAACCAAATAGTAATTTTAATGGGATTTATAAATAATATTAACAAAATTTTAAAAAAATGATTTACACATGAATTCATTGGTTGTTAATTAGTAGTGGAGAATGATAGAAAGATTTAAAAATAATGAAATTTCTTTTATAAGAAAACTATTTTCTTATGCAGAAGTTGAATTTTATCTCAATGAATTATCCAAACCACTATTGGTTAATTCTTTCAATAAAATTTATTAATATTATATTCAATCAATATTTTTTATACTCTTATAATATATTTTATATGTATAATATAAAAAAATCCGATTTTATGTAAAAAAATGTATTTTTCATGAAAATAATTTTACTACCTCTCAATGGAGAACCCATTTTAAATATTATTTTTGAAACTATTATAAATTTTATTTATAAATTTTATCTTTTATGTAAATTGAGTATGAACATTTACTTTAAGCGATTTTTTTGGTATTTTACTAAGAAGTTTAATTTTTTATGAATAATGAAAAACACCAAATTTGAATTCAAATATGATTTTTCATCTAAATTATTAATATAGTAAAATTATATTTAATTATATTTATGTTTAATTATATAAATATCAAACAATTTAGTCCAATTTTGGTAATTCTAATCAATTTTACACTGAAATTGAATATAAAAATATTTCAATATTTTGAGTATTTTTACATTAAAAACTTGCTTTTTCATCCCATATATGGGATTAAACATAAATTAATTTATTCCACTTGTGTTATTGTAATTTCTAAAATGGATTCCATATTTTTAATCATAATATTTTATAATTTTATAATATGTTAAACTTAATATTTGAACAAAAATATTAGTGATATTCATTAAAATTAGTAACAAAGATAATGGGAAACTTTTTTATAATACAAGACTAAAACATAAAAATTAGATCAAAAATTACCTATAAACATGTCCAAAATCCATTTTATGTTAATATATACACCCTATACTCCCTTTTATCATATTTCCACCATTATTAGGGCCACGTGACATGGGAATATCATGGGTTGAATTCACTTTTCAACCATTTATAAGAATTTCAGTCCACCACTATAAAAAAACCCTCACCCATACCAATTATTCACACCACTTGTCCCCTTTTGTATTTGAGAAACAATTCCATGATATCCTCCCAAAATCCCTCCCTTTCCCATTGAAAATCCAACCAAGAAATCCATTTTCTACAAACCAAGAGGAAGACCTGAAAGAAGATGTAACATCCTTTCTCAAGATCCTTTGTTTTATTTTCATTCTCCACTAGCTCAAATATTCTCATTTAATGATTATATAATAACATCAGTATCCTAAATATATTTTTAAGTTGTTATTCTAAGGGTTTTATCTATACATACAAACACATCCATCTAATTGGTAACAGGCTTACGGTTCTTCTATATGAAAAACTATCACCTCACAAAAAAATATGATAGAAACTATATTTTATATGATATTTATTATATATATTATTTATTTATTTTCATTTAATTATTATATAAATTATAAATTAATTCTCTCTATTTTTTTAAAAATGATTGCTTGGTTAATTGACAGGTGGACTACCGCCCCCTCAAAGTGATATTATTCAATCACACTATACATGGAATTTATAAACGAACGGTTTGGTGATATTTTATGATATATAAGACATAGTAATTACAAATTAATGATATTATATGTATATATATATATATATATATCATTTACATTATTTCATTCAATATGACAATAAAATAAAAACATCTTTCATTCATGTGTACCGCCTACCGTCCCAATGAATGGTGTATTCCATTTATATTTTTATATTATAAAGATTATTATAAATATATATATATATATAATAATATATATTATATGTTCATATTTTTTTATGTTATTTAAATATTTAATTGATGAAATATGTTAGTGGATCATGAATTAGAAGCCAAAACATATAATAAAAACAGAGTAGATATTACACAAAATTTAACATTGTCATGGTGTTTTTAACAAAGGGTTAATGAAAAATAATAACCACAACATATATGTAATTATATATAATAATTTTTTTCTTTATAATATTTATAATAATATTATATTTATTATACATTAGTTTTGGATGTCTATTAAAAAGTCAAGACTTAAGGTAAGGGTTTTCCCGTCTCAATTTTATTTCACTGAGACTCATGTCGTATTCATCGCTAAATTATTTTGTATGGTTAATATAATTCCCATGAAGGATTATATGATTATTATGTATAAATTTATGGGTATTTACATATCCATTTTTGATATCTATTTCATGATTTTTATAGTTAAAAATATGAAAAACCAGTAAAGTAATTGTTGTCTCAATTTCCATTCTTTAAGATACATGACATTTTATGCACTAATATATTTCAATGAAGTGTATATAATTACCTTTGAAATATTAGGTAATGAATATTATAATCAGGATATTATAAGATTCTATTAATTTTATAATCTCATGGGTATTATGAGTTTACATTACCAATAAAGAAAGATTTTTTTAGTATGATCTCATTTTTATCAAGAATGTTTATGATAACCCTAATATTGATGAAATAATAGGATTCATATCTCATGGAATTATTTGAGGATTATTTTTTTCTGGTAATTCATGTTATATCAATAAAATTTCACCATTTCTCTTCTATTTGATACTTATGATAATTAAAATAATCTATTCATTAAAATTCAACATTATTTACCATTTTTGTCAGAAATATGTGATCTGACAAAAATGATCTTTCTAAAAATGTTATGAAAAATGATTTACTATTATAATATAATGTTCAAATGATATTTTTACCCATGTTTTCCATTCATAGAAAATGTTTTTCCTTGTAATCTGCATTCATTTTCTGATCAGGTAACATTTTTATAAATTTTTAGGTGAAAAAGTAATGGTCAACATGTAAGGACATACCCACAATGATTACCATCATTTCATTGAAGCATCATTTGTATGTTTATGAGTTTATTTTTAAATAAAAAAATTCCTAAAATTTCATATATTTTAGAATATTAATGTGATTTTCTAGGAAAAAAATTTCAAAAATGTTTTATTTTTGAATTGAATTTTTAATGTTTTCCAAATAATCCATTATATGTCTTCAAAAAAATTATTTTGAAAGAAAAGAATTTCATTGATTTCAAAATTTTATTACATATTTTTAATACTATTTTAGAAGAAAAATGTTTTTAAAATTCATTATGTTGTAAAAATCATTTTTCAAAGAGGAAAACATATTTTCCAAAAGAAATGTTTTAATTGACATTGAATGGAATTATTTAGGAGAAAATATTTTTAAAATTATTTTACGAAAATCATTTTCAAAGAAAGGCTATTTTCCTTAAATAAATGTTCCCTATGATTTTTTTTAAAAAATATCCATCTAAAAGGAAATAAGTTGTTATAATATATTCTTTACTAGGTATATGTTCCATGAATAAAATTAAAATTAAATCTTGAATGAAATATTTTTATTGAATTAGTTTTCTAACACCCATTTATCTTCCACAGTTTATACACTTATGAACGTGCTACTTTTCACGTGTTATGCATTGATTAAATTATTATGAGACCTATTTATTTTCCACATGTAATGATATGATAAATTTTTTATGATACTCATATCATTTAATGGGTTATTATATGATGAATATTTATATTATTGTGGCAAAAATATTATGTGATGGGTGGGAACAATATCTCCATCCAATTCATTGGGTAACAATGGTTGAATCATGAGTGAATATGTTTTGTGTTACCCTAATTACATGCTCCAAAAGTTGTTTATAAACCAGATTATATGTTCATAATTTAATGTGTAAACTTGATTACACATTCATAATGTTACGCATGGACATGATTTCATGTAAATAAGATTATTTGAACACATGATAACATGTTCCTGATGTTATGAGTGAAACTTATTACATTTTCACTAGTTATACATGAACCTGGTTACATTCTCACCATGTTAAGTAGGAGAAAAATTAAATGTTCACAGTTTTATGCATGGAGTTTGTTTCAAATTAATATTTTTATACATGGACATGATTAATTTTCACAATTTTATTTGTGTTCCTGATAGAATGTTCAAAATGTTATGTGTGGACAAGGTTTTATCTCCATGTGATTTTATGATGGCTTCATTTCAGGTCCATAACATAATTATTGAACTGGTTTCACCATATACATGTTCACAATGATATAACCTGATATGTATGACATAGTTCTATGTTTTATTCCTATGTTATTATTTCATTGATTATACTCTCACTTATATAATGATTAAAGTCTTCTGAAATGCTAATCTGTATGTTATGAATCAATTTTATGATATTTGATATGCAATGTAGGATCTTGTATTGATATGATTATGCCCTTATACCCTTATGGTCATGTTATGCTTATATATATCAATTTTTACCCTTATTGGGCATCTTAGCTCACCCCTTTCCTATGTATCTTTTCCCTATGTTATGTACAAAGGATTAAAGTTTGATTCATGAACTCTATGATCTATATGGGATATTTTGAAGATAATTTACCATGTTATAATATTCTTATTTCCATGTTTCCAAAACATAAAAATATTACATTCCTTAATAAATTATTTTTGTAAGGTGCTAAATATTCATACAAAATGATGTAATATTCATGTATGTTATTCCTAGGTTACTATATGTAACACCCAATCTTTCACAGTGCACTTCTTTTTAAATAATTCAATAGCATGTTTTTCATGCAACATCGAGTTCAAGCACACCATAACCAATAAAAATGCTGTATAAAAAGCGGTTATGAATAGTATTGAACAAATTATGAAATTAATATATTCGATTATTAAAAATAGACTTAATTTTTGAATTCAGAATATCAAATTTATCTTAAGGTTATTTTACTGTATTTCTAGGAATGGTTCCAATTTTTGATGAGTATTGAAAAATACTTCATTATTATTGAAAACTGACTATTTAATTTAAATAATTTTTTTACATTAAATTTATTTTAAAATAATAATAGATATATAATAAATATTTTAGTAAAATTTAGGTGACAGTAATCATTTTTATAATATAATTATACCTAAAAATTCTATTAAGCTTTTGAAAGTCTCTTTTACTTGCCTTCTAACCACATATGTGGATTAGCATTAAATTTAATTTTCTACTTTTGTGAATTGAATTTCAAAAAATTGACTTTCATGTTTGAAATAATAATGAAAAAATTTGGTCTAATAGGATCAAGTATATTATTTTTGAATAGTAAAATTTGAATTTTATTTAAAACGGTTAAAGGTAAATAGGTTAATTAAAGTGAAAAATAATATTATAATAATAAAAATTTACCCTAAAACAAGTCCTAATTTTATTTGATAAGATATTTTAGACCAAAAATAATCCTTAGGTAGAAAATATGTTCCGTTTTATGTATCTTTTGTTAGATTAAGACATTCATATTTTATTAAACGAAGATTCAAAAATGTTATAATAAAGTTTTAATAATTATATCTTTTTTATATGAGGATATTTAAGTGATGTGGTAGAATATAAATATTATTTAGAAATATAATATGATTAAAAAAATAATGGTGATTTAATTACAATTTTCGTAAATATTTAATTAAATTAATACGGAACCAATAATGATACCATAATTTAATTATTAAAGTAAGATTCAATTAAATAATAAAAAGAATGTTAAAATATATATAATTTGAATTAATTAATTACATAAAATAATTTTTTAGATAACATAGATATGTTATTAACATATTTGATGTATTTTCTAGACGTTATGAGGTTGGGTTCATATTTTCAAAAATGAAAATATTGAATAGTATCAAAAATTACACAAAAAGATACAATAAAATAAATTAAATTTAATTAAATGTTATAAAATTAAAAAATATATAAGTTTCAGTAAAATAATGGGAATAATGTTAAATATTACATAAATTATTAAATTGGTGTTCTTTTGGAATTTTATAGTAACTATATTAACCCTATAATTTAAAAAGTAACATAGACATGGAAATAGTTACACTATTTATCTCAGAGTTAAACAAAAAATATAAGGTTACTTTTGTGACCAGAACTTGACTAAAAATCATTGGTTGAGAGCATTTAGATAAATAATCATATTATTCTCGAACTAACTAACTTTTTATCTATTTGAAACCGAAAATCAATTTATAATGAATAAATAGTTTTGGACTTTCTAAATGTGTCCCTCCACTCGATTATTAAAGGGAGCCTCTCTTTATTTCTTATTCACACCTATAATAATATTTCGATAACCCAAAACCTACTCACATATTTCACCAACTTCCCTCATCTAATACTAGATGCCAAAATTTGGGAATAAAGTCATCCTATGGGGTTGTTTTGTGGAAATCAAAAGGAGACCCACAAATAAGAGGTAGTTGTTTTTCAAATTCCATTCAATTTATTTTCTTCTTCTACAACCTTTTCATATGTTGTTTCTATAAAAAATTAATAAATACCATATAATATTCATTCGTATATGTTATTATAATTATGTGACAACCATATTACTCTATTTATCCATCCTACTAAAAAATTATATCATCATGCGTTTGTACGTACGATTTACCATCTCCACACCATGGTGTAATTTATTATTAAACACTAATTTATTTAGATGGATATAATGATGAATATAATTTACATAAATAATTAATATAAAATTATATTTTTTTATAATTAATATACCATCCAATTCCATGGCATTTAACCATTAAGGGAATTATATTATCGCTCGTGCGTACGTATAGCCTACTGTCTCCACAATGCAGTGAGATTCATTCTCCACGTTAACCATTAAATAATGTTTATAATAATTATATGATTAGTAAAAATAATTTTTATTAACATAATATCATTATTTATAGGAATAAAATACATCCTATTCATAACAAACACAACTTACACAGCAAAACGAGAATGGGAAAATGAAGCAGTTGTCACCCGAAATAATGGTAATACTGAAATATTATTAACAAAATGATATTATATGATCATACATGATATCATAAATATGGACATGTTTCTAGAGTAATTTAATAACACAGTCTATTAATTATATGGTAGGTTAAATTACTCTTATCTGAATTAGAGTACAAGGTATGTGTTAATTTCACAATCTCATTTTTTTTCAAGGTTTTTATTTTTATGTATCTAATGGGACATATTTATCATTAATGTTCATGTTTCTAAATATTTAATTTAAAATCTTATCAACATTTTTTTAAAGTTATTTTTACCCATGTTTGACTTTTTATAAACTATTTTGAAATGAATGTTTCTATCATTTTCATAACGAGGTACTTTATGACCCTTTTCGACAAATTATGGAAAGAATATTTTTTCTCCTATACGGCATGAGCAGCTATTTTCTACCATTTTGACACCATTCCATTTATAATATTACCTTAAAATATTAGAAGGTTATTTTCAAAAGAAATGTTTTCTCTTGTAGTTTTTTTTGTATTTTAAATAATTTCAAAGTAAAAAATAAGCATATTTATCTCAAAGAGTTTTATTGAATTTATTATACTAGTTTCATTTATGCCAATATCCATTGTTGGATTTTATGTTTGATTTATGTTTATTTATTATGATAAAATCATCCATATTTTATTGAATGTTTTATGATATGATTTACTATGTATTACCTATTTTTATACCATTTAGGTTTTATTGTATTATTATTAACATTTCGTATGCTAGTTTTAATATGAATGATTATGTAATTTTTTACCATTTTCATATGAGGATTGCATTGGACATTGTAAGTGATGACCATGGTCCACTGTATCCCCTTGATTCATTAATTTTTCCCAATAGACAAACTAGTGTTTTGGCATGAGGCCTTTACATTATTATTATTTACGGTCTTGGAAAAAGGTTGTGATGGTGTGGTTATGATGTCGGGTATTATGTATTCCCTCATTATTTGATTAGTTATTGCTATTACATGTGATTATTTGTCTAGTAAAATATCCATTTAAATGTTTAAATTGAATTATTTGATTTATTATTGCTATATTATGATTAATATTATTTTTAAAAGTAATTATTTTTAGATTTATAACATTCCTTAAATGTTTATTCTTATTTATGATAACTTCTCTTATACAGTTTATCCTTACAGAGCATCTGAGCTCACCCCTTTCATATGTTTCATTTTTCACCAGGATGTAAAAACATAAATTATAACTAAACTATAGAGATAATCTATGGTATATGAGTGTTTTCAAAATATAATTTATGTTTTTTTCATATCAGGATGTAATGTAAAAATTATTTTTTATCTAGTATTTACAAGGCTACTACACTGATCGGTCCTTCGGGTTTTGATTTTATTGTGATCATGTCATTGTAATAAAATATTGTACCAACTCTAGGAAACTAGGTTAGGGTAATTACACTCTATATAATATATTAAATCTAATTTTTAACTTCATCATATGTTTTTTAACACATTATATAAGAATAAATCAAATTTTATGAATAAATGGAGAACATTTCTACAAAGGAAGGGTTGCCACATTTTAAAGGTGTTGTTGATTTAAATTTAGTTTTTGACACATTTATACATTTGATTTGGAAAAATAATCTTCTAATTTTAATGAGGAATTACAAAATTTACATTTGATTAATTTTTTATATTTTTATGATATGTTTCATGTTTTAATAAATAGTGAAAAAATACTACATTTTAATTTAATAAATTATTTTCTTATAAATAATTTATATTGTTAAGTTATATTTAAAAATGGTTTTAATGTATAATTATGTAAATTTAATATCATTATTTCACATTTAGGTCATTGAAATCAATTTAAAATTGAATTTCTATATTAAATCATTCCAATATTTTGAATGTTTTCCTTTTTAAAACATGTTTTCTAATTTCGTCAATGAGATTTCTTTTAAATTAATTTTAGAAAATTATGTGTTCTAAATTTTGAAAATTGGTTTCAATTTTTGGAATTATATGGTAAAAATTTGTTAAATACTTCCATTTTAGGTATGTACTATATGAATGGAAACATTTATGGTATTTTATTTACAAGGTTAAGTATAAATTTGATAAATAAGGATAAAAATAATATTACTAAAAATATTTAATTAACATAAAAAATGTAATAGTTATATTTTATGGGTAGTTGTCATCCAAAACCATTATTGAGACAATAATAGTATATATTGGATCTAAATGGATGTCTTTACTCTCCTTATAGTATTTTGTTTTAACAAAAAGTCAAAGATGTCATATTTAGGCTTTATTAAGTAGAAAATTTTTCATATAGGGTTATTTAGAAGATATAATTTACTATAAATATTATTTTTAAATTCAAAAAACTAATCTTCATCATTATAATTTATTTATTAATTTTTATGGAAAAAATAATTAAATTAATGGCTTGCATAATGATTATGTAACAATTGTTAAATTAATGTAAATATCAAATATATGTTATTAAAATGATAGAATAAATATAATTTTACATAATTAATATCATCCACTAATTCTATAAATTACATTAACATGTTATTTATGATTTTAAGGATTTTTTTATAACATATCATTTTGTAATGTTTTTTTTTTGATAATGTCAAGTAATTAATAGTGTCAAAATTGACATTAATGATATATTAAAATAAATAATATTTTATTAAATTATATAAAAAGAAAATAAAAAAATATATAACATATATTTTTACAATGTTTAAATTTTATTCAATTATCCATTTATGGTTATTTTTTTATTTCATTGGAACTATGTTATCAATAAAAGTATAAAAATACATGTTATCATGTTAAGAGTAAAAGTGGATAAAATATTGTTAATACAAAATATGATGATTGAAAAAACAAAAAAACATGAATCATTTTTAATGGATGAATGTGTTACAAACCATATTTATCTTAAATTATAAATATATCAATATGGATCCATTTGGAATATTTTATTAATTTATATTAATTTAATATTTTGATAAATTCCAAGAGTGACCCTCCCCTCACTTAAAAAAGGGAACCTCATCTTCTCTATTCCTCATTATTAAAAACCTATTTTTTTTAGAAATGATCTACAAAAATTAAATAATAGTATCTATTCCCATATTATAGAGCTCTAATTTTAGGCATAACACTTCCTTTAGTGGACGTAAGGTGTTAAATAATTGATATCCTTTGAGAAGAGATATTGTTTAAATCATGTATTCCTATTTTATTTCTTCTTCCACATCATTGAAATTTTATTCAAACTTGATGAAATAAAAACTTCCTATTACAAAAAATAATATTATGTTATTTTTTTATTATCTTAACTGGAATCCATATCCACTTTGATCAAATGGGAAAATAATTATCAATTCGGTTTGCGGTGAATTACCACCTCAGGAACTGAAATAATTTGTTTTCCATCACCATCTCTCAAGGCTAAATATAGTGATTCTATAAAATTTAATTTATGGTATTCATGAAATATTATAAATATTAATAGTTAATTAATCATTTATTTTCTTATTTTTCCCCGAACAAAAAAATGGTAACACCGTTCATACGTAAATAGGAATTATCAACTCCATGATGAAATGTGAATTGTTATTCATCACCATATCACATCAAACATATATATAAGTATATATTAAAAAATAATATCATATATATGATATTATTAACAATATGTAAATCTAAATTAATTTTACAATATTTCTATAAAGATCATTGAATAATCAAAATGTTACTTAGGCGCATGTACAACTAATGGTATCTATGATTACAATGAAGTTCATTTTTAATATTCTTATGTAATTAATGGATTTAAATGTATAATTGAATTAAAAAATATTATTATATTATTAATATAATTTTTTAGATAGTTTACTAATTACCCAATTGAATATTGTCATAATACCATTGTCATTTTTTACTCAAATAATAAATATGTTAAAAACATCGGATGTGAACATAAATTATTAATTAATTATCATGACACGGTATCAGGTGATATAAAATGAATCATAGAAATTAAAAAGTTTATAATTTAGGTAAATAATTAAATTATTTTAGTTATTCATGAATATAAATAATTTTTATGATGATTTACACTCAATTTAATGGATATTATAACTAAATAGACATTTATTTTAGACACTTTATTTATTTAATTTTTTTAAATAATTTAATTTTGTGTCCATGAATTTTAAATATTTTTTTATGAATGTATTAATATTTGCGTGAATTTTTTAAAATTAGGATTTTCTAATTTATCTCTAATTTATTCCAAAATTAATCTTTCAAATGGTTTTATGTAAAATAATTTCATTAATTCTCTTTTAATCTTACTCCTTAAACTATTTTTACAAAAGACTAAAGGAATTGTTTTTAACATATATGACATGAACAGAATTTTCTACCATCATAAATCATTAATTCATTAATGATTCCTTTATAAATTTTCATTTTTCTATCAAAATAATGTTGTATATTTACTATTTTCATGGTTTTTATATTTTAAAAGTTATTTTTACATGAAATTGGTTTTTTGATATATGAATGTGTTTTAAACATGGGTTTGAATGAAATTTCAAGGAGATAATTAATTATTTGACACTTAGACATTATTTAATAATGGTTCACCCCAGTTATAGGTTATTTTTTATATTGATAGAACATATAAGAATGTTTTAACTCCAAAATATCTGACAAAAAATTAGTGATCCCGGTATAGCTTATACATAGGGTGAGATCTATTATAGCTCTCTAATGAATTGGGTAATCTGGAGATGGAATTCAACCATATGGGTATTCCATCTGTTCGGTTGAATGTATGAGTGATATAAGTATTATTCTCCTTGACACCTATATGAATTTTATATTCTTTCTAATGTGTTTTATGAAATGGTTTTAATATATTTTAATGTTTTTCAATGTACTAACAATTTCTTTTATTTCATGAATCTTTCGAATCTTTTTTTTTTCATATCAAATTTTTTTATTTTTTTCACAGGTCTTAATATTTGTAAGGAGAATGAGATTTAATGAAAAACTTAATGAAGATGTTTTGTGAAAAGAATACATGTTTATTTTTTTAAAAGGGGCACATTGGGTGAGAAAATGGACATTGACTATAACTGCCAACATGAAATTTATGGGTTTACATTGTAATAGTTTGTTCTAATTATCTATAACATTAAACTGAGAAGATACTAAAATTTGAATCTTGTTTAAAAACACTATAATATGTAATGTTTATGGTTGGGACCTTGCAATTGGTATGAGATGATGTTTTAACCAAATTTCAAGATTCAGATGTTTTCTTAAGTGTTATGGATACCATCATTTTTTATAATATTATGGTTGACAAGATTATCATCCTCATATAAACCCATTTTGAGGATTCATGATATAAAATTTTAATGTTACTAAATGTAATTGTTGTGATGGTCATTTTCAATATAATTATGAGTAATTTAATTTTAATATGAAAAATGAATGGTAAAAAATAACCATTAAGTATCAAACATGGTATGGTTATTTTTAAGAATTTTATCTTATTACAATAATGATATATTAATTATATAGTTTGGGAAAGAAGTGAATCATTAAGGATAGTTCAAAACATATCGCATCTATGAAGGTATTGATAATCGAACCCATAACCGAAGGGAGACGATGGTGAATTTCCTACAAATGGCCTACGTGATTTCCTAAAAAGTTTGAATTTTCCTTTTTAGTTAATTTTTTTGATTTATAAAGAATAAGGTGATTTTGGTAACATATTTTTTCTTGAATATTTATCCTTTTTATTGGAAAATGAATTCATGATTAAGATATTTCTGTTATTTTAGAATATGTCTACTATTTTGTTAATTTATATGATAAATTATATATAATATAATGGTATTTTTATTTAGGATTAAAGTATGATTTGTATTTTGGAATAAAATATTATATTATTTTTTATTATTGAGATTCAGGTCATTAAAGTCAATGGTTAGTGTATCTAGAATCTTATTAAAGAAGTTAATATTTTTCTGATACTTCATGTTTAATTGATTTTTTTTATATATAATTGTTAAAAAAATTATGGATGATTTTGTGATCAAATCCTTCATATATTTGATTTTTAATTTGATTTATAATATTGTTGAGGAATTTTAAGGATAGTTATTTATGTAAGGGTTCATGTTGAATAGTAAGTATTACTATTCAAATTTTGGAGACTAAAAGTATTTTTTATTCATATAAAAGTATATCTTTTTTTGGGATTTACTATATCATATCGCAACCATTTTTTTGTTAATGTTTTAATAAAATATGAATAATTTTTTATATTTTTAGGGGTTTTTATTCAAAGAAGTTGATTCTAATGATTTAATAAAGAGAAATTAATCTTAAATACTATTTCTTTGGATAAAAAGATGATTTTTTGTTAGAATTGATTAAAGGATGAAACAATACTTTTCATTCTAGTATGTTTCCTTATCTTCATAGTCCAAATAGTAAAATAATTCCACAAATATTGTAAAAGGATCTTAAAATGAAAAACATTATCCATTTACATTTATTACTAATATATCAATGACCTTTTAACCCATCACATACTTATAGTTTAATATGGTTAGCTTTATAAAGATAATGTTTTCTATAACTCTCCAACAAAACATGATAATTTGTTTTCATTTACATTTCAATGTTTTTCGATGTGCACCCCTTTTGGTGTTATCTCATGTGAACATCATACTTCACTTTCTTTTTATTAATGTAAAACTTTATATAATGTTGTTTGGATGTGGGATTTCAAAAATGGTATTTTGAAAATTTAATCCTTTAATAATGAGATAAAATTTAAAATTGCAAGGATTCAATTTTTAAAAGTGTTTGAGAATGTAAACTCTTATGGTTTCATAAAAGGGAATTCTACGTTCTATGGATTACAAGATGTGGTACATAGAGCTTAAGAGAACAATTATTTTTTTATTCTTTATATGTTACTATTATAACCAAGACATTAGAATGGACTAAATAGAAAGTATTTAATGAATTATGAAAATAATGTTTACAAATGTTTATATAATTAATTATTTTGGTAATAATAAATTATAAATGAAAATAATACAATTTTAAAAATAGAAAAAATTCTTTTTTGAAAAAACTATTTAAATTTGAACAGGACTGTTTTATACTAAAAAATTGAGAAATAAATTTAGTTGGATTATATTAATTAAATATATATATATAATATAATTAATAATGTTTTTAAAATTTATCTTATGTTTTTTTTAGACTTTATAAAGGAAAAATCCTATTTTATTCATAAAAGAAGTGTTTATCTAACAAGGAAGTTTCCCACTTTTATGGAGAAATTGATTAAAATATAGTTTTTTATACATTAATAAATTAAGAATGAAAAAATAAACTTATTATTTTAATAATAATATAAAATATAACTTTGGATTAATTTTTGGAATTTTTTTTAGAAGATTCATGTATTGATAAATAGTGAAAAAGACTGCATTTTAATTAAAAAAGATTTTTTATCTAAATAATTTACAGTTTGGAATTAAATTATTAACTATATATAAAGTATAATTATAAAACATTTATATTATTCAATCCAATTTAGTTCATTGAAATCATTTTTCATTGGATTTGTATATAATAACATCTCACTCTTTTGACCATTTTCACTTTTAAAACTCGATTTCATGTCCCATCAATGGGATTAATTTAAATTAATTTCAGAAAAATATGTTTTTTGAATTTTGAAAAATGGATTAGATATTTTGAATCAAAGTGTCAAAACTTATTAAAATGTTCCCATTTCTTTTTAGAAAATATGAATTGTTACATCAGTAATCTTTTATTTCCACAATTAAGGGTAAATCACATAATTAAATGGACAAGTAATATTATAAATAATATAAAATTACAAAAAAAACTTTTCTTAATTTTGTAGGATGGGTTATTTTAGACCTAAAACATAATTTTTCAGATTTTATAACCTCTTGGTTTTACGTGGATGACTTTAATCCTAATATATTATTTGATTTTAATGATAAGTCAATGATATCTAGTTATGTTTTAATAACTATAACATTTTTAATATTGGGTTATTTAAATGATATATTTGTCTAAAAATATTATTCATAAATCAAATATATTTATATTAATAATGTAAATTTATTTTTAATTTTTAAATAAGAAACAATTAAATTACACTCCTGGACAATAATGATGTTGTAATTGTTTAATAATGGTAATATCAAACAAATTTTATTAAAAAAATTAACATATATAAAATATTATACAATTAATATCATAAAATAATGTTTTAGATGACCTTTAAATTTTATTTATATGTTAAAAGAGTGGTTATGAAGATATCATGTTGTTGTGATATTTTTAAATAGTCATGTATTGAATAGTATCAAAATTGATATTACTGATATTTTAAAATAAATAATAAATTATTGAATGATATAAAATCCCTAAAAATATAAAATTTGTAAAAACTATTAGTTTAATCCTAGAAAATGCATAAATTGTCCATTTATTTTTCATTTTTCATTTTACAGTAATTATATTAACACCTAAAGTGTAAAACTAGTTATTATCATGGTAACATATAAAGATGTTAAATATCGATTAAAAAATTTTGATGATTAAAAAATAAGAAAAACATTCATAATTTTAATTTTATGTATTTAACATAGACATGTACTGAATATCATAAGTACTTCCAATGTGAACATAAATAATTATATAATTGTTATAATATGGTAATAAGTTATAAAAATTTTATAATAAGATTTAAAAAGGTTCTCAATAAATTAATTAATTAACCTTATTTTATTATTCATTATTATAAAGAAATTATTTGAAGAGTCTCACTCAAGATAAGGGAATTATTATCTATATAAAAATTATTTTAAAATGTTTAAAATATTTATTTTTTAAAAATAATTCTCTTTCATGTCTTTGTATTTTGAAATAATTTTTATGAATGAATTCATAAGTACCCGGATGTTTAAAAATGGTATTATTAAACAATTTATTAAATATTATCCAAAAAATGAATCCTTTTATGGTTTTATGTAAATCAATTTATTTTAAAAATATCTTTTCTAGTTACTCATTCAAATACATTTACAAAATCCATAAATAATTTTTTAAATATCAACTTCATGAAATTAATTTCCTTTATTCGTGAAACATTAATTTATTACTAATTCCATTATATGTTTTGATAGTTCCTTCAAATATAGTGGTTTCTTTATTATGTGAATGGTTTTTAGATTTTAAAAGTAATGTTTACTTGAAAAGGGAATTTTAATATCTGAAAGATTTTTACAAAAGTGAGTAAAACTATTTTCAAGGGTTTTATTAACTATTTGGCCTTGAACATCTTTTATAAAGGGTTGAGCCACATTATAGCTCACTATAGAGCCTATTATAACTGATACTAACAATTTTTCTATAATATATCTCATTAAAAATTTGTGATCTCTATACATCTTAAAGAAAGGGTGATCCCCATTATAGATTTCAAATTAATTTGGTATTCCATATATGGAAGTCAGTCATATGGTTATTCCATTTTTAATAGTGAATATATGAGTGACCTGGTAATGATTTCCCAAGGAACCTACATGTTTTTTCTATTCATTCTAATCAGTTTAAAAAAATAAAGGGATTTCATGTGTTCCACTGGACAAGTAGTTTCCTTTTTTATGTATATTACAGTTCTTTTGGGGTTATCCCATTTTTTGAAATGTTTTTCTTGGGTCATAAGATTGATAATGAAAATGTGGATATCATGATGAAAATATTGAAGATGTTTCATTAAAATAAAATATGTTTTATTTTTAAAAGGGTTTCATTTTGTGAAAGAAGTATACTGAGTAAATGTGACCACTTTTAATGTATTTATTTACATTGTAGGATTTTACCTAATTCTATAAAACTCTAAACTAAAAATCTAATAAAATGTGAATTTTAGCTCAGAAACAGTAGAATATGTAATTTTTAAGGTTGATTCCATAAACATTTAATTTATTATAGATAATATATATTATTAAATTTTGGGGGTTTTATAATATATCATGAAAACCCTAGTTGTAATGTCTGGACCCCAAAAACCCAGTATCAGTGCATTATTTTATTACATTGGCATAGTAAAAAGATTTTATTCCAAAAGGACTGATTTGTTTAGTAATTTTGAAAATTGGATTTAATAACTAAAAATTTACATTACAATTTAAAATATAAAATAAAAAAAATTCTTGATAATTCCATTAATACCCTTAGTGTAACACCGTATATAAAATTAAAAACACTCTTTTATATATTGGGAAGAAATTAATCATATGAATTGGGTGATATCAATTTTATAGTAAGGGAAAAGATACTATGGAATCTATGAGTAAATATGTAATAAAAATATAGAAAGTCGAATAACTAAAACAAACTCTTTTTAAATAATCACATGATCTTGGAAAAATAAAAAAGGATATTATACTATTATAATAATCACATGGAATATCAATAACTAATCTAATATTGATAGAATTCATACAACTGGATGCCTAAAATATAAAATTGTTCTTGCAGCCAAGATATGTGAATATAAATTTTTTAGGACTTGGCCAAATCAATATATGGATATAAATGGCCCACGCCACAGCCATGTTCATATCCCAATTTTCTCATGGGTCCTAATGATGAATTGATGGGATATAGTGAGACAAGCCCAAAAATTACATTATAGAATTCATTCCTTACATGAATTTTGTAAAACAACATCAACATATGAAATGTTAATAACATTTCCCAATCAATAAACATAATCCCAAACCATTCTGAGTAATATAGTGAATTTTAGCAAAATAACACATCTTCACTCAAACTAATCATAAAACATTTAATCAAATATGGTAAGTGGTATCATAAGATATAAAACACAATCAAACATAATATTCAATAAATTATGTTGACATATATGAAAATAATATAAAATAATATTTATAAATATTTTTTATAAAAGTACCCTTTTCTTTGAAATAATTTATTTGAAAGCAACATATTTATAAAATAAAATTGTTTATATAAAAATACAATTGTAAATATGTATAAGATACTTCAAAAAAAAATAAGGTTTCATAATGGTGGAAAAAATTTCTCATTCCATATAAGATAAAAATAAACATTCTCTTTGTATTTTTGTTGAAAAAATAATAAATTACATATTATCGAAAATGGTAAAAGATTCTTTTACATACCATTTTAGAAAATGTAGAACATGGGTAAAATAGAATCAAAATGTAGGATAATCATAAAGAAATTGGAAAATATTTTTAATAAACATGGGAATTATTGATAAATATTTCTTTATAAATACTTACATATGATGAATCTAGAATTAAAATTAGATTGTGAAACTAACCATTTCATTATTATTCCTTTGGGGTGAACATCTTTTAAAATTGAATATAATTGTCTTAAAAATGTTACTAACTAATTACATAACCACATTACTATTTATGATATCATATAATATCCTCTTATATTATCAAGTTACACATTTGTTAGTAATATTTAATTATTTTTACTATTTTAGGTATTAATTGCCTAGTTTCTTGAGTAATGTTTGACTTTTTTTATGTTTTTCCCATTAATTATATCATCATTAAAAAATCTCTAAAATTTAAACCATTTTTTAAATATAATACATATTTATAAGTATCCATTAAATTTGGAGATAATAAATGAAATGCATCATTTATAGAGACGGTAGGTCTTACATACACATTAATGTTACCTTCCTTTTTCATATTAAATGAATGAAAAGAAAATTAAATATATGTATATTATAATTATAGTATCATATTTATGTTATTTATTTTTCATATTATTACTGAAATAGTCCTCTATTAATTCCATGTAATGTGTCAATGAATTACATCACTTTGTAGATGCTGTAGTTGACACTTCTACAAATGATGTTATTTTATTTATAAAAAATGGAAAGCATATCGGTATAGTTAATAAAATAATTAAAAAATAACAAAGTCATTATAAATAATATATATAACATATATAAATATTTGTTTGATCATAATTCCCAACCATGAAAGCTGGTATAGGAAAAAAGAACAATCATTATTTCGTGAGGTGGTAGTTTTCCGTACACATAAATAGTATGTTTGTTACCCATTAGAAATGTTTGTATGTGGAGGTTAAACACATAACATAAAAACATATTGGTATATTTATTATACTATTTTTTTAAAAATCTAGGAATAAATATGGTCGAGGGGTGATGATTGGAAATAAATTGTGGGAGATTGAGGAAATATATTACCTCTTATTTGGGTAACTCAATTTGGTTTGCATCAAATGAATAATGTATTTGGTTGTATTCATAAAGGAATGATTCAAGGATGAATAGAGGGATATTGGGATACTTTTTGGGTAGAGATTGGTTGATCCAATGTTGATTGAGCGTGGTGAGGAAGTTAGGGATGATGTTCCCTTTTATAATTTAGGTGGAAGGTTGCTTTCTGAAACCTCAAACTATTAAATTAATATAGACTAATATTCTATTAAAAATAGAAAAGAAGTGATTTATCTTGATGATAATATGAATACGGGTCTAAATCTTCTAAACTAATAATTTTTATACAACGTAAGTCACATTATTACACATATATTTTGTCTTAAACCCATAGTTAAACCCTTTAACTCATTCCATGGAAACATAAATTTTTCAACTTTAGGGGTTAATAAAATTACTATAAAATTAAAACAATATATAAATGGACCATTTAAAGAATATTTAACATTATCTCAATCCTTATACTGATTTTTTATATTTTTATTAATATTATTTTGATTTATAATTTTTATTTAAAATATCATTAATATCAATTCTGTCACAATTCAATACATGGCTTTTTAAAAATATGATAAAAATACGATATATTCAAAAAAATATTTTAAATAAACATTAATATTTCAAAATAAATATTTAAATTCGTTTATCAAGTTAATCTTATCAAATTATATTTCTTTTAATGTTTTTAATATCATTTATTTGATTCTTTCATTAATTAAATAATTAATGCATCATTATTGTGTCTTCATTTAATTTTATTATTTTAGTACAAATAAATATTTATAAATACCCATAATTAAGATAAACATTTTATATTTAAAATTAATAATTATATTCTACGGTAAGTTCCAAATAACCATATAAAAATGTAATATGTAATAAAATAAGATTATGAAATATTGGACATCCCTTATAATAAAAAACTATAAATGGCATAAATTCTTCCAAGTGACTCCAAAAGGACATAAAATCGTCCTACATATGATTTTAGTTGAATGTATATCATATAAAAAATGTAAAGCAAGTTATAGGTTAATTTTATAATATTCATAATATATTTTTTACCATTAATTACCTAATTTACCATTAATCGTGGTAATAAAAAATATTAACAATGTAACTATTAATATATAGAAAAATAAAATAAACCTATTTACATAATTTGGACCCAATAATTCCAAATATATAATCTGTTTTTAAAAATAAAAACATATATATTCGATTATTAATTTAAAATTAATAGCATTGATGATGAGAGAAAATTGTTTATTAATGTTTAAAAAATAAAAAAAAATTAAATGTTTTTATATCTATATTCCATATAAAATTGATGGAATTGAAATAATTTGGATTATATTATAATAAAATAATATAGTCATACATTAAGAAAATTTAAACAGTATATTTCAACACTATAAATTATTTCTATTATAAAAGTTGTTTTCCATTAAAATTTAATATTTTCAACTATTCATGAAAATAATAATCCATTCAAATAATACCGAAAATTCAACTAAAATAATTATTTATATTTCTATTTATAATAATATATTTATTTTTTCAAATATGATATATAAATGTTTAAAAAATTGGATTTAAAATATATTCACCAGCAAAAGAAGGTAAAATTACCTTTATAAAAATAGGTGTTTATGTATAATATTGAGATTGTTTGTATATTTTCCCTACCAAATATATTTGATGAATGTAAAAAATAATATATAGAATATATAGAATATATATTTCATTAAAATAATTCAAAAATAGTAATTAATTTAATTTATTAGGTAAAAATGACTTGGTGTGCATAAAAATTGTTTTTATAAAACCATTATCATTATATTCAATTGGTTCTTATATTAATTTATAATTAATTTATAACCAATGAGTTAAACATATATTTTCATAAGTTATTTAATATTATTCATTTCATCCAAGTTAATGGATAATATTTATCTTATTATATTAAATAATAACATTTTAGAAATATATTTTTGTTCATTTAAACTAGGGGTTTCATGAAATGAAAGCTATCGAAGGGATTAAATTTAAAATAACACATACTATAAAATTGTGAGGTGTCACATTCTCTCATACTTTAATAAATTATGTTCTCTAAATTTTAAATTTCTGTTCATAAATGAATTCTTGTTATTTTAAAATTCTTTCATGGGATTCCCATATAGAATTTAGGATTAATAGAACTCTTTATTAATAAGGTGTAGAGGGAAAATGCGAAAGTTACCCTGAAATTAAGCTTCTGAATAAGAGAAAATTAGTGGGATTTGAGATCCGATATATGGATGGGAAATCAAACCATCATGTTATGTTAGAGATTTATAGTTAATATAGTTATCATAAAGACCACAACCACAAAACCATAAATATGAAATGGGTTAACTGGGTCATTGATTTCTCAATAAGAAAATTAAATAGATAACATTTTCCTTCCAAATTTATTTTCTCTATCAATGAAATATTCCTCTTATATATGAATATGATATTGAGAAATTAATAATAGTTTATTATGTTCCATTTCAAAAGAAAAATCTCATCCTTTGTTTTTTTTTTGATCTATTTTACCTTCATCCCTTATATATTAAAATAAAGGTTTTGGATGAATTGTTTAAGATTGAAGCACTTTAATGGATCATAACATACATAATTCATTCCTTCATCCATTAAATAATTAATGTAACCCAAATATTTAGCACATAGTATCCAATATGCAATCCTTTAAACTCAAAAAAACACTATAATCAATTGAATCCATTCCAAACATAAGGC
Organism: Viscum album; assembly: GCA_963277665.1. Taxonomy (NCBI): domain Eukaryota; kingdom Viridiplantae; phylum Streptophyta; class Magnoliopsida; order Santalales; family Viscaceae; genus Viscum; species Viscum album. The sequence goes on from OY728157.1 coordinate 637,626,660, forward strand.
ACTTCTAAAATACGTATATCCAAATTCAAAGTCCAAAAAGTACTGTAAATTCTAAAAAATCAATCTTAGCATCATGTTCCAAAAACAATTTACTGTTACTCTTATTGTCACGTAACAAATATTTTATATCCGTAAAAATATTAAGGAAAATGTTAATTCTTCTAAATCCTTAAATAATAATTACTACAGTAAAATATTTATATATCTCTTATTTCATATTACATGATAAGCATTGATAAAATAATTCTTGAATCTAATAATACATGAACATTAATCATTCCACCTTATTCCTTTCATTTTTATCTTTTAGTATCCTCATAATGAGCAGCATAACCATTACCTGAATAACCATTCTAATTCTAACCACTTACCAAACCCCAATGTATAATGCACAAAACACTAATCATAGAGATATTGTAATGAAGATTCATTTATAGGATACCTATATCATTAAACATTCTCTATTTATGAATTGATAGCGTTAATCTATGTAATCTATTGTCATTACCAAATATATTAGACTATATCCTATACTTATTGTAAGAACCTGGATCTTTGTTTCAGGTATGGGTTTTTTCATTTATATTGTTTTTTAGGAAAACTGAGAGTATGGAAATTTATGGAGCACCTACCGTGTACTTTGTAGTAAACGCCATGTACCCGGTTGTTGCAGGTGACCGTGTACTGACAGTGTAACGGCCGAGTACATGGTCGTGTGGGGTGACCTGGAGACTACATAAAGAGGTGGCCAGTTAAGGAAAGTACCTAGTGTGTACAATTAAAAACATGTTCTGTACTTTTCTTTTTAATGGTTATATCAGACCGGGGTCACGTCTAATCGACAGAAACCTCTTCTTCTTGAACAGTCTCATCCAGGAGTGACACATACCGACGAATCTTCTCTAGGCCTCTGACTCGTCGACCGTTCTCCAAATTGAACTATATCAGTTGCATTGGAATCGCATCGGTGAGTTATTCCATCTTATAGATCTTTATCTCTTGATTTCATCTCTCTCATGAGATATCCATGGTTGAACATTTTTGACATTTTTATAGATCTATCACATTTTAGATCGATTCAAGGGTTAGTCCTAGAGTATATTGACCATACAATGTCGAGGTAGGTATTCTATGCCTTTCTGTAGTAAGTCATTTAATTTTATGTTCAAAAGTGTCTAATACCCTAGATTGTGGTATTGTTTGTTTATTGATTTTAACCCTATTGATGCATGTTATGCTTGTTTTCTTGAGTTAGGACTCTTGTTTGTAAATTAGGTTATTTTTCCATGCTACGGATGTGTTCCCCATGTTTGATCTAATATTGACAGTGTGGTCTAGTTTTTTCTATTATGCTACTTGCTTTCCATGCCTAGTGTTGTTAGGATAGAGTGTTTTATCTAATGTTGTGATATGATTTTTAGCTGCTTATACAAGTTTTACTTTTAGGTTTACTTTGGATACTGAACATTTTTTTTGCATGATTAATTTACAAAGGGCTATGGGAACTTGGTGTAGTGAGACCATCAAGTGAATTGACATTGAGGGCTTCCCAAGAGTGTCTATTTTATTTATCATGTTGCACGGCCTTAGAGGGGATTGACATTGAGTTCTCCCTCCGAGTGTCTACAGTTACCGTTACAAGACCATAGGGAGAATTGATGTTGAGTTCTTCCTCATATTATCTATACTTTATCATTAAAAGACTATAAGGGGAATTGACAATGATTTCTTCCTCAGAGAGCCATTGTTTGCATGAGAACAAAGGGGATAGACATTGTGAGCTACCCAGGAGGTTGTTATATCATTGTATAGTTGAACGAGGGGTTTGGGCTATGAGAACATACCTAGTGGGTCAATTGAGATTGTTTGGTTGAACTATAGGGGATAGGTTGTGAGTACTTCCCAGAGGGTTACTTGTTTTGATTAGCTATATACTTTTATATTAAAATGAATGAAATTGAAACTATATGGTTGTTCACTTTTGATTACTTCATTGTTTACTGCATAATATTTCTTATTGCCTGCCGTATATATTTACTAACTGTGAAGCAAAGATATTTGGGAGGTTGCCTATGGGGATTCATCTCACACCCTGTTTGGGTCATACTTTTGGGCCCAAACATATTATATTGTTTTAGGTATAGAAAAGGGAAATATCCCTTGTAATTCAGGTACTTGATTTCTTTGGAGCTAGAGAGCATGGGACCAAGGTGAGGCTTGCGATGCTATTGGAGTTTGTTACTTGTTTTTCCTTTGTACTTTGGTTTAGTACTGTATTACAGCATTGTGACTTTTTTGGTTGTCTTCCTAGATATTGTGACATGAATCATTATTTATATATATATGATGTAGTTTTTTATTCATTATCATTCTTTTGATGTTTACTACCTCATGGTACTTTTTTTTCTTCCACTACACTTATATGTTTCTTTCTGCTGCATTACTCTGCCAATGAGGGCATAGTTTCTCCACTACCTCACCCAAGACCCTTGCTTCTAGTCAGTAGCCTCTAACATTTGGGGAAATGCGCTAGAGGCCATGTGACCAACTGGGCATAGGGAACCTCTGGGCGGCACTTGAAACCGGGATGTTACAAAGTGGTATCATAGGAATTATTTTCTTCTAGACATACTATTTGGAGTATATAGCCAGATATTGGAAGGAATAGGTACTTGTTAATAAGTTGTTCCTGAGAGTAGCTAACTCGTGTATAGGGAAAATCCCATTTACCTCGTATACTGAACTTTTTTTAGTTTTTCAATTATTGAAGTTGATTTTATTTAACTGTTGGGTGATTCACTAGTTTTGTGCTGTTATTTTTGATATTATTAAGGTTTTATTTCTTTTGTAACTGGATAAGCTGAGGGAATGCCATACCTTGAATCATATAGGCACTTGCTAGAGATCACTTGTCATGCATTCTTGCCATGCCATTTAGGTTTCATTACTGATTGCATGTTTTTGTGATAGATTTTGTGCTAGATATTACTAATGTTGTTATAGATGCCTTGATATGATACCTTTTGTTTGATAGGGTATTTCTAATATTTAAAATTCACATGAATGAATGCTAAACATTGGTCCCTTAGGGTTTATGGGCCCTTATGGACTGGAATTTGGTGGATCATATCAATGTTATTTTTTTATGACATGTAGAAGATTTTATGCTTTGATTGGAAAGAATTATGGGCCCTTACGAATTGGAATTTGGAACTTTAACATTCGTTTCAGTGTTTTATAGGTTTCGGAGTATTTTATAAGGCTTACTGTCTAAAAAAATCATAATAATCGGTGTGTAATGATAAATACACACCATTTATCCTTTTGTTTCGGAAGGAACCTTTTTTCTTATGTACACGCAGTGTACTATATGTACACACTATATAGTTTCTAACTATGTCACTGGTTGTGTGGGCAGAGATATGGGGTTGAGAAATATTTGGTGGAACACGCCATGTATCGGCCATACATGTCATTTGTATAGACCATGTGTTCAGTCGTTTGACCAATGACATGGGTGGATGATGGGTAGTCAATACACACCATGTCTGGAGTAGTCAGGCCATGTAAAGTTAGTTTTGTAACAAGCCGGGTGACTAACAACATGGTTCTGTGAAGTTATTTCTATTACACTTTGTCTCTAACACAAATATGTAGTGTAGTCTTGTTTTAGTAGAACCGTGTGGGTTAGTCGTGTAGAAGAAATCGGGTAGGGGAATAGAATGCAAGTACATGATGTGTGTTAAGACAACACGTTGTGTGTATGGAGTGTTACACAACTAGGGTTGGCTGGAGTACACGCCCACGTGAAGTCATAAAGGAAGATGCCTTGTAGGGAACATACATTCCATGAATCCATGTTTTCAAGAACATGAATGCTTTATTTTCTCATGTTTCTTTATTTAACATATATGTTTCATCCCTTAATAATCTTGAACTAAGGTGTGCTCTTAATGTTGTAGAGTCACGCCACTAAGATGTCCTCCAGTTGTACGCCAGTTACAGGATAGTGACTAGACTCCAGACATGGATGATCAGGGATTACCCGCAGACCCTCCCATCATGCATGTCTTCGCACCTGCCATCATTCTGGATCTAGGTTTTGATGCACAGATCTAGGAAGGCTTCATGTGGGTTATGTAGACATTTCATAGAGCACCGAATCTTGCCCCATCTATGGTAGAGTTCACATTGGTTTTTTAGTAGCATCATTATCCAACTTTCATAGGGGACGGAGGACCTCAGGCTGCTGAGTCATGGTTAGAATCCATGATATCTATCTTCAAGCATCTGGAGACACCTCCAGAGAGGATATTGATGCTCACTACATACATTCTATGATATTCCGCCAAGAGATGGTAGGATGTGTTTTCACAAGTGGGATGCCATCAGGGTATGGATTTGAATGAGTTTCAACGTACCTTCTATGATAACTTCTACTCAGAGACTTTGAGGGACGATCGAGCCTGAGAGTTCATGAGTCTGGACTATGGTACTCATTTAATTATGGAGTATTCTTCTTACTTCAAAGAGCTACAATGCATTACACCCATCCAAAGAGGTGATTATTTATTCCTGGTGAGGAAGTTTAAGGATGGTCTTAGGCATGACATCTGTTCTCAGGTGAACATATTCATGTTGATGACCATATCTCCTATAGTCAACTAGGAACTAATCACATAGCACAACCTAAAGGATTTTGGAGCTATGGGCTAGGGCGGTTTGATATCCAATGTTAGTGCTTCTCCGACAGATAGGAAGCACTGTATGGATTCTACACGTAGAGATCCAAGTATGTTATATATACCTTCAGGTAGCCAGGTGTTATGCCATCAGTGTGGGAATGGAAGGCATACGAGGCAACATTGCCCGACAGACCTAGTCGAGTGCCTAACTTGTGGCAATATGGGCCAGCTTCAGAGGTTATGTCAATCATTTCCACCAACTGTTGGTGATCAGATTTCTTTTATGACCCTGCGTTCAGGAGAAGTACCAATATTTTCTCATCAATCTTGGAACTTTGGTTCTTCGGGCTATTCAGTCTGAGGTTTATATCGTGACCATAGTAGCCAGTCGGCAGGCTTTTAGTGACAATAAGGTGGATCAGCTCAGGGTGGTCAGCCAGGGACACATGGTCATGGTACATGCCAGACTTTTGTAGTGGATCAGACCTATCAGTAGTCGGATTGAAGACCCTATAAAATTTGAGGTACGATACTAGTTTCCTCAATTTTAGCTTCTAGACTTTTTGATACAGGTACTTTCCATAGTGACATATCTGTTGTTGTTGTGGTGGAGATCATTAGGCTCTATATCATTTTTTATATGGATGTCTTGATGTTGGACACTTCATTGGGGAAAATAATGAGTTGTGTGCGTGAGTACGAGGACCTCCCTCTTAAGGATGGTGGGTGTCACATCTCATGGGACCTTTATGTATTATAAATGGTGGGCTATGACATCATTCGTGGGATGGACTAGTTAGTTTCCATCCAGGAAGTTGTTGAATATTATCTCCATAGGGTGAGTTTCACATCACCATCGGGTAGTTTGTTTTTACACAGGGGTGAATGGGATGCCCAGGAGAGTAGATCATGACCCAAGTATCATGGGTTGAGAGGAGTTACAACCCAAATTCCTATTCTATATCTGGATGGCCAGGGGACATTACATTTTTACTTTCCTCTAGTGGTGGATCATTTCAAGGATACCCTTTCAGAATTCTTTTTTTGTTTTCCTCTAGAGCGAGAGGTATGCTTTTTTATTCATCTCATTCCAAGAGTGGTACTCGTGTCCATTCCTCTTTATAGGATGGCTACACTAGAGTTACAGGAGCTCAAGAAGTTTTTGGAGGAGTTGCAAGAAAAGGGTTTCATCTGACCTAGTACTTATCCTTGGGGTTTGCCTATCCTTTTGGCGAAAAAGGTGGATGATACCGTCTGAATTTGTGTTGATCATCATAAGTTGACCCATTTAACGGTCAAGAACTGATATCCATTGCCGAGGATTGATGATCTCTTTGATCAGCTTCATGGATCCTAGGTATTCTTGAAGATGGAATTGAGATATGGTTATCATTAGTTGCACGTTATACCATCTAATAGACCTATTAAAGCTTTTTAGAGTAGGTATGGTTTGTACGAGTACGTGGCTATGTTGTTTGGTCTCACGAATGTGCTTACATTTTTCCTAGAACTGATGAACAGAGTGTTCCATACACACATGGATTCTTTATGGTAGCCTTTGTTGATGATATCTTAGTGTACTCTCACACTCAACAGGACCAGGGCACACATCTTGAGATCATTTTGAGAACACTAAGAGAGCATCATATATATTCTATACTCTCAAAATGAAACTTTTGGATGGACCAGATTCACTTCTTGGGTCAAGTTATCTCTGAGACAGGAGTGTTGGTAGACCCAGAGAAAGTGAGAGTAGTAGTTTCTTGAGATAAAACGAAGAACGTCTTTGAGTTATGAAATTTTCTAGGGCTGTCTAGATACTAAAGATGTTTCATACAGAACTTTTCATGCATAACAGCACCACTGATGAGCCTGACTAAGAAGGGTGCAAAGTCTTTGTGGATAGATTCTTGTGATTCAGCCTTCCAAGAGCTAAAAGGGAGGTTAAATTCTTTGTCAATACTAGTTTTTCAAGATCTGGTAAAGATCTATACTATTTAATATGATGCATCAGGTATTGGTCAGGGAGCAGTGCTTATGCAGGGAGAATAAGTCATTGCATACGGGTCTCAATAGTTGAAGTCACATGAGAGGAATTACCCGACACATGATCTTGAGTTGACTGTAGTTGTTCAAGGACTTTACTATTGAGGAAATTATCTTCTTGGAGAGAATTTTTTTGTTTTAATAAATCAAAAAAGTCCAATTATATCTTCAATCAGTGCTATCAAAATTTCATACATCGAAGGCGGGTTTAGTACATTCAGTCCTTTGACTTTGAGCTTGCCTACACACCTAGGAAAGGCAATACAGCAGCTGATGCATTGAGCAGGAGGACTAAGATACAAGTAGTTAAGGAGGCCAGTAGTGAGTGGCAGCTTATGGCTATGTTCTATAAGATGAATTTGGAGGTTCACGACAGATAGGGGGAGATGTTACTTTCATCTGTAGTTCTTACCTCCACTCTTCTTGATCGAGTGAAAATGTGGTAGTTATCAGATACTGAAGGCCTAGTCCTATGGGAGAGTGTGTCAGGATAGGACCCAATTCCTAGATGGACCGTAGGTGAGGATAAGATCTTTCATTTTCAAGGGCACTTGTCGGTGCCGGTAGACATACACGAGGAGCTGATGCAGGACTTTCATTCCACAGTTTGGGATGTTCATCCTTGTGTCACTAAGATGTATTGAGATCTGCACCCTCAGCATTGGTGTCCAGGGATAAAGAGAGGTGTTACTGGGTTTGTCATGAGGTTTCCCACCTTTCAGTAGTTGAAGGCAGAGAATTAGCAACCTGCAGGGCTTTTGCAGTAGTTACCAATTCCCGAGTGGAATTAAAATGATGTCGCGATAGACCTCATGACAGGTTTATCTATGTCTCCTCGAGGGAATGATGCAGTATGGGTTCTCATTGATAGTCACACAGAGGTTTCTCACTTTTTCCAATCAAGGAGTCCTCTAGTGTAGATGATCTAGGAAGGTTGTACATGTAGGAGATTGTATGTCTACATGGGGTTCCACACACAACTGCTTCAGGCAAGGATTCATGTTTAACTTCTTGGGACTAGAAGGCACGACATAGGGCTTTGGGTACATAGGTACGTCTGAGTACAGCTTACCACCCCCAGAAAAAGGGTCAGTATGAGCGTACGATTCAAGTTCTAGAGGGCATGCTTCGAACATGCATCCTAGATTTTGGAGGATCTTGGGAGAAGCACATACATCTTGTGGTATTTTCCTATAATAATAGTTCTCACGAAACTATTCAGATGGAACCTTATGAGTCTTTGTACACTAGGTCATGATGATCCCCCCTATGTTGTATAGAGGTAGGAGAGGTAGCTATGCTGGGAACACATCTTTCCCATAAGACCACAGAGCATGTGGGGTTGATTAGGTATGGGATTTCTACTTCACAATCACGATAGAAGTCTTATGCTGATTGATGGAGATGACCTCTGAAGTTTGAGGTCGGATATCAAGTTTATCTACCTATCACACTGAGTTGGTACATAGGAGGATTAGGAGATAGGGAAAGATTTCACCAAGGTATGTTGGGCTGTTTAAGGTTTTGGAGAGAGTTGGGCAGGTTTCCCATCGGTTGTAGTTACCATAGAGGTATCGGGATATGCACAATGTTTTCCATGTTTCTCAACTATGGAGTTACTTCATAGAAATGTCTCATGTCTTTCATCCTGAGAAGGTTTATCTAGATGTGGATGCATCGTTTGAGTAGCATCCTATTCGAATTTGTAGATTACAGTGAAAATGTTCTATGTGGCTGGTCTGTTCCTCTGGTATGAGTTCTATGGAAGCACAGGTGAGTATGGGATGATACTTGGGATAGGTAGGCAGATGTATGATCACAGTAGCCGGAGTTTTTCAAGGATTCTTCTTTTACGCCACCTTTTTAGGGAAACTTGGGGACAAATTTCATTAAGTGGGGAAGTTTGTATGAACCTGTATCTTCATTTCAGTTATGGGTTTTTTATTTATAGTGTTTTTTAGGGAAAGAGGAGAATATGATAATTTAAGTAGTACACACCGTGTACTTTGGAGTAAAAGCCATGTACTATGTTTCTGTGGGTGACCATGTACTGACTATGTAACTGTCGAGTACATGGTTGTGTGGGATTACCTAGAGACCGCCTAAAGCAAAGGTTGGTTAAAGAAAGTACACATCGTGTACATTTAAAGAACATGTCATTTGCTTTTCATTTTAATTTTAATGTCACACTGGGGTCTCCTCTAATTGATAGAAACCCCTTCTTCTAGGTCTGTCTCGTCCATGAGTGACGGATACCAATGAATCTTCTCCATGCCTCCGACTCACCGTCGGTTCTCCAAATCGAACTCTATTGATAGATTTGGAATCACATTGGTGAGTTCTTCTTTTTCTAGAGCTGCATATGTTGATTTCTTCTCTCTCCTGAGATATCCTTGATTGAAAATTGTTGACGTTTTTGTAGATCTATCACATTCTGGATCAATTCAAGGGTCGGTGCTGGATTATATTGATCATACAACATTGAGGTAGGTGGTTTGGGCCTTTCCGTACTTAGTCATTGAATTTTATGTTCAAAAGTTCCCATTATCCTAGATTGGGGTATCGTGTGTTTATGGATTTTAAACTTTTTGATGCCTGCTAGGCTTGTTTTCTTGGGTTGGGACTCATGTTTCTAAATAGGGTTATTTTTTCATGCTATGGAGTTTTTTTCACATGTTTGATTTAATATTGACTGTGTGATCTAGTTTTTCCTATTAGGCTACTTTCTTTCAATGCCTAGTGTTGTTATGATGGAGTGTTTTATCTGATGTTGTGATATAATTTGTAGTTTTTTAGCCAAGCAGTACTTTTAGGATTACTTTGGATGTTGAACATCGTTTTTGCATGATTTCTTTACACAGGGTTGTGGAAACCTGCTGTAGTGAGACCATAGGGGGAATTGAATTTGATGGATTCCATAGAGTGTCTGTTATATTTATAACACTACAAGACCATAGGGGAGGATTGATGTTGAGTTCTCCCTAAGAGTGTCTATAGTTATTGTAATGAGACCATAGGGGGAATTGACGTTGAGTACTTTTTCGTAGTGTCTGTAGTTTATCATTAAAATACTATAGGGGTAATTGATGGTGAGTGCTTCCTTAGAGAGTCCTTTCTTGCATGAGACTAAAGGGGTTATACCGTTTGAGCTACCCAGGAGGTCGTTTTATCATTGTATAGTTAAACCAGAGAGGTTACTCTATGAGAACATACCTAGAGGGTTACTTGAGATTGTTTGGTTAAACTAGAGGGGATATTTTTTGGGTACTTCCTAGAGGGTTACTTGTTTTTATAAGCTTCTTACTTGTATATGAAAATTAATGAAATTGAAAATGTAAGATTGTTTACATTTAAGTACTTCCTTGTTTACTGCTTAATTTTGGTTATTTACTGCCATATATATTCACTGACTATTAGGCATAGATCTTTGGGTGGTTTCCAACTAGGATACGTCTCAAACCCTGTTTGGTTCATTCATTTGGGCCAAAACAGATTCTATTGATGTAGGTATATAAAATGGCAAGAACACATCTACTTTAGGTACTTGATTAATATAGATATGGAGAGCATGGGACCAAGTTGAGGCTTGCAATTCTATTGGAGTTGTTTAGTTGTTTTTTCCTTTGTACTTTGGTTTAGTACTGTATTATAGCATTGTTACTTTTTTGGGTATTTTCCTAGATATTGTGACACACATCATTATATATATATGTGTGTGTGTGTGTGTGTGTTGTAGTTTTTTATTCACTATCAGTTTTCCATTGTTTACTACTGTATGGTATTCTTATTGCTTCTGCTACTCTTATCTGTTTCCTTCTGCTGTATTACTCTGCCAAGGGGGGCATAGTTTCCCCACTGTCACACCCAAGTCCCTCACTGCTAGTCGATAACCTCTGGTAATTGGGGAAATTCTCTTAAGGCCATGAGACCAACCAAACATGCGGAACCTCTGGGCGGCACCAAGAACTGGGATGCTTCACTTATTCTTATCCTCAATTTCATTCATTACATAATATTTTATATTCTATGGTTTTTAAATCTAGTTTTCAAGGTTGCTGCTAAAATTCGCATAACACCAACTATAACTCATTGGATGTAGAATCCCAAAGTTGGTGAATTATTTTATTACATTGGAATATATAAAATATTTGAATCCCAAATATAATATTACATTAGGAGTTTTGGAAACTAGATTACATACTTCAAATTCACATTAAAATTAACAACATAAAATAAGAAAATAATTTTCATGAAGCATGACATTAATCCAATTTGTGTAACCATGTATATCAAAACCAAAACACTCCTTTGTATCCTTGATATAAATAATAAATTGGTGATCTCAAATTCAAATTAAGGGTAATCATACATAAAAATATATGAGTTAATACGACATAAAAAATAATTAAATGTAAATAACTAAAACACAATCCATTTAAATAATCATCTGATCAAGGAATGTTTTCAACGGATATTATACTAGTCAAATAAACACATAGAAGATCAATATATAATATCATAATGTTGGAATGAATAATTTTTAACATCTATAACATAACATTGATTCCTTTTTTAATACATCTAAAAGTTAATGGTTTCGGCCATAGCCAAATCCATATCTGAAAATAAATGGGAAAGGCCTCAGCCGGCTATATTTATAGTATGTTTCATTAGATATACCAATTTATTGAGGGAATATTGTAGGCCCCACCAGTCACTTACTATGTTCAAATCATTCCCCACATTAATGGGGTTAATTAACCTTTACATATGCAATGTAAATAACATTTCCCTATCATTAAGCATAGTCAAAAAACATTCTGAATAATATGGATAATGGTATCAAAATAGATTATACACAATCAGTTTGATCATAAAACATTTAATAAAATAAGGTAGATGATATCACAATTGATAAACCTCAATAAAATATAATATTTAATAAATAATGTTAACATCGATGAATATAATCTAATAAAATAGTTTGAAATATATTGAGAAAAATCCTCTTTTTCATTGAAATCGTTATTTAATAGCTGAAAATTTATAGAAACACATTTTATTTAAAATTTAAATTTTAAAATTCTATAAGAAGATTCAAAACATTAAGGCATAATGATGGATGAAAAAATAGCACTTGTCATATAAGTTAAAAATAAACACACTTTCCATATTTTTGTTGAAAAATTCATTAAGTACCTTTTTTGGAAAAGGAAAAAATGATTTCTTCAAAATATGTTTTAAAATAATATAGAATTGTTAAAATATATAAAACATTTGTAGGATAGTAGTAAAAATATTTTTATGAAACATTGACATGGATGAAAAATATTCCTCGATAGATGCATATGTATAAAAAATACCGAATAAAACGGTATTGTGAAATTAACCCTTACCTTTATTTTCCATTGGGGTGAACTTCATTAAACTATGGTATAATTGTTTTAAGAATGTTGATAACTTATTCTATAACTGTATTAATATTTATTATATCATATATGATCCTCTTATAATGTCATGTTACCCATTTGTTAGTAATCATTCATTGTTTTCACTATTTCTGGTGTCAATTGCCTAGTTTCCTGTGTAAGTTTTGACATGTTATTTATTATTCTCATTAATTATAAAATTATTTCATCATCTCCATAATGTAAAACATGAATTAAATATTAGATATATCCATGATATATGTACTTACAATAATCCATAAAATTTGGTGATAAGAAATGAAATGCATTATTCATGGATATGGTATGTCGTATGTACTCATGAACGCTACATTAATTTTATATTCATGTTAAAAGAATTAAAAAATCAACATATATGTTGATTATAATTCAATAATAATATTTTTTTCATATATTTTACATAAAATTATTAAAACCATCCACTATACATTCTATGTATAGAGTGAATGAATCATGTCACATTGAGGAGCTGGTAGTCCACACTTGCAAAAACGATTTTATCATATTTATAAAAAATGGAAACCATAATTTTGTCATATATAAAATAATTAAAAAGAATAAAGTGTTAATAAATATTATATATAGAATATATTAGCATTATTAGAATCATAATTCCCAACCATGAATTGAGGTATAGATAAAATAAACAATCATCATTTCATGAGGTGGTAGTTTTCCATACACCAAAACAATATGTTTGATACCTATATGATGGAAGTTTTTATAATTTTAGGTCATACTATTAGAAGAATAATCTATGTATTTTTAGGATATGTTATTTTTTATATAATCATGTAATAAACTGTTTTGAGGGGGTTAACAATGGAAATAAAACAAAATAGCTTGAGGAAAGATACTACCTATTATTTTGGTAACTCTTTCGGTTTCGACAAAGTTATTCCATGGATGGATTACATCCCAAATATAAGATTCTCGTAGGAAGATAAGGTTGTTCGAATTGTGTTTGTGTCGATCTTGTTCGAGCTAAAATGGCTTAATAATTGTGAGGAATGGATGGTGGAGGTTCTCTTTTTCAATTGAGATGAGGGTCACTTTTGGAAACCTAAAAATATTAAATTAATATAAATTAATTTTCTATTATAAATTTATCAAAATTTAGTTATTTATAATATAAGATGATTATGGTTATAAATAACTTCATATAATAATTTCTATAAATGTTCATGTTAAATTATTACCCTTATATTTTTGCATTAACCCTTAGTTAAATCTTTAAACTCTTACCATAAAAACATGGATTTGTACTCTTTATTGGTTAACAGAGTTACTATAAAATTAAAAAAAATAGGAATAAAAAACATTAATGACATATTTAACTTCAACCAAAACAATTCTACTAATTTTATATTTTCTTGAATTTTATATCATTCAATAATATATCATTTACTTTAAAATATCATTAATATTAATTTTGACAGTATTCATTACCTTACATACTAAAAAATATCATAAAAACGTGATATCTTACAAAAAAACTATTATAAATAATTTATAATATTTCAAATTATTCTAGATAATTTCTTAATGACATTAATTTCATCAAATTATATTTATTTTAATATTTTGAATACATTTTAGTTTATTCAACCATTAAATATACAATTACTACATCATCACTGCCACACCATTTAATTAAATTATTTATTTTCTCAATATTGTAAATAAATTAACCACATTAATATTAACATTTTAACTTTAAATTTAATATTTATAATTGAAGGTGTCCTCCAAATAACCATATAAAAATATTTAATATTAATTAAAACAAGAGTGACATATTGGACTACCCATAGAATTAAATACGATTAAAGGAATAAAATCAACCACGTGTCTCCAAATGCACATTAATTTGGGGTAAATTTTATTTTGGTAGAAAATATATCATCCCAAAATATTAGGAAAAGTTTTAGCTGTATTTGTTAATTTTTATAATATATTGTTTACCTTTATTTCCCTAATTTAAACTTAACTGTGGTAATAAAAAATATTCAAAACACTAGTATTCATATGCTAAAAAATAAAAGAAATATAATCAAATAAATTAGACCAACTTTTTCAAAATATGGAATCCATTTTTTAAAATTCAAAATTAATAAGTTTTAGAAATTAATTTAAAATAAATCTCATTGAAGAGGTGAGAAACATTTTATTAATGTTTTAACATGAAAAAGAGTGAAATGGTTTAAAATATGAGGTCAACGTAAAAATTATTCCAATGGAAAAATTGTTTTAAATTATTATACAATAATGTAGTTATAATTTTAACCCATTAAATAATATAATTTAACATTATAAATTATTTTGACTAAAAATATTTTTTAAATTAAACATTAATATTTTTCAAAATTCATCAAAACATGAATCATTTTAGATAAATACCAAATAAATTTAACCAAATTAAAAATTTATATTAATATTTAAAATAAGAATGTTAATTTTTTTAGTATAATATATAAGATTATCAATAATAGTTTATAAAATAGATTATCCAGGAAAATGCAGTAAAACCTCCTTTTTAAAAAAAATTGTTTTTATGTGAAATATTTGGTTTTTTCTAATATATTTCTTAGAAAATATGTTGGATAAACTTTAAAAATATTTGATTGAATATATAAAATATATAATTAATTAATATCATTCAGAAATATTAATTAAATTATTTTATTACGGTAAAATGCCTTTTGAGAATAATTTTATTTTTATAAATACATTTTCATTATATTGAATTTTTTCTTTTATTCATTTCTATTTAATTTGTAACAAATTAATTCAACATATATTTTCATAATAAAGTTATTAATAATCATAACCAGAAATTTTATGGTTGGGTTTTAACTTATTATATTAAATAACAATATAATAATAATATTTTGTTATTCATTTGAGCTAGGAGTTGTGTGAAATGTAAGCTATCGAAGAGATTATATTTAATATTAGACATACCAAAAAAAATTTCGGTTTTAAAATCGTACAAAATGATTATTAATTTAGAATATAACTTTTAATGTTTCCATCACTAAAGTGTGAACTCCGCATCCTTATAAAGAATCCCATCAGGGAAAAACCACCCATCATGGAACATATCTAGTATCCCTACTAGTGTGAAGTCTATAGATACATTCGAGTATATGAGATATTATCATATGGAATACTAGTAAAAACATGATTTTTCCAATACACTCCATCAATATTACCTAATTGATTATAAGGATATATCATTGAGAACCTAACTCTCTGCATCTATAAATTCAATTAAATAATGTTTTTCTTAAATTCCCCATAACGTATAGTAGATTGAAGATGAAGATATAATACTTGTATAGTATTTTTATGAACAATAAACCCCTCTCATGGGGAAGGGATGGTTCTATATCATTCATAACCGTAATAATAATAACAAACATTTCAAAATTACACATAAGTATTAGGATATATCCATGTAGTTGGATGACACAAAATTGAATCCCTTCCTCAATGTATGGAAGGTGAAATATTTTTGTGTCCAAGCTCTAATATCATACATTAAATAAGATAATATCTAACAGTTTTACAACAAAAATAATTTTATAAATAATTTTTGATATATATCAATTTCATATAGTTTTTAACAATTGTCTGATAAACTCTATTTCCTTATAACCATTAACAATAGTTGTTTCTGTAATAGATAATGTGTCACTTAGACCACCATCATATATTCATATTATTCATCTAGATAGAGAAAATTAATTAATATTTTAAAAAAAATTAATTTGTAAATAGTCTGTATCCTCTATTATTACTGTTAATAAATCCAAAGTATAAGTTCTTCTCTAATAAATAACATGTGTATGTTTTTATTTAGAATAGATATTCATGAAGTTATCATTCAGGGAAAATGATAACCTTTTCAATAGATGGTTATGAGTAGGAATTAGAATCAATATATTTCCTCGGACATCAATGTTATATATGGGACCGTATAAAATAGTGGTTGGTTCATTACCATAATAATCATATGGTTCTTTAGTTCCTCATTAAAAGATATGATATCATACAAGGTGTAAATTCTAGTCTTTTTTTGTTATATTAATTTCATTCAACATCATTCCTCTTGATAAAAAATTTAGTTAAACTATTGTTCATTATCTCTAAAAATAAAGAACAAGATTATAGTCATTTATATATAGTAGAGATAAATAAAAAATTTATTGTTTTTTTATTTATAATTTATATGATCATTTATCAGTATATTGATAATATATAAATAATGATATGACATAGTTTTTATGAGATTATGGTGACTTATTTACAATGGAGTTATGGAATATAATTGTTTTTGTAAATCACTTCATGTGATGCTAGAATAAAATTCCTCATGAATCATGTGAAATGTGTTGAGTAATTCCAAATAATTTGTTTGGGGGAAGCAGCTAAAATTTAGATGTACGTGAATAGTAGTTCATGTGAAATTTTTTTCAAATATATAACTCTGAATATAGTTTAATATATTTTTAAGAGATTTTATAATGAAGCGAATAAGGGAATTTCATCCATATTTATAAGGTAAAATTATCCTACATGAAATTTGAGCCACATATGCACAACACAATTCAATTATATTGGATATATGAAATTACTATATTGGGTAAATTTTCATTTTAACTAGACATAAATTTGATTGGGGTATTTTTTCACTCTAGAAATATATTGAAAATCATCTAGTTTGGGGTAAATTAGATTCCAAAGAAAAATTTATAAGAATAAATTTCATCAAAAAGGGAAAAAATAATTTCTAATCACATAACTACTTCATATAAACATAATGACTTGGAGAATGATGTATATATAAATTTATAGGAAGATTATTATCCTTTAGAAATCATGTATACCAACATTCTAAATAAATGATGTTTGTGGATATTAGCCATGATTCATAATCACATGAAAAAATTCATCACATATCATTGACTAAATAGTATAATAGAATCTTTATCATTCAACCTTTTGATGTAACATCATGGACTAATTATTGTTTAGATAGGTGAATCAAGATTGAACTATGATTTCAGGAATCATATTGGTCTCTCTGTATCTAGTGGGAAGTTCATAAGCATCACCTATAAATACAAAGTCATTAATTTTTATGGGGAATTTCAATATTTTTAGGAATAATTTTATACTTATAGAATGCGATTATTTCTTCTCATGGATAGATATATTCATGAATATATTCATTTATTAGAAATCAAAATATATTACCTGTTTAGTTTCATTAAAATTATAAAATAAAAAGGATAAAAGGTACTATGGAGCCCCTATATAGATGGATTCTCAAAAAACATTTTTTGGGGATTCTATAACGACATAAAATTATAGTATTAATTTATATATAAATAAATTCAATTTTATAAAGATTTATTCCCGAAAAATACCACTATAAATAAAATGTTGATAAATATTATTCAGTAACACTTTAAAATTCCAAATAAACATTTTAACATTTTGATGAAGAAAAATTAAAAATAATATAGAAAATAAATCTTTAAAAATTAATAAAAAAATATTCAAATATATGGAATATATAATAATCATCCTCATTGTTTTCTATGAATATTATAACAATGGTCAAAACTAAATAATATTAATCATCTAAAAAATAATATGTATATTATGAAAGATATGGATGAATTGATATATTAATCATTTGATATATATAGGAATGAAATCTTCCTACATAATAATTTTTATTAGAAATATAACTGTTTGAATTTGGTCATTAGAGATACGGTTATTATAAATACATGATTCCAATAATTATAATGATTTTATGTAATGTTTGCATAATGTTTTTTCATTATATATAATAAATAAATAAAAAATAATTTTTTTAATTTTTTTAAAAGGAAATTCCTTTTCATTAAAATCTCTATTATAAATGAATGATAAGATGAAAATAAATTAAATATTTTTATATAAATATATTTTTAAATTTAATTTTTTATAGTATAAATATTTATATTTTATTATATTTTGGATTAATATCATCTAACATAAATGGGTTGTTTTTCCCTTAATTATATTTCAAAAATTCTTGTTTATTTTTTTCTAACTAAAAAAATAATTTATAAATAATTATTTTAGTGAAATTTATAGGGAAAATGAATTTTCAAAATCATACTTTTTATTAAAATTGAAATATTATGAATAAATTCAATAAATTCATAAAATAAGTATCTTACTGAAATATTCATCATTATGCACTGTTCATTTTTATTTAATGAAAATAAATATGTAATGGTTAAAAGTTAATGAAGAATATATTTTTTATCAATAATATAATATTATTAATTTAATTATAAATAGAAAATTCAAAATTATTATAAAAATTGATTTCCATTATATTTTGTAATTATATTTATGTGATAAATAATTTTCTTATAAAAATAGTTTCTCTTTCTTCGGTACATATGTTATTTTATACTCCTATATTTTTTTAATAGTACTATATACTAAACATTGACATGTTATATCATGTATCTTCTTTTGTTAATGATATTTGAATTTTCATTTGATGTTATTCTTTCATGGGGATTATGGTTGAAAAGTTACAAAAATAGAAATGTCTTTATGTTAAACTTTTAATTCTTTTCATGATTTTATATGTTCACTGTTCCTTTTGAGGATATAATATGGTATTATTCTTGTGATCCACATACCACTTCATCAATACTAGTTATTAATTAAAAAACATGTAATAATACCATTATACACTTTTGGTATGTCAAAAGATTTTCAATATGTTTTTATGAAATGGTGACTTCATTTATATCTTTGGGAGTCCATCCTTTTTATTCCAAATCAACGTTTTAAAAAAATTATTTCAAAAAATATTACTATGAATTGTAAAATATTTTTTAACATTAATGGGATTTTTACAAAATTTAGTTAAATGGAAATTTCCTTTCATTTTCTAAATGAGGATATTTTTTCCTTTTAACAAAAATTTAAAAAGAATCATTGTCATAACATGTAATGAATGAATGAATTGAATTTCCCACATTCATTGAAATTATTTTCTCTCAAAGTTATTTTACATTTATCAAAGGTTTTTCAATGAATTAGATTGTCAAAATATTTTTTGAATATTTATTATAGAAAATTGATTATAAAATCGAAAAGGATATCTTTTTCAATAATATTTTAATTAATAATTTTATTTTAATTCCATTCATCGACATAAAAACCCTTGTTGTTACAGATCATCATTATGGGTCATTTTTTTATTGATACCATAATTAATATTTATCTTGATGGATTACAATTGTTTCAAATAAATTATCATGGAATAAATTACTTTTCTACAGGATAATGATGTTAAGAATAGACTAAATATTATTTCAATTAATTTTTTTATGAAATGAAGTATTTTTTATGTTTATTAATGATATGGTTATTTGAAATTTTTTATAATGATGTTTGGTTCTGTAATAAACTAAATAAGGGTGGTTATTTTATAAACCAAGGATGGGTTTTTGTATTATATACTAAGGATAGGCGGTTATGTAATAATAAAAAGATTGGTGTGTCCATTATAGTCACCCAATGTATTGGGGACATCTGATGTATAATTCTATCATATTGGTTATTCTGTTAGCAAGAATGGATGTGAATATAATTATCCATGTTAATAAAAATTTATATCTATTCTTTTTATGGGTTTATAATGTTTCACATGATCATGATTGATATCAAATGGCTCATTATTATTTATTTTAATGACTCTTTCATTTTTTAAAGACTTATAAAATGTTTCTATGTTTTTTGATACATGTATTGATGGGTGGTAATATTCATAGGTTATACTCATGCAATTTTGTTTTTTCGTCATGCAATTTTTCCCTTATTACACTCACTGATGAAATAAAAATTTTAATTCCTACATTTACCCTTATTGAGCATTTCAACTCACAGTACTTATGATTCTTTTTGCCAAGTTATAAAAATCATGGTTTAATGAATTATGTCTAGAATGGATTTATAAGGATGATGATGATGGCTTCTTGTGAAACATAAAATATAGGGTATAGTGAGAGATTATGGTAATATTTATGAACTAATTGTTTATAAATTCTGGATGTTAAGAGTTTACACTAATTATATAAAAATTCAAACCTTGAAGGTCATTTTGAATTTATGTGATCCAATATTTTTAATTTTAATATTTTTTGTTTTTTGTAGATAAAATTGGGTTGTCATCATCAATATCAATGATGGAAATGTAATGCTTCTGTCTTCAATGCCAGATCATGGAGTGGGGTTGTAGAATGCTATAGTCTGAATGATAGGTAGAGTTTTGATAACTTTTAATTTTAGATTTTTTCCAATTATTTTAAATAAATATTTATTGATTCCATAATAGTTCAATATGATTATGTTTTATCATATATTTAATGTCTTAGACATCCCTTTTGATTTTTTATGTGATGTGATATTAATGTGATTAATGAAACTTTATGATATATTTTATTCGGTTCAAGTATATGTAATTCTTTAGTTTAATTTGAAGTATTCCATTACATTATGAAGACATAGGTTTTAATTTATTGATTACCATTTTGGTTTATAAGATATTTTTTATTGATATAATTTTGGGAACATGGTTTTTATCATATAGATGACAGTGGGATTGAAAATTGATTTGGTGACAATGGGATTAACGTTATTTCAAAAGAATATTTCTTTTTTATATATTGTAAGATGAATGGTATCATATAACCATTGTGTTTTAAAAACTCTATATGGTTAAGTTTATTCATTTTATTCATGATATAGGGTTATTTATTTATGGAATTATATTATATTAACATTAGTAATTGTTGTTTAATTTAAATCATTAGCATATTATTTACTCATAAGAATGATTATTCACTATGGTAATCAAATTACTATGTAATAACAATATTTGTTAGGATTTTTTTTAATAATACTAAAAAGATCCCTTTTACAGTGTTAGAATAGGCTTATATCAGCACTGAAAAATTGATGAATCCCAAAACATGATTGAAAGTTAAAGGATTTTATCAGTGCCAAAAAGGCACTGATAAAGGGGTTCTTTATCAGTGAAAATCACTATTAAAGGTAAATGTTGTTTTATTTGATAAATGATTCCTTTGTAAGATCATTTATTAGTGCTAATAAAGGGGTATATTGTAGTGTGATGCTACAATACAGCGCATCACCAGAAACTGGGATGTAGTGTGCTGTAACAACACATTGCATCACTAAAAATAGAAGAAAATAGAAAAATGATATACAAATTCATAATTCAAATGAAATAAAAAATTTCAACACTAATATATAAAAAATATATATTATAGAGTATTTGAGTTGTTCATTAGCAAATATTAATGTTTATTATTGGTAAAAAGGAAAACTTTGAGTCTTACTGGTCACTTTGTGGGTCAGATTGAGGTCAAAGGATTCTTAAATGTCACAAATGTATTGTGGATCATTTTTCTAATGTACCAAAACAATTAAAATGTTTTTTGTTGATTTTTAGAATTCTGGTTTTTTGTTTATTAAAATTAATGCCAATTTTGAATAACTAACGCACTTAGAGTCATACGAGTCACACCATGTGTCAATATGAGGTACTATTGAATATTGTGTAACCTAAATGACTTATCAATATCATAAAAATTATAAAAAAAATCTGAATGTTTTTCATTTGTTTTTATTACACCACTCATGTTTATATGCTAAAATGTAATTTTAAATTAGAAACAAAAACATTGAGTTATACAGGATGCATCATGTGTGGGTATGATATGAGACTGATTAATACTCGTCTAAAATGAATTATGAATAATTATCCAAAATTATCATGACAATGTAAGTGTGTTTTCTTGGGTATCAGTTTGCGATAATATTTTTTATTAAAATGTTAATTTTAAACTGATAATGAACACATTGAGTCATACGCGTCACACGGCGATTTGGATTCAGTTGTAGTTGACTCTTATAATCCACATATGACATGTCAATCATTCTAATAAGCTACCAAAATAATAAAAAAGTGTTTTATTGGGTTTCATTATGTCAATTTTTTTTACAAAATTTATTCTAAATTATGAATAAATAGATTCACTAAGAGCCATATCAGTCACACCATGTGTCAGATTGAGGTGTGACAGATTTAGATACATTCCTAATGATATATGTATTTTTTTCATAATGTTTAAAAAATATCTGAATATCATTCCTATATTTTGAGTACACCACATTTTTTATTTTACAAAAATGCCATTTTAAACTAGAAACATTCACTTTTAGCATAATGGTCACATTATCTATTTGTATGAAATGAGACTAATTACTACACATCAAAAAATCATTATGAACCATTTTACTAAATTATCAAGATAATATGAGTGTGTTTTCTCAGTTATCATTGAGTGACACATTTTGTATTATAATTTCTATTTTATACTAATAACAAACACTTTGAGTCATATTGGGAACATCGTGTATCAGATTGATGTTTTATTGATTCCAACATGTCACAAATGATATATGGATCATCTTTTAAAGTAAAAAATAATAATCAAAAAAAAATTCTTACTTTTGAGTTTTTCAATTACTTTTTCACTTAAATTAATGTCAATTTTTAATAAAAATATTCACTTGGACTTATACCAGTCACACCATGTGTCATGTTGAGGTGATTCTAAATCCAACATATCTCAAATGTGTATCATATAGAGGTGACTTTGAATCCATTATATCTCAAATGTCACGTAGATAATTATACTAATGTATCAAAAAAATCCAAATGTGTTTCATTAGTTTTGGGTATTCCACTTTTGTTTTTACTAAAATATCATTTTAAACTAAAAACATGCACTTTTATTCATACTAGATGCATCATTTGTGGGTTGGAAAAAGATATATATTTTTATATTTCAAAGATGAATTTTGAATCATTTTCATAAATTATCGATAAAATATGATTGTTTTTTCATAATTTTAATTGACTAAAATTGTTTTGTATTAAAATGTCAATTTTAAACTCATAAAGGGAACTTTGATTCATTACAAGAACATCATGTGTTTTATTGAGGTGAAGATGATTCCTACACATAAAAATGACTTAATTATAATTTTCCAAAATTTTGAAGAAAATTTTCAATGTGTTTTCTTATTTTTGCATATGATTCTATTTTAAATAAAAGTAATGTAAATTTGGAATAAATTTATGCACCTTGAGTTGTATCTGTAATGTTGTATGTCATATTGAGGTGCAGATGATTCCTATACATTAAAAATTAATTATGTATTATTATCCTAATGTGTAAAATGAATCAAATTTTGTTGAATCAGTTTTGAGTTGACCCCTTTTTTTCTTACTAAAATTCCATTTTAAATTTGAAGCATGATATTTGATCCATATAGTTTGTATCAAGTGTGGATTTGACATGAGACTAATTCTTACATCTCACAAATGAATTCTTATTCATTTTACTAAATTATCAATGCAATTCGAGCTTGTTTACCAATTTTCAGTGAATAGAAATTTTCTTTTTTAAATTGTCCATTTTAAACTAATAATAGACACTTTGACACCATCCCTCATTGTTGAACATAATATATATATGCTAGTTTTTTTCCAGTATTTCTCTCATACACTTTCTTACTCTGGTGGTTTATTATAAAAATATTTATAAAAATATTTATGTTGGAATGAATACCTATATGATTATTGGGAGTTGTATATATTTTTCTTCAATAATAATAGTGGATAAATTTTTGCTTCCAATATAGAATGATCTTACAAGTGGATTACAACCCTGTATAAAATCACATAAACAAGTGGTGAAAAAACATATTTCATTATGCCACTTAAAAGAGTTTCACAATGGATATTATCTTAATTGATGGTTTTTGTGTGAACTTTTCATCAATGTTTCCCAAACACAATCTTGGTATGATCCTCATTTTACTTTTCCAAAAAAATTTATTTTTTTCAAGACAACACTATGTACCCTCCTCTACCTTGGTCTCTCCCTCGATCTCTACCTTTACCTCCTCATCTACATCAATCTATGACTCCAATCATGCCTCTATCTCCACCTCTTCCTCCACCAATGCATTCTATTCTTCCTTTTCCTCTGCCTCTTCCTCATAAATTTGCCAAAAATTTTCTTATTTTAACCTCAACACTTAGAAACAAATTTATTTATAACATTATAATTCCTCTGAATAAAGATATCAAAAACAATATAGAAGAATACTAAAAAAAATTCCTCACAACCAAAATATATTTTTAACGTAATAATTCATACTAGATCACAAACATATCACACTGTTACGTAAATTTATTGTCATCATAAATTTATTAAAAACGTATTCATCCCACTCATCTCTTGGAAAATAATTTATTATATTGTGTATCTAGGTGTTTCAAAAATCTTGATAGTAATGGATAAATATAAACAAATAAATTTTTATGAAATTCGTTTTGAATTGTAATTACCTTTAGAAATTAAATGTTTGAGGATGATAGTATTTTCATTATTCATGACCTCTCTCCTAAATTTTCAAACATAATGTCCAAAATAGATTCTATTATCTATGTTTCTACAATTTATAATCATTCACATAAATAAGAAAATTTTGTGGGAATTTTTTGATGGTGGAATCTTTCAATATATACCATAATTTTCTTTTTCATTTGAAAGAATCCACGGGACTAGTCCCTTAAAACACCGACTTCATGTCGCTATTTAACCTATATTTATCAATAACCCTATAACTAAAAAAATTATTGTTAAAATAGAGATTAAAATATATAATTCAATTTTTATCTATAAATTTTTTATTTTAGTGTACTAGAAATTCACAATTCAGATCCACCGATTAGAATATTATGTAATGGGTCTCCCTCTACCCAGTTAAAAGAGGTCATTGCTTTTCTTTAATAATAATATGAGGCTTTGGCCCCAACCTTTTAAACAAATATGAATATTTATTATCTTTAATAAACAAACTAATTAACTATTGGAAAAATGTGTTATTAAAATGTACCTAGTGTATGAATTCATAACATAGAGGCCCATCCATTCATGCTTCATCATCTCATTTAATGTCTTGAGAGTAATTCAATCTTACATGGAATTTTGATATATTTCACCTTCATATTCAATGTAATACATATTTATATCATTAATTTTGGTCTTTACATGAAGCTTTAATGATAATAAATTTTTCTCTGGAAATGTTTGGTAGAAGGTTCTCTCATAAGGTTGTTTTTTTTCTAGTTTAATTCACTATATTTTATTGATTTGACAATCATTTTCTATACCACATTTTCTTTATGTAATACCATAACTCACTTATTTAATTTTTCCATCAACTATTATAGGTTATTCATATGAAATAATTTATTAAATAAATTCTCCATATATCTTTATAATATTAGAAGGTTATTCTATGAACAATTCAACAGCATCATTGACCATTTTAATATTCAGAACATCATTTTGAATAGAAAAATCAGTAGTCCGATCATGAGATACCTCAATCCCCACTATCATGTTATCTTTTGTGACATCTTGAGGGGGTATCTGGTCTACTGTGATATTATAAATTGAACCCATCATATCTTAGTGGTGTGTGGGTATTGGTAGATACATATCACATACAAATATAACATGAATAAAATTTTAAATATAATGTTATCAGAAGTTTTTTGATTCAAATTTAATATAATGGGTAATGTAAGACATTATTACCATGGGTGGGTTTTGCAGTTTGGTGTAATGAGTAGCCTTAAAGGAAATGGGATTATTATTTTATGTATGGATCTTTTCCCCACCACTAGATCACAATGATCCTTAATCGTACATTGGTATTCCAAACTAGAATGAAAAATAATATACAGTAGTGATTATATTGGTGTTTAAAATAGTTTTAAAATATTATTTGTATCTTAATGTGGTTTTATCTTCTCAAAATATGTTCATTTAGAGATTAAAAAACCAAATATTTTAAGGTGACCATACTGCTCATGCTACTTGAAAGCTACAGAAAGTAACTTTTATTCTCATAATGTCATTTCCAATTATTTTCTTAAAAACATATTAAAAATACAAAAAAATGTATATTTTTATTAAATATATTTATAATGAATAATTAATTAATGTTATTTAATAATTATACATTTTTCCAATCAATTTTTGGGTTTTCATCAACTAATTTACCCTCATTATTTACATGATCCTCCCTCCATAGCACATGACATGGGATGGATGTGGCTTTTGATTTTTATTTATCAATATATGTATAAAAAATGAGACATATGCTGTTTCATATCATATATGTAAAATTTTAATGTTGTTTAAAATAAATATCAATTTTTTTATTTAAGGATGTTCACCCCATCCTTACTTTGTGATATTGGTACATCATGTTCTATGTATGTTATTTTTTTTAGAAATATTTTTCTCTTTTATAAATTAATAATTTCTAATGCAGAAAGTTAAAATAAATAATGAAAAATATTATATTATTGTTTGTAATGATACTAAAATTATTTATCATTTCTTATATTTTTGATTCAGCCCATGTTTCCAATTTATAATATAATAATAATTAACTAGTCTGTGGGTCTTTGCTTTCCCTCAGTATCCCTAAGATGTATCTTTGTATGAAGATTCTTCAAGCCTCTATGGGATTTTCCAGTGACTATTATGATAAATTTCAAATTAAAATATTCAAAAAAAACTTAAAGGAATAATGAAAATTTTATCAACATGTCATTATATTGTTTTTTAGTAAAATAGATAAAGTATATCATAACAGTACCATTATATCATTGCAGAGGATTTTCATCATAACAAGATGGATGTAGCACTATGTATCAATATCAATCAGAACATTCATCATCATTATTTCCCCAAAATAACCAAATAAAATTTAATTTTAGGGGTTAATATGTTGGTCGTGTTGATTCCAACAAACCTAAAATTTTATACAATGAATTCTTCTCGTTAAAATATTTGTCAAAATGGTGATGTTGTGTTGTTGTAGTCTTTTTTCATTAACATGTTGTTGATCCCTTAATAATTCCTTATCTTAATCATTAACCATATGTTCTTCCTCAACATTTCTATTATAATCATGAGAAAGGGAAATTTTTTCATGAGTAGTCAAACATTTAATTCATTTTTAACAACAGTAATACATTACAATAAATTCATAAAATTACACATTTTTATGAATCTTGCATAAAATTTATTTATTTCAAAAAGTGTGTTATAATACATCAATTATCCATTAATACTATCCTCTACTACCATCATTTAATCTATCCTCATATGCTTGATTTTAATCAATGTTGTGATGATGTAATGGAATTCTTATTTCGAACCATCTTTCCTACCATCATTTTGGTTCCATTTTTCATTGATGACCTACCTCTGGAACAATTATTATTTCATTTTCTTGGTTGATACCCATTACTCATATTTTTTGGACATCAACATATGTTTCTTGAACTACTCTGACCAAAAGTTTTCCCATATGAGATACTAGTGATAATTTTTTAGGAATACTAATAAGAGTAGTAAAAAAAATAAAATATATGAGTAATTAGTCTTAAGAATAAAAATTAAATAATAATTGTTTGATATATTAATGGCCCCTAGTACTACTATGAGAATATAAAATCATCTCCACTAAGTTTCACCCACTCTATCATGTGTTTCTAGTCCTTTTACCTCACTTGTATCTCCAAAATAAGATATCTATATCGAATGATGTTCATAAATAACCTAAATAAAATTTTAGTTATGGATTCTAACATATTAAATTTCAAAAATTAAGGAATCGACATTCTATTACACAAGACTTCCACTGGTATAAATTTAATTCCACTCAAAAAATTATTATTATTTTCATTTTACACTATAATATTCCTTTTTTTTTGAATGGATTATTGAAGATGAAAAACTATGGTGGTATAGGTGTGAAGTAGATGTGAGATATTGAAAATTGTACATTTATCCAAGATGCCAAGAGAATGTACCCTAATGATGAAGATGAAAGTAGGGTCGGAGAGCTCTACTCATTATGGGAAGAATAAGTTCAAGAGTCAGATTCACCCCCTTTTAAATATATAATTATTTAAGTGGAAGATAATAAAAATGACCATTTAGAATATTTTCTCACAAAATATATGTAACATGAGTATTTTCAAAAGTTCATGCATCATAGTAGTATGCTTATCCAATTATGCATAACTTCTAAGTTATAATAGAATCTAATGTGACTACACCAAAATTAAAATTAATTATTGATGAATTTTTTTGAAATGTGACTAAGTATACCATATATGAAAATTCATATCAATAAACCAAAAACATCATTCATTATGTTTTGATAAAAAAAATTGGGCTTTCTAGAAAACACTTTATTAACAATATTATTTTTCAACTAGTGAAACAATTGTACCAATACATGAATATAACATGAATAACCATATTAGAATAAAATTAATGATTGTTCGTAAGATATTGGTCATAATTTTTAATCAAAAGAATCATAAACATAAACAATATTAAAAAGTTATGAGATTGTTTCAATAAACTCTTACCACTTAATAACTTTTGGAACATAAAACCCATGAAATTAATAACATATAATATACATTTAAATATAAATAAATTTAGTTATAAGTATAATATAATAAAACCATGAAAATTATACACACCACAAAAAAATAATTGGTGGTGAATAAATCATGTATCTCATGGAAATAAAAAGTTAGATGGAATCCCCTTACAGTGTCTTGAATCCCATCGTTCTCATTCAAAACAATTGTATAATAAATATAAATTTATTTTACAAATTTTATAGAAAAATATTATTATATATAATCTGATATACACTTTTATTATGATATTATATTTCCCTCTTGTATATAATCCTATGTTAAGGTTTCACATTAGGAAACATTCATATTGTTTTTCGCATGTGTGTTAATTTGTTATATCGCTAGTCCTTATACTTATATCATGATTTCTTGATTTTAAAACATGATATAAATATCATTTATTTTAACAACCCAAGATTTTATGAGCATTATTCTTTTTAATTTCATTTATGTCTTGTGTTGTACGCTACAACAAAATTAGCTTGTGTTATACGCAACACTGTATTAGCTTATAGTATACGCAACACTATTCTTGGCTCGTGTTACACAGAATTTCAAGTTCGTTTTATAGAAATTATTCTACGCAACATTGTGTATAGATTTTTTTTAATGTATAAATGAAATAAGTTCTGATAATGATATATGCAACAACAAAGGGAGCTTTCACTACACGCAACCTTGACTTGGCTTTCATTACACGCAATCACGACCTTCCTCGATAATGTTTGTAGTACGCAATACCGGGGTTCACTAAACAAAGATATATTATTATAATATTATTATTAACTAGCAATTACGAATATTAGTATCTACATTTTTAATTTTATGAAATTATAATTCATCTTACACATTTTATATAACAAGGTATGACAACAAAAAAAATTCTGCTAAAATAAGAATTTTTCAAAAAATGTAGTTTTGCCTCTTTTGGATGGAACACCCACAATAAATTTAGTTTTTGAAATTATAATAAGTTAAATTTGAAAAAATAAAATTCTTATTTGGAATCAGGATATAAAAATTTACTTTGGATAAATTTTTCATATTATTCTGATAACTTTCATATTCTAATGAATAGTAAAAACACCAATATTTTAATTAAAAAACAATTTTCATCATAATAATTTATATGGTTAAATTATAAAATTTATTGGATTTAATGTACAAATAGAATATATATTTAATATTTAATATAATTTATGTCATTATTGTTCATTTTACATTGAATTCATATGTAAAATCATTTCGATCTTTTGCAATGTTTTAACTTTTAAAACTCGTTTTCATAACAACGGGATTAATTTTAAATTAATTTCTAAAACTTCTGTGATTTGAATTTGGAAAAATGGATTCCATATTTGAAATCGGTAGGTCCAAATTATATTAATAAGCTACTTTTTATTTTTAGTCATTATGAATAGAAACTATGGTAAATTTTATTTACCATAGTTAAAGGGAAATCGGGTAATTAAGGGTAAATATAATATTATAAAATTACCCTAACACTTGTCCTAATATAATTAGATGATTATATTTTACAATAAATCATACTTGGGTTGAAATTGAATCTAATGTAACCCACTTGTATTTGATCAAGACCATTTATTTATTTTATTTAAAGGAAAGTGAAATGTCTCACTCAAACCTTAATAATTAGATTATTTTTAATATAAGGTTATACAGAATATAAATTTTATTATAAATACTAATTTGAAATATAAAAGGTTTTTATTTACCATGGTAATATATTTTTAATTTTTAAGAAATATTTAATTACCTTAATAGCTTATACATTAATGATGAAGAAATGATTTATTTAGTGAAAAATCAATAATATATTTTTTATTAAAATAACAATACAAATCAAAAAGACCATAAACTTGACCAAACATTATTGG
This sequence comes from Viscum album, assembly GCA_963277665.1. NCBI lineage: Eukaryota > Viridiplantae > Streptophyta > Magnoliopsida > Santalales > Viscaceae > Viscum > Viscum album. The sequence continues at coordinate 637,657,471 of OY728157.1, forward strand.
TAGAGTATATATATACCCTAATAATCCAAGGGTCTATTTGTGGACCATTTTTTTCCTTATAAACCTGATCAAGAAATTTATATTATTTTATTTCATATGGTGTCAAAGATGTCACCTTCAGAATTTAATAAATATAACAATTTAAATGTTTTGATTTTAAGATGATAAAATCGAGTAAAAGTTTTATTATGAAAGGTATTATATTTATCTTAATCATAGGATTTTATTTATAATTTTTATTCAATAAATAAGTATATTAAATAATTATACAAAAATTTTGTACAAATTATTTTATTAAGGGATATACCAAATAAATGGTTTTAAAAATATTAAAATAAATAATATATGAACTATTTAATGTGCTCCACTAATTTTATAGATATATATGACATGTTATGAATATATTAAAGATTTTATTTCGAACATATCATCTTTTTGGATTTTATTTAAATTCAAATAAATGAATAGTGTCAAAATTGACATTATTGTTATTTTATAAAAATAATATAGTATAAAATTGTTTTAAAATCCCAAAAATATTTAACAATTATAAATTATTATTTATATGGTCTAAAATGTCGTAAATAAATAAATTATGGACAATTAACAACACATAAGTAAATATTTATAACAATTTAAAATTTAGAATCTTAGAACAACAAATAAAATTAAATAGATTCAATAAAGAAAAAATCAAGTTGATAATGTTTAAAATAAATTACCAACATGTATAAATTATCATTGGTTGATGAGATTACAACCCTATCTCATTTAAGTTCGTATTTGAGTCATTTTAGAAGTTTTTATGTGGGTTTTGAATTTATTATAAATTAATATTATTTGAGGTTTCCGAAGGTGCCCCTCTCCTCCCTTATAAAAGGGAACCTCCTCCCTCTTCTCTTTACACAATTTTGAGCCTTCAAGCTCGGCCAACCCCTGCCCATTTCCCTTTCTCGACTTCCCTAGAAACATTATAGAGGTTCTGTTCTCCTCAAGATACCAACTCTAGTGCCTTAAGAGGAGGTTAAGAAGAGGCGCGTCAAAGAAGAGGAGGATTGGATACATATGAAGCATATCAGACATAAGGTAAGCGAAAATCTCACAATCTCATTTTTATCCGAGATTGTTTATAATTTAGAATTTACTGGGGAATATTTATGATCCACATCCATGTTTCCTCAAAATTTAATATTATTTCTATCCTTTTACAATTTTTTATATCCAAGTTTACCTATTGGTGAATTTTTAGTAAAAGATATGATCGGAATCTTTTGACATTTTCAGTACGAGAGACTTTTTGACTTTTCTGGGCAAAGTACAAGAAGAATGTTTTTTAACTTATATGGCATGAACAGATTTTTACAGTTTCATAACAACTTATTTCAATGAAGCTTCCTCTACAAGATTTCATGATTATTTTCAACAAAATACTTTTCTTTTAAAATTACTTGGCATTTTGTGAAATGAAAATTATTTTGAAGATAAAAAGATATTTTCATCAAGAATTCATTTCAATTGTTTTATAAAAACCATTTTCCATCTAAGATGAAATTATTTCATATGTGTATGTTCTAAGTATAATTTCTCTATGATTTACATGGTTTCACTTTTCTTATGATGAAATGATATCCATTTGTTTTATATGGATTATGTTATGATGGGATGATGTTTATTAAACCCATTTTATTATTTGGGTTATAATGAATGATTTATTTTTATGTTGTGGCAGACATAATACTGATTTCATTATGAGAAGGGTGGGGCCTATATCTCCATTCAATGTATTGTGTAAAGATTTATATCTCATGATATTGACATGGCTGTAATGGTAAGTTAATCTGGTTCAGTGTTACAAGACTAGAGTGAGGAGTGAACTCGATTCAAAAAAGGACTTTGTCCTCTAAGATGGTCTTGGAAACAATGTCTTGGCTACTATGGAAATCATATCATGTGCTTAATGGTTTTACATAATTACATTATTCATTCCCATGGTATTTTATGATTATTGGTGTTCCATTATGATATATTCCTTACGCACTATCATGTTTTATGTCATTGCTCATGATTTTGATGTTTAAACATTATGCTCATGTTTCTAAGTTCAAATGTATATGGTTTATTTTATTTTTTCCATTCTTACCCTTACTGAGCATTTGAGCTTACCCTTTATATTTTTTCTCTTCCCCATGATATGAAAAAGGTTTTAGGTAAGAAAACAAAAGGGGGAGATCTTTATGGGAGATGTTGAAGATCTTTCCCCATGATTAGAAGATTATGTTCCGAGAATCCAAAGACACTAAACTATTACGGTCCTTGAGTGTTGGTTTTTGTTATGTATTACTTATTCCTCAAAAGTAATTTAATGTCCATGTATATCAATTTTGGGGTCTCTACAGCTGGTATCAGAGCAAAGGTTTAGTTAACCTTTGGAAACTAGGATGTGAAAACATTAGTGAGATATCTAGAGATATTTCTATGGTATGTATAGGGATGTTCCTAAGGTTATGTATAAGTATAAGTTACAATACTAGAATTATGATAACAATCGTGAATAACCTATTATTGAACATAAGATGTTAGATATTGAAAGTACTACCCTTGATTATGTTGTTTTCCTAGTATGATTTTTTCCTCTCACACTATTCTTTTTGGGATTTAGAAAATGGCTGGAAACAGGAAGATTCACAATAATGGAGGATATGATGGACAATGGAATGATATTCTTCATGAGAAAACAAATAAAATGGTATTTGGAAGTCCAAAAATTGTTATTATTACTAATCATAAATCTCATAATATGATCAATAATCTCAACTTTGGTAAGTTTCCTCACTCAGATAATAAGAGAAATATTGAGTTTAATGATGATCATAGAGGAAAGAAAGTTCAATTTCCATCATGTAATTCATGTGGTAAGAGGCATCTTGGAGAATGTTTAAAAGGAACTGGAAGATTATTTGGGTGTGTAAAAGAAGGAAACAAAGTCAGTAATTGTAAAGGAAAAGTTTCAGTTAACACCATGGACAAGGATAATGGTATTGCTAATACATCAACAATGGTTAAATGTTTTAAATGTGGAATGTATGGGAATTATGCAAACCAATTCTCTAAGGGAATATTTCATGTATAGAATCATCATGGTCGTATGGGTAGTATTTTTGTTGATGATGATGAAGAGACTACAAATGATATATGAGATGAAAGAAATGATGAAACTCAGTTAGTGGTTTAAGAATGTAGTGGAATGATTGTATGTTTATCAAAAATAATGTATGGTACAATGTAATAAAGAAAAATCTATGGATTGTTACACTGTTGTCTTTCCTTGAGTTTTTGAAAGTATATGATGAATAGTACCGATAACCATGAAAGGTTATTCAAATATTTTTGGAAGGTAGATGATATGTGCATAATGAAAGGATAAAGAGGTAATGAGATGTTTAATATTATTACTGATCTCATGACTGGTATAAGGAAAATGTGATATCATGGTTTGAGTATACAGATTTTTGGGATTTTTGTATGTGGAAAGAGTTAACATTTGACAACATTCTTGTTTTCACTAAGATTCAATGGGTATTCATTTTTCATGAGAATACACGATTAAGGAATTAACATGTTTGTAATGTGACCAATAAGATATATATATCTTATGATATACGGGAGATAAATTATTGTATTCAATGCTTGGTAGATGACCTTTCTCGAAATTGATTTCTTTATACTATGAGCTTGGACAGAAGTATTTTGGATAACCCTAAATATTGGAATGGATTATATTGGACATAAGTTAGTATTGTATAAGTCTGGACCTTTTTTTCTATATTATTGATGGGATGTTATAATAATGTAGTTTTAGAAAAATGGACAACCAGTATGACGGGCGACAACGCATCGCGTCGGACAATGTTGCGGGAATCAAACCCACAACCAAAGTGTGATCGACCTTTATCACCAACCACTGGCCTATAGGAAGTCCCTGGTTAGTAGAAGCTAGTTTTATTTTATTAAGCAAGATGATTGATGAAGTATAAGTCCATTTTGGAACCATATCCGATTAATCTCACCATAGATGGACTTATGAATATAACTTTTTCTAACTTTTGTTTGACACAGATGGAATGACCTATCATTCTATCAAATTATCTGCTAAAACATTGCGAAAGACAAATTCAACTTTATTTATTTAAGAGATGAAGTGGAAATTTTTCGAGGTACGAGAAACGTTGATATTGTACCAAAATCAAGTAAGAATTTCTTTTAATTCCAAAATACTTCAACATTAGGTAAATTTTCTTGAAAACCAAAAAAAATCCTAGTGCTCTAATATCTGATGAATCAGATGGTACCTTAGATCATCACAAATTTATGGCATTGTGATTGTTGGATTTTTTTCATATCCATGTTCTCTACCACTCTCTATAAAAACTTGACGGTTAGATTTCTCTTCCATATCCATATTTTCACCTTTTTTCTTCTTTGAGGGAACCCAAGTGATGAGTTACTTTGGGTATCTATTTTTTTTCTAACGTTCATTTTTTAAAATTAAGTTTTATTATTCCTTTTTATGATGTAGGTTTCTATGAAAGAAACTTTCAAGTAGTAAACCATTTATAACCCTGACGAATTTTGAGGGAGAAATTCATTTTAAGTGGGGTAGAATTTAACAACCCGAGATTTGATGAGAATTATTCTTTTTAATTTCATTGATGTCTTGTGTTGTAGGCTACACCAAAATTATCTTGTGCTATACACAACACCGTATTAGCTTGTAGTATATGCCACACTATTCTTGGCTCGTGTTTCACGCAATTTCAAGTTCGTTTTGTAGAAATTATTCTACAAAACATTATGTATAGATTTTGTTTAATGAATAAATGAAATAAGTTTTTATTATGTTATACGCAACAACAATGGAATATTTCACTACATGCAACCTTGACTTGGCTTTCATTACATGCAATCACAACCTTCCTCGATAACGTGTGTAGTACGCAATACCGGGTTTCACTAAACAATGATATATTGTTATAATGTTATTATGAACGAGCAGTTATGAATAGTAGTATCTAAATTTTAAATTTTATGACATTATAATTCATTTTACACATTTTATACAGCATGGTATGAGAACAAAATAAATTTTTGGGTAAAATAAGTATTTTTCAAAAAATGCAGTTTTGCCGCCTTTTGATGGCGCACCCACATTAAATTTAGTTTTTGACATTTTTATTAGTTCAATTTGACAAAATAAAATTCTCCTTTGGAATAAGGATATAAAAATTTACTTTGGATAAATTTTTCATATTATTCTGATAACTTTCATATTTCAATGAATAGTAAAAACACGTTATATTTTAATTAAAAACAACTTTTTTCATCATAATAATTTATATGGTTAAATTATAATATTTAATGGTTTTAAAGTATAAAATTAATATATTTTACCATTTAATATAATGTATGTCATTAAAATTTATTTTAAATTGAACTCATAGGTAAAATCATTTCAATCTTTTGCAATGTTTTAACTTTTAAAACTCATTTTCTTAACAACGGGATTAATATTAAATTAATTTCTGAAACTTATTTTATTTGAATTTGGAAAAATTGATTCCATATTTGGAATCAGTAGGTAAAAATTATGTTAATAAGCTACTTTTTATTTTTAGTAATTATGAATAGTAACTACGGTAAATTTTATTTACCATAGTTAAAGGTAAATCGGGTAATTAAGGGTAAATATAATATTATAAAATTACCATAACACATGTCTTAATATAATTGAATGATTATATTTTACCCTAAATCATACTTGGGTCTAAATGGAATCTAATGTAACCCACTTGTATTTGATTAATACCTTTTATTTATTTTATTTAAAGGAAAGTGAAATGTCTCACTCAAACTTTAATAATTAGATTGTTTTTAATATAAGGTTATACAGAATTGAAATTCTATTATAAATAATCATTTGAAATCTAAAAGGTTTTTATTTACCATGGAAATTTATTTTTAATTTTTAAGAAATATTGAACTACCTTAATAGCTAATACATTAATGATGAATAAATTATTAATTTAGTGAAAAATCAATAATATAGTTTTTATTAAAATAACAATACCTATCAAAAAGACCAGAAACTTGACCAAACATTATTCGTCGAGTATATATATACCCTAATCATCCAATGGTATATTTTTGGACCATTTAGAGATATATGAAACCGATTAGGACATTTATATTATTTTATTTTAAATGATGTCAAAGATGTCACCTTCATAATTTAATAAATATAACAATTTAAATGTTGTGGTTTTAAAATGATAAATTCGAGTAAAAATTTTATTATGAAAGTTATTATATTTATATTTATCATATGATTTAATTTTAATTTTTATGCAACAATCATGTATATTAAATAATTATACAAAAATGTTGTACTAATTATTTTATTAAGAGATATTCCAAATAAATGGTATTAAAAATATTAAAATAATTATTATATGAACTATTTAATGTGATACAATAATTTTATAGATAAATATGACATGATATTAATCTATTAAAGATTTTAGTTTGAACATATCTTCTGTGTGAATTTTATTTAAATTAAAATAAATGAATAGTGGAAAAATTGATGATATTGTTATTTTATAAAAATAACATAATATAAAATTGTTTAAAAATCACAAATTATTTAACAATTATAAATTAAATTTTATATGGTCTAAAATTTCATAATAAATTCAATTATGGAAAATTTACAACACATAAGTAATTGTTTATAAAAATTTAAAATTTATAATCTTATAACCACAAATAAAATTATATAGATTAAATAAGGATAAATCAAGTTGGTAATGTTTAAAATAAGTTACCAACATGTATAAATTTTATTTTTTGATGATATTACAACCCTATCTCATCTATGTTCGGATTTGAGTCATTTTGGATGTTTTTATGTGGGGTTTGAATTTATTATAAATTAATATTTTTGAGGTTTCCAAAGGTGCCCCTCTCCTCCCTTATAAAAGGGAACCTCCTGCCTCTTCTCTTTACACAATTTTGAGCCTTCAAGCTCTGCCAAACCTTGCCCATTTCCCTTCTCAACTTCCCTAGAAACATTATAGAGGCTATGGTCTCCTCAAAATACCAACTCTAGTGCCTTAAGAGGAGGTTAAGAAGAGGCACATCAAAGAAGAGGAGGTACAGATACATACGAAGAATATCGGACATAAGGTAAGGGAAAATCTCACAATCATATTTTTATATGAGATTGTTTATACTTCAGAATTTACTGGGGCATATTTATCATCCACATCAATTTTTCCTCAATATGTAATATTATTTATGTCCTCCTACAATTGTTTAAATCCAATTTTACTTATTGGTGAATATTTAGTAAAAGATATGAAAGGAATCTTTTTTCATTTTCATTACGAGAGACTTTTTGAATTTTTCGGCCAAAGTACGAGAAGAATATTTTTTTAACTTATACAGCATGAACGGATTTTTATGGTATCATAACAACTTATTTAAATGAAGCTTCCTCTACAAAATTTCATAACTATTTTCAACAAAATCCTGTTCTTTTAAAATTTCTTGTCATTTTGTTAAAAGAAAATGATTTTGAAGAAGAAAGGATATTTTCATCAAGAATTCATTTCATGTGTTTTATCAAAACCATTTTCCTTCTAAGATGAAATTATTTCATATGTGTATGTTTCAAGTATAATTTCTCTATAATTTACATGGTTTCACTTATCTTATGATTAAATGATTTCCATTTGTTTTATATGGATTATTTTATGATGGCATGATGTTTATGAAACCCATTTTATTCTTTGGGTTATGATGAATGATTTATGTTTATGTTGTGGAAAAGGTAAGAATGATTTCATTATGAGATGGGTGGGACCTATATCTCCCTCCAATGCATTGGGTAATGATTTAAATTTCAGGAGATAGACATGGCTGGAATGGAAAGTTAATATGGTTCAGTGTTACAGGACTGGAATGAGGAGTGAACTCGATTCAGAAAAAGAGTTTTTCCACTAATATGGTCTTGGCAGAAATGCTTTGGCTACTATATAAATCATATCATGTGCTTAATGGTTTGCCACAATTACATGATTTATTCCCTTTCTATTTTATGATGATTGATTTTCCATTATGATCTATGCCTTACATACTGCCATGTTTTATATCATTGCTCAAGATTTTGATGTTTAAAAATTATGTTCATGTTTTTATGTTCAAATGTATATGGTTTGTTTTATTTTCTCCATGCTTACCCTTAATAAGCATTTTAGCTCACTATTTATATGTTTTATCTTCCCCAGGATATAAATAAATGTTTTAGGTAAGAAAAAAAAGGGGAAGATCTTTATGGGAGATGTTGATGATCTTTCACCATGATTAGAAGATTATGTTCCGAGTTTACAAAGACACTAAACTATTATGGTCCTTGAGTGTTGGTTTTTCTTATGTATTTAGTATTCCGTAAAAGTAATTTAATATCCATGTACGTCATGTTTGTGGTCTATAAATTTATATTCAGTATAATATTATTATAATAATCTATATAATATATAAGTACGAAGTGAAATACATCATTCATGGAGATGGTAAGTCGTAGGTACGCATGAACACTATTTCTATTTTTAATGTCGTATTACAAAAAAGAGAGAAAATAAAATATTTTTATATATATATGTAATATCATTAACGTATAATTATAATTTTATATATATCAAATAAATTCACTAAACCCTTCCTTAATACATTCCATGTATTGTGTGAATGAATCACATCTCATTGAGGGGGCGGTAGTCCACACTTCCTAAAATGAAATTATCGTATTTATAATAAATAGAAAGTGAAAAGATATCTGTTTCAAAAGGAATAAATGGTTAATTTTATTCATTTTTTTCATGGTATAGGGTTATTTATTTATGGAATTATTTTCTATTAACATTGGTAATTGTTGTTGAATTTAAATTATTTGCATATGATTTACTCATAAAAATGCATATTAACTATGGTAATCACATTACTATGTGATAATAGTATTAGTTTAGGATTTTGTTTAAGAATACTAAAAATATCCCTTTTACAGCGTTAGAATAGGCCTTTATCAGCACTAAAAAATTGATGTCTCCCACAACAGGGTTAAAAGTCCAAGGCTTTTATCAGTGCCAAAAAAGGCACTGATAAAGGGGTGTGTTATCAATGAAAAAAATCACTATTATAGGTAAAAGTTATTTGATTTGATAAAGGATTCCTTTTTCATATCTGTTATTAGTGCTAATAACGGGGTATATTGTAGTGTAATGCTACAATACAGTGTATCACCAAAAACTGGGATGCAGTGTGCTGTAACAACACTTTACATCACCAAAAAATAGAAGAAAAATGAAAAATGATATAAAAATTCATAATTCAAGTGAAATAAAATTTTCCAACACTAATATATGAAATAGAAAATATTATAGAGTATGTTACTTGTCATTAACAAATATTAATGTCTATTATTGGTAAAAAGGCAAACATGGAGTCTTACTAGTCACTCTGTGGGTCAAATTTAGGTTTGAGGATTCTTACATGTCACAAATGTATAATGGACCATTTTATTAATGTTCCAAAACAATTCGAATGTGTTTGGTTGATTTTTAGTATTCTCGTTATTTTTTTATTAAAATTAATGTCAATTTTGAATAACTAATGCACTTGGAGTCATACGAGTAACACCATGTGTCAATTTGAGGCACTATTGATTATTATATAACCAAAATAACATATCAATCTTATAAAAATTATAAAAACAATCTGAGTGTTTTTCATTGGTTTTGATTACACCACTCATTTAATTTTACTAAAATGTATTTTTAAATTATAAACAAAAACATTGAGTCATACAGGATGCATCATGTGTGGGTATGACATGAGACTGATTAATACTCGTCTAAAATGAATTATGAATAATATTCCTAAATTATCATGGCAATCTAAGTATGTTTTCTTGGTTATTAGTTTCTTATAATAGTTTGTAATAAAATGTAAATTTTAAACAGATAATGAACACATTGAGTCATACGGGTCACACCGCAGTTTGGATTGAGTTGTAGTTGACTCTTATTAGCCACATATGACATGTGAATCATTCTAATAATCTACCAAAACAATAGAAATGTGTTTTATTGTGTTTCGGTATGTCATTTGTTTTTTTACAAAATTAATTTTAACTATGAATAAATAGATTCATTAAGTGCCATATTAGTCACCCTATGTGATAGATTTAGGTGTGATAGATTTCGATAAATTCCAAATGACATATGTATTGTTTTTATAATTTTTAAAAAATATGTGAATATCATTCCTATATTTTGAGTGTGCCACATGTATTTTTTTACAAAAATGCATTTTAAACTAAAAACATTAACTTATAGCATAATGGTTGCATTATCTGTGGGTATAAGATGAGAATAATTACTACACATAAAAAATTCATTATGAACCATTTTCTGAAATTATCAAGATAATATGAGTGTGTTTTCTCAGTTATCATTGAGTGACACTTTTTGTTTTACAATCACTATTTTAAACTAATAACGAAGACTTTGAGTCATATTGGTATCATCATTTATCAAATTGATGTTTTACTGATTCCAACATGTCACAAATGACATATATATCATTTTATTAATGTAAAAAAAAAATAAAAAAAAATTATTTTTGAATATTTCAGTTACTTTTAAACTAAAATTAATGTCAATTTTAAAAAAAAAGATTCACTTGGACTTAAACCGGGCACACCATGTGTCATATTGAGGTGATTATAAATCCAACATATCTCAAATATGTGTCATATATAGGTGATTTTTAATCTAACATATCTCAAATGACACATAGATCATTGTACTAATTTATCAAAAAAAATCCAAATTTGTTTCATTAGTTTTAGGTATTCCACTTGTGTTTTTACTAAAATGTCATTTTAAACTAAAAACATGCACTTTTAGTCATACCGGATGCATCATGTATTGGTTTGAAAAGATACATATTCTTATATTTCATAGATGAATTTCAAATCATTTTCCTAAATTCTCGATAAAATATGAGTGTGTTTTCTTAAATTTCATTGACTACGATTTTTTTGTATTAAAATATCAATTTTAAACTCATAATGGGAACTTTGATTCATTCCAAGAACATCATGTGTTTGATTGAGGTGAATATAATTTCTACACATAAAAATTACATGATTATAATTTTTCAAAATTTTGAAGAAAATTTGGAATGTGTTTTTTTATTTTTTAGTATAATAGTTTTTTCAATAAAATTAATGTGAATTGTGAATAAAATTATGCACCATGAGTTGTATATGTAATATTTTATGTTGCATTGAGGTGCGGCGAATTCCTACACATTAAAAATTAATTATGTATTATTATCTTAATGTATAAAATGAATCAAATTGTGCTTCATCGGTTTTTAGTAGGCCACTTCTGTTTCTTAGTAAAATTCCATTTTAAATTTGAAGCATGACGTTTCATCCATATAGTTTTTTTCATGTGTGGATTTGACATGAGACTAATTCTTACATCTCACAAATGAATTCTTAATCATTTTAACAAATTATCAATGCAATCTGAGCATGTTTGACCAATTTTATGTGACTATAAATTTTTTGTTTTAAAATGACTATTTTAAACTGATAATAGACACTTTGACACCATCCCTCATCTATGACCACAATATATCGATGATGTTCTTCCTCCAGTAGTTATCTTATACACTTTTTTGACTCTAGTGGTTTATTATAAACTAATTTATTAAAATCTTTATGTTGGAATGAAAACCTATATGATTATTGGGATTTGTATAGATTTTTCTTCAATAACACTAGTAGAGAAATTTTTTCTTCCAACATAGAATCATCATACAAGTTGATTACAACCCTGTATAAAATCACATAAACAAGTGGTGAAAAAAACTTATTTCATTACGCCACCTAAAAGAGTTGCATAATGGATCTTATCTTAATTGACAATTTTTGTGTGAAATTTACATCAATGTTCTCCAAACACAATATTGGCATGACCCTCATTCTACTTCATTGCCAAAAACTTTTATTGTTTTCAAGAGAACACTATGTCCCCTCCTCTACATTGGACTCTCCCTCGATCTCAACCTTTCCCTCCTCATCTACCTCGATCTATGAATCCAATCATGCCTCCATATCCACCTCTTCCTACACCTATGCATTCTCCTCTTCCATTTCCTCTACATCGTCCTCATAAATTTCCCAACAATGTTTTTATTTATAGGTTAGCACTTTGAAACAAATTTATTTCTTCCATTATAATTACTCTTAATAAAGAGATCAAAAACAATATAGAGGTATACTAACACTAATTCTTCACAACCCAAATATATTTTGAACATAATAATTCATACTAGATCACAAACATATCATATTGTTACGTAAATGTATTGTCATCATAAATTTCTTAAAAAAAGTATGCTTCTAACTCATCTCTTAGAGAATAATTTCTTCTTTTGTGTATCTAGGTCCTTCAAAAATCTTGATAGTAATGGATAAATATAGACAAATAATTTTTTATGAAATATATTTTGAAATTAAATTACCTTCATAAATTACATTTTTGAGGATGATAGTATTTTCACGATTTATGACCTCTCTTTAATTTTCAAACATAATGTCCACAATATATTCCATTATCTATGTTTTTAAACTTTAGAATAATTGACCAAAATAAGGAAAAAAAATTCATTTTTATGGTTGAATATTTCTATATATACCATAATTTTTTTTCATTTGTAAGAATCCATAGGATTAGTCCATTCAAACACCGACTTCTTGTCATGATTTAACCTATATTTATCAATCACCCAATCACAAAAACAATTATTTTTGAAATAGGGACTAAAATATATAATTCAATGTTTATCTATAAAATGTTGATTTTATTGTACAAGAAATTCACAATTTACATCATGCGATTAGCATCTTATGTAATGGGTCTCCCTCTACCCAATTAAAAGAGGTCATTGCTTTGAATTAATAATAAAATGAGGCTTAAACCCCAATATTTTAAAAAAAAATATTTATTATCTTCAATAAACATAATAATTAACTATTGGGAAAATGTATTATGAAAATGTACCTAAGTTATGTATTCATAACATAGAGGCTCATCCATTCATACTTCATAATCTCATTTAATGTCTTGAGAGTAATTCTATCTTCCAATGAATTTTGATATATTTTATCATCATATTCAATGTAATACATATTTATATCATTAATTGTGGTCTTTCCATGAATCTTTAATGATAATAAATTATTCTCTGGAAATGTCTGGTAGATGGTTCTCTCAGAATGTTGGTTTTTTTTTCTAGTTTGATTCACTACATTTTCATGATTTGAAATTCATTTTCTTTACCATAATTTCTATATGTAATACCATAACTCACTTCCTTAATTTTTCCATAAAATGTTAATGTTTATTCATATAAAATAATTTATTAATGAAATACCACACATATATTTATAATATTAGAAGGTTATTCTATGAACGCTTCAACACCATCACTGGACATTTTAATATTCAGGACATCATTTGGAATAGAAAAATCAGTAGTCATCTCATGAGCTACCTTAATCCCCACAATCAGGTTATCTTTTTTGAGGTCTTGAGGGGGTTTCTTGTCTCCTGTGATATTATACATTGTACCCATCACATACCAGTGGTGTTTGGGTATTGGTAGATACAAATCACATAAAAATATACCCTGCATAATATTTCTAGTATAATGTTATCAGATGTTGTTTAATTAAAATTTAAGATAATGGGTAATGTAAACATTTATTACCATGGGTGGGTTATGCAGTTAGGTGTAATGACTAGCCTTAAATAAAATGGGATCTTTTTTATGTAAGGATCTTTGCCCCACCACCGGATCACAATGATCCTTAATCATACATTGGTCTTCCAAACCAAAATGAAAAATAATATACTATAGTGATTCTATTGGTGTCTAAAATAGTTTCACCATATTTTTAGTATCTTAATATGATTTTATCTTCTCAAAATATGTTCATGGAGATATTCCAAAACCAAATCTTTTAAGGTGACCATACTGTTAATGCTACTTGACAGCTACAAAAAGTAACTTTTATTTTGGTACTATCATTTCCAATTCTTGTCTTAAAACCATATTAAAAATACAAAACAAAATGTGTACTTTTATTAAATATTTTTATAATTAATAATTAATTAAAATTATTTAATACTTACACATTATTTCCAAACAATTTTTGGGTTTTCATCTACTAATTTACCCACATTATAAACATAATCTTCCTTCCATAGCACATGACATGGGATGGAAGTGGCTTTTGATTTTTATTTATCAATCTTTTTATAAATAAATGAAACATTTGTTTTTTCATATCATATATGTAAAAATTTAATGTTGTTTAAAATAAATACCAATTTCTTCTTTAATGATGTGTATGCCATCTTTACTTAGTGATAGTGGTACATCAGGTTCTATGTATATTATTTAATTTTTGAAATATTTTTCTATTTTATAATTTAATAATTTCAAATACAGGGAGTTATAATAAATAATGAAAAATATCATATTATTGACTGTAATTATCCTAAAATGATTTATCATTTACTCTATCTTTGAATGCAGTCCATAATTCATTCTTATAATATAATCATAACTAACTTGTCGGTGGGTCTTTACTTTCCCTAAGTATCACTAAGCTGTAACTTTGTATGAAGATTATTCAAGCCTATATGGGGTTTTCCAGTGACTATTATGATAAATTTTATATTAAAATATTCCAAAATAAAAAAACAAAAAGGAATAATGAAAATTTAATCAACATGTAATTATAATTTTATTAGTAAAATAGATAATGTATATCATAATTGTACCATTGTATCATTCCTAAGGATTTTCATCATAACATGATGGATGTAGCACTATGTATCAATATCAATTAGAACATTCATCATCATTATTTACCCATGATAACCAAAGAATATTTAATTTTGGGGCTTAATAGGTTGGTCGTGTGGATTCCAACAAACCTCAAATTTTATACAATGATTTCTTCCCTTTAAAATATTTGTCAAAATGGTTATGTTGTGTTGTTGTAGTATTTTCTCATCAACATGTTTTTGATCCCTTAATAATTCTTTATTTTCATCATTCACCATATGTTCTTCCTTAATATTTTTTTTATCATCATGTGAAAGGGACATTTTTTCATGACTAGTCAATCATTTAATTTATCTTGAACAACAGTAATACATTACAATAAATTCATAAAATTACACATTTTCATGAACCTTGCATGAAATTTATTTATTACAAAAAGAGTGTTATAATACATCAATACTCCATTAAAACTATCCACTACTACCGTCATTAAATCCGTCCTTATACGCTTGATTTCAATCCATGTTGTGACGATGTAATGGAATACCTATTTCAAACTATCTTTCCTACCATCATTTTGGTTCCATTTTTCATTGATGACCTACCTCCTGAAAAATTATTATTTCATTTTCTTGGTTGATACCCATCACTCATATTTTTTGGACATCAACATATGTTTCTTGAACTACTCTGAACAAAATTCATCCCATATGAGATACTAGTGATCATTTTCTAGGAATACTAATCAGAGTAGTTCAGAAAATAGAAGATATGAGTAATGATTATTAAGAATAGAAATGAAAAAATAATTGTTTGTGATATTAATGGTCCCTGGTACTACTATAAGAACATATAATCATCTCCACTAACTTTCACTGACTCTATCTTGTGTTTCTAGTCCTTTTATCTCACATGTATCTCCAAAATAAGATATCTATATCGAATGATGTTCAGAAATAACCTAAATAAAAGTTTAGTTATGGATTCTAACATATTAAATTTCAAAACAGAAGGAATCGAATTTCTTATACACAAGACTTCCACTAGTATTAATTTAATTCTACTCAAAAAAAATTATTATTTTCATATTACACTATAATATTTTTTTTGAAGGTATTAGTGAATATGAAACATATGGTGGTATTGGTGTGAAGTAGATTGGAGATACTGAAAATTGTACATTTATCCAAGGTGCCAAAAGAATGTATACTGATGATGAAACTGAAAGTAGGGTCGAAGAGCTCTGCTCATTACAGGAAGAATAAGTTTAAGATTCATGTTTTCCCGCTTTTAAATATATAATTTTTTAAGTGGAAGATAATAAAATGGCACATTTAGAATATTTTTTCACTAAATATATGTAACATGAGTATTTTCAAAAGTTCATGAATCATAGTTGTATGCTTATCCAATTATGTGAAACTTCCGAGTTCTAATAGAATCTAATGTGGCTACACCCAAATTAAGATTAATTATTGATGATGTTTTTTGAAATATGACTAAGTGTACCATATATTAAAATACATATCAATAAACCAAAAAAATCATTCATTATGTTTTGATTAATGTTTTTCGGGCTTACATAAAAACACTTTATTAACTATATTATGTTCCAACTAGTGATACAATTTTACTGATACATGAATATAACATGAATAACTATATTAGAATAAAATTAATGAGTTTTCTTAAGAGATTGGTCATAATGTTTAATCAAAAGAAGCATAAACATTAACAATCTTGAAAAGTGATGAGATTGTTTCAATAAACTCTTACCACTTAGTAACTTTTCAAACATAAACCCCATGAAATTAATAACATAGAATATATATTTAAATATAAATAAATTTAATTATAATAATCATATTATACAACCATTAAAGTTATACACACCACAAAAAAAAAAGAATGCGTGATGAATAAAGCATGTATCACAATGAAATAAAAAGTTAGATGAAATCACGTTATAGTGTGTCTTGAATCTCATCATACTCATTTGAAACTACTTTATAATAAATATAAATTTATTATAAAAAATTTATAGAAAAATATTATTATATATAATCCCACATTATGTTTTATTATGACATTATATTACCCTATTGTTAACAATCTAATGTTACGGTTTCACATTAGGAAATATTCACATTGTTTTTCGCATGTGTGTCAATTTATTATATCATTGGTCCTTATACTTATATCATTATTTACATAATGTAAAACATGATATAAATATCAGTTGTATTCAGTATATTTGTATTATAATAATCTATATAATATATAATTACGAAATTAAATACATCATTCATGGAGACGGTAAGTCTTAGGTACGCATGAACACTATTTCAATTTTTATTGTCGTATCACAAAAAAGTGAGAAAATAAACTATTTTTATATATGTATGTAATATTATTAAATTATAATTATAATTTTATATATATCATATAAATTCACTAAACCCTTCCTTAATACATTCCATGTAGTGTGTGAATGAATGAAATCTCTCTGAGGGGGAAGTAGTACACACTTCCTCAAACGAAATTATCATATTTATGATAAATAGAAAGCGAACTGATATGTGTTTTAAAAGGAATATATGGTTAAGTTTATTCATTTTAATAATGATATGGGGTTATTTATTTATGTAATTATATTATATTAACATTGGTAATTGTTGTTGAATTTAAATTATTAGAATATTATTTTCTCATAAAAATGTTTATTCACTACAGTAATCATATTACTTTTTGATAACAATTTTAGTTTAGGATTTTTTTTAAGAATACAAAAAAGATCCCTTTTACAACGTTATAAAATGCCTTTATCAGTGCTAAAAATTTTATGACTCCCACAACACGATTACATGTCCAAGTATTTTATTAGTGCTAAAAAGGCATTGATAAAGGGGTTCTTTATCAGTGAAAAAAATCAATATTAAAGGTAAAAGTTATTTGATTTGATAAAGGATTCTTTTTTCAGATCATTTATTAGTGCTAATAAAAGGGTATATTGTAGTGTGATGCTACAATATAGTGCATCACCCGAAACTGGGATACAGTGTGCTGTAAAAACACATTATATCACCCAAAAATAGAAGAAAATAGATAAATGAAATACAAATTCATAATTCAAATGAAATAAAATATTACAACACTAATATATGAAATAAAAATATAATAAAGTATGTGAGTAATTATTTAACATAGAATAATGTTTATTATTGGTAAAAAAGAACACTTGGAGTCTTATCGGTCACTCTGTGGGTCAGATTGAGGTCAGAGGATTCTTACATGTCACAAATGTATAATGGATCATTTTCATAATGTACCAAAACAATTAGAATGTTTTTGGTTGATTTTTAGTATTCCGGTTATTTGTTTATTAAAATTAATGTCAATTTTGAATAACTAACGCACTTGGAGTCATACGAGTCACACCATGTGTCAATATGAGGTACTATTGATTATAATATAACCAAAATGACTTATCGATCTTATAAAAATTATAAAAATAATATGAATGTTTTTCATTGGTTTCTATTACACCACTCATGTATATTTACTAACATGTAATTATATATTATAAACAGGAACATTGAGTCATACCGGATGCATCATGTGTGTTTATGACATGAGACTGATTAATACTCATCTAAACTAAATTATGAATAATTTTCCAAAATTATCATGAAAATATAAGTATGTTTTCTTGGTTGTCAGTTTGTGATAATATTTTGTATTAAAATGTTGATTTTAAACTGATAATGAAGACATTGATTCATACGGGTCACACCGCGTTTTGGATTGAGTTGTTGTTGACTCCTATACACCACATATGACATGTGAATCATTCTAATAATCTACCAAAAAATAAAAAAGTGTTTTATTGGGTTTCAGTATGTCATTTGTTTTTTTTTCAAAATTAAATAAAAATTCTAAATTAATAGATTTACTAAGAGCTATATCAGTCACAACATGTGTCAGATTGAGGTGTGGCGGATTTCAATACATTCTAAATGACATGTTTATTTTTTTAATAATGCTTAAAAAATATCTGAATATCATTTATATATTTTGAGTACGCCACAAGTTTGTTTTACAAAAATGCCTTTTTAAACTGGAAACATTAACTTTTAGCATAATGGTCGCATTATCTGTGGGTATGAAATGAGACTAATTACAACACATCAAAAATTCATTATGAACCATTTTCCAAAACTATCAAGATAATATGAGTGTGTTTTCTCAGTTATCATTGAGTGAAAATTTTTTGTATTACAATTTCTATTTTAAAATAATAACGAACACATTAAGTCATATCGGGAACATCGTGTATCAGATTTGATGTTTTATTGATTCCAACATGTCACAAATGACATATGGATCATTTTGTTAAATAAAAATAAATAATCAAAAAAATTATTACATTTGAGTATTTCATTTACTTTTTCACTAAAATTAATGGCAATTTTTAATAAAAATATTCACTTTGACTTATACTGGTCAAACCATGTGTCATATTGAGGTGATTCTAAATCCAACATATCTCAAATGTGTTTCATATAGAGGTGATTTTGAATCTAACATATCTCAAATGACACAAAGATAATTGTACTAATGTATCAAAAAAAATCCAAATGTGTTTTGTTAGTTTTGGTTATTCCACTTGTGTTTTTACTAAAATGTCATTTTAAACTAAAAACATGAACTTTTAGTCATACTGGATGCATCATGTGTTGGTTTGAAAAGATAAATATTCTTATATTTCACAAATGAATTTTGAATCATTTTCCTTAATTATTGATAAAATTTGACTGTGTTTTCTTAATTTTCATTAACTAAAGTTTTTTTCAATGAAAATGTCATTTTTAAACTCATAATGGGAACTCTGATTCATTCTAAGAACATCATGTGTTTGATTTAGGTGAATATGATTCCTACACATCAAAATTACTTAATTATAATTTTCCAAAATTTTGAAAAAAAAATGGAATGTATTTTCTTATTTTTGAGTATGATAGTTTTTTAATAAAACTAATGTCAATTTTGAATAAAATTATGTACCTTGAGTTGTATTTTTAATATTTTATGTTTTATTGAGGTGAAGATGATTCCTAAACATTAAAAATTAATTATGCATCATTATCTTAATGTATAAAATGAATCAAACTGTGTTGCATCAGTTTTGAGCAGACCACATGTGTTTCATACTAAAATTTAATTTTAAATTTGAAGCATGAGATCTGATCCATATAGTTTTTATAATGTGTAGATTTTACATGAGACTAATTCTTACATCTCACAAATGAATTCTTAATAATTTTACTAAATAATCAATTCAATCCGAGCTTGTTTGACTAATTTTCAATGACTTGAAATTTTTTGTTTTAAAATGAATATTTTAAAATGATAATAGACACATTGACACCATCCCTTATCGATGACCACAATATATATATGCTGGTTTTCCTCTAGTATTTATCTTATACACTTTCTGACTCTGGTGGTTAATTATAAACATATTTATTAAAAAAGTTATGGTGGAATGAATACTTATATGATTATTGGGAGTTTTTAGATTTTTCTTAAATAACACTAGTGGAGAAATTTTTTCTTCCAACACAGAATGATCTTATAAGTTGATTACAACCCTGTATAAAATCACATAAACAAGTGGTGAAAAACTTATTTCATTAATCCAACTAAAAAATTTTCACAATGTATCTTATATTAATTGAGAATATTTTGTGCACTTTACATCAATGTTTCCCAAAAAAATTATTTGTATGATCCTTATTATACTTCATTGCCCAGAATTTTTATTATTTTCAATCCAACACTATGTCTCCTCCTCTACCTTGGTCTCTCCCTCAAGCTCCACCTTTACCTCCTCATCTGCCTCAATCTATGACTCCAATCATGCCTTCATCTCCACCTCTTCCTCCACCTCTGGATTCTCTTCTTCTTTTTTGTAACACCCCGAGCTTCCATGATACGCTTCTCATTCAATAATGCAATAGCTTGCATTGTACGCAACTTAGAGTTCTAAAACACCGCGACTAATCAAAGTAGCCGTTATGAAAAATAATAACCACTTTTTAAAATTATAGAAATTTTATATTTCAAAATGGACTTCATTTTTGGATTCGGAATATCGAAATTAGCCTATGTTGAATTTTTGGTATTTTTCTGAGAACTTCTAATTTTTTATGAATAGTGAAAAATACTTAAAAACAACTTTTTTAATCAAAATAATTTATAGTGATAAATTATACTATTTAGTGGTTTTAAAGTATAATTAGAATATATTTTTACCATTTTATCCAATGGTGGTCATTAGAATTAATTTAACATTGAAATTGGACATAAACAATTGTCAATCTTTTGATATAAATTGTTTCTTAAAACATGCTATTTGTTGTGACAACGGGAATTAATTATAAAATTAATTAATGCGACTTATATGTTTGGAATTTTTTAAAATAGACATCATTTTTGAATTCGGAATATCAATTATAGCTTAGGGTGAAATTTTGGCATTGTTCTGAAAAACTTCAATTTTTGATGAATAGTGAAACCACTAAGTGGTAGTTAAATAACTGATTTTTCATTTAAATTAAATATTACCACTTCTGTGATTTGATTTTCAAAAATCCGACATACATGGTTGTCATTAAGAAGTAAAATGTGGTTCAATGATATTAAAATATTTTTTTTGGTGAATAGTAACTTTTAAGTTCTTAATCGCTATTAGAGGTAATTAGTGTAGTTTAAGGTAAAAACAATGTTTTAATAATATGATATGAGCTTTACACTTGTCCTACTCCTATTGGATGAGGCATGGCCGACCAAGACAACCCATGGGTCAACTTGGGGACCCCATGGAGCCACTTTGGTTGGAAAATGACATTAATATATATTTATTTAATGTTAAAATTAAATTGACACAAACATGAGTTGTTTTACTAAAATAGTTTTTAAGTGGGGTTACACAAGTCCAAATTTTGACTATAAATATTCATTAGAAAGATAAAAATATTTCCTACATCATAGTATTTTTTTTATAATTTTTAGACATTAAATAAATTAAATTATTTATGACATCATTATGATTCCGCGATGACCTCATTATTTAACAATTTAAATAAAATGAGAAGATAATGAAAAATCCAAGGCTTACACTTGTCCAAAGCCTATTTTATGGGTATATATAGAACCCTTATCACCTTAGACACGAATTATATAAGTTTGGGACCTTTATAATCCGAAAATCATTGTATAATAATGTAACATTTCAATCTTTCCAAAAGATCCCCTCCTCTCCACTTATAAAAGGCCCCCACCTCTCCCACCGCATTCACACATTAAAGCCATTTGGATCGGCCAACCACTTCCCAAATACTCTCCCAACTTCCCCCTATTACTCCTAGAAGCCTCAATTTGGGCAGAACTCTTCCCAAGGAAGCCTTTGGCTCAAATCAAAAAGAGTTACCCGATTTTGAGGTAATGTCTTCTCTAATGTTGTTTTGTTTTATTTTTCTTCTCCAACCCCATAAACTCTTTTTATTCATTTCTTTTGTAACAACACCAGTATCCTCAATATACTAGGATGTTGTTATAAGAATTATTCGAGCTAAACTTACACACACATACATCTAATGGTTAAAGAACATACGGTTTCTGTGGATGGCGAATTTCTGCCTCACGAAACGATGATTGTTCAACACTCATATAACACCTTCAAAGGTGGCCATTAAGATGTCACTATTTTTATATATGATATATAATATGTTTATGTTTTACTTATGCTTATGTATTTCTCATTTATGGCACACTTTATGATTTCCATTATGGGTAAAACGCGATAATTTCATTTTAGGAAGTGCGGACTACCGCCCCCTCAAAGTGATTTGAATCGTTAATGCCATATGTGGGATGTATAAAGGATGGATTAAATGGTATTATACACTATATTATACTGGAATTATATTATACATTTATATTTCGTTCCATTAAATATAAAATTGAAATTAAAGTAGCGTTCATGCGTACGTACGGCTTACCGTCTCCATGAACGGTGCATTTCATTTCTTACCTCTAAATGTTACGTAATATTATAAATGAATGTATATACTGGATATATAAGATATATATGACATCTAAATCATGAATATAATTCTGGAGATAATGTATATTCTACCACATAAACAACTTGTAATTATAAGAAGTTTATTGTTGACTCAAGTACCAAAGATCGACAAAACGACCATTATTAACTTAAATAATTACATAATGTTCATATCATTGTAAAAAGTGATATAATAAGGATAATGAAATTGAAAATGGTTCTTAATAAGGTATATATTAACTCTAGTTTATTATTCAGGAGGTTAAAGAATGGTTGAGTCAAGTCAGACACGAGGTAAGGGAACTTCTTAACCCAACTTCCATTCTTTGGGTTAATCTCCTACTTTCAAATTATGTCATGATGTTATTATGTCCTATTTTGTATTTTTACTTTCTTTATGTGTACCTATAGTGAATACACATAATAGATCAATTTTATTTTAAAAATGATCTTTTTGAGGACTTCATCTCAATCTCCTTTCATTGAGGCATATTTGGTTTTATACACAACTTTCTTTTATACGGTGTATAAACCCCTTTGACTTTTAAGTTTATTCAAAAGGAATATTTTTATACGAAGGGTTTTACTAAACGACATAAAGGGAATGTTTTTATTTCCATACATATGCGGCGACAACTATTTCTCTGCCGCCATGACCATTATTTGAGTTTCGGCTTCCTCTACAAGCCATAACTTTTTTTAATGAAAAATAAATTCAATGTTTTAACTTTATTTTATTTTGGTATTGAAAATGGTATTGAAAGCATTTTTTTATATCAATGTGTTTTATTGAAATCTTGTGGTTGAAATGTGGAAATGTTATGTTTCATTTATGCATGTTTCATGTGATATGATTATGTTATGGTTTATGATATGTTTAAACCTATTCATATGAGGAATGCATTGGACTTAATAAGTGACGCGTGGAGCCCGCTATAGCTCCTCGATGCATCGGCAGGTCTCATGAGAAAAACTAGTGTCTTGGCACAAGGCCTTGAAAAAATCTTATTTGTAGTCTTGGCACGAGGCCTTGGCTATGTGGTTATGATAGTCTGTCATTATGGATTCCATCATTATGAAAGTGGTTAATGATATTTCATGTGATTATTCGACCAGTAGAATATCCATGTGAAGAAGTAAATGGCATTATCTCTTTTTACTTTTGCCATATTATGTTGATGTTCAAGTTTAAAATGCTTTTGTTTTAGTTATACATTGCCTTAAATGTTTATGTTTATTTATGAAGGCTTCCGCAATATTGTTATCCTTACTGAGCATCTGAGCTCACCCCTTTCAATGTTTTAATATTTTCCAGGATGTGAAGAAGTATTTTATGAATAACCTGCATGGATAGTCAGAAGAGGATATGAGTGTGGTCTATGAAGACTTTGTTATTAGTTTTTCACTTTATGATGTAATGTAACATTTATGAATGTATCTAGTGTTTCCAAGGATACTAAACTAATCGGTCTTTCGAGACTTGATCTTTTGTGATCATGCCAATGTTACGAAGTAATGCACCGACTTTGGGTAGCTGGGGTCGGGGCGTTACAGTTGGTATCAGAGGAAGTTTAGTACAAACCTTGGAAGTTAGATTTAGATAAACTCTGATTAGAGCACGTAGACCTAAGATGAACTTTGAGGATTAGTATAGAAGGACTTCCTAGAATTTTGGTATTGTAGAGATTTTGTGAGTTTTCCGAGCAATACATCCCTGTCTGGATACGAGCAGGTAGAGGCGGCTCTGGCACAGATGTTCCTAGGATAAAACCCGAAAACACCGCTTTGATCTAGACTCGAACGGGAACTAGTGCATGACAACGGGCCTTGATGCACTCTTGGTTATGACACTCCCGGGGGAAATGCTTAGGATAACTCTCATTTTCTTTACAAATCATTATGAAGGGTTTATGAGTATATACTTCCTCAAAGAAAACATTTTTATGGTTATGGATTATATCCATAAATAGTTCAATTTATGTTAAGTGTTTTATAAGTATGGGATTATGTATTTTGATTCATAAACTGATCTAGTTTATGCCATTGTTTAGAAATGGCGCCTAGTGGAAGAAATGGAAACCGTATCAATGCACGCACTCCATGTAGGGATTGCCCTCCTGCTCAAGATAATTATAGTGGGGCTGGTGATGCAACTGGTGTCGATCAGCTAATCACCATACTGGGACTACTTACTCAGGTTATGAATAATAACCTTACCCGTATGGAGCACCCTGATCCATAGTGTGGAGGATCAATGTTAGATCGATTCATGAGGCAAAAACCACCAATGTTCAATGGGAGTACAAATCCGTTAGTAGCTGAGCAATGGATAAACTCCTTAGAGAAAATATTCCATGCCTTGGGGAGTAGCGAAAGGGAGAAGGTTGTCATGGCAGTTTACTGCCTCACTGGAGATGTCGATCAGTGGTGGTCGTTGATTCAAAACACAAAGGAAGATGATGACGTTTCGAATATGGAATGGAGGGAGTTCAAAGAGTTTTTCTTAGAAAAATACTTTCCTCGAGACCATAGAGCAGATATGGAAAGACAATTTTTGAGTCTGAGACAAAAGGAGGATGAGAATGTCGCAAAGTATGAGGCCAACTTTACAAGGTTAGCGAGGTATGTTGCGGATTATATATGTAACCCAAGAGGTAAGATTGATCGTTTTTTTTGATGGGTTAAAACCATTTCTCCGTCGAGATTTAGTATCAAAATCCTTCTCATCATACGAAGATATTGTCTCGTGTGCTATCAAGACAAAAAAGGAATTCTCTAAGTCTTATGACAACAAAGTAAAGAAAGAGAAGAAGAGAATGGTGGAACAAGAGACAGATAAAGGGAAAAGGGAAAGAAGGATTTTCCATTATGTGATAATTGTGGGAAGAATCACCCTGGTACATGCCTAAAAGGAATGGGAGTTTGTTATAAATGTAGAGAAAAGGGTCACCAGGCTCGTGATTGCAAGGGAAATAAAGAGTCTCTCAATGTTGAATGCTACAATTGTAGGGAAATGGGGCATTATG
The DNA here is from genome assembly GCA_963277665.1 of Viscum album. Classification (NCBI taxonomy): domain Eukaryota; kingdom Viridiplantae; phylum Streptophyta; class Magnoliopsida; order Santalales; family Viscaceae; genus Viscum; species Viscum album. Next base: position 637,683,613 of record OY728157.1, read on the forward strand.
CAAATAAATGTCCTAAGCGTCAAGGAAACTTACCTCAGAAAAGGCCAAGGGATCAAGGACAATCTTATGCTGTGACTACAGTTGAAGCGGAATAATTAATGTATTGGTGCTTTTGGACTCAAGGATTATATTCTGGTTATAAGAATAATGTGATATATATAAAGATTGTACTGCAGTACTTTTTGATTTTAGTAAAGTTTTAATATGATGAAGGTAATTATATTTTTAGTATGTGACAATAAGATAAAATTTACTTTGTTTGGGGAATCTGATAATTGATTTTGGAATTAAGAGACCTTTTAGAGAAATTCTGGACAGTGGTAATTTGGATAACTATAAAGGTTGGAGTGGATTAAGTTGATCTTTGGATAGTATTGTTTAAGGTTAAAAAAAATTATGAAGATTATTTTTGGAATATTATAATACTATAGTTTTAGGAAAAGGACAACCTGCAGGGTGGGGCATAACCCGTCGCGTCGGACAAAGCTGCAGGAATCGAACCCACAATCATAGTGCGACAAGCCTTTATTTCCTACCACTAGCCTATAGGAAGTCCCTGGTTATTATAAAATAATTTTACTGATCTAAATGGTATGTGTTAACATTTGGAACCTTATACAATTAGGATAAGTATAATATTTTTGAGTTCTATTATCTTTTTGAGTGAATGATGAGTTGAAGGTTGAAACTCTAATTGTCAAGCATAAAAATATATATACCTATATCTTATTAAATGAATAAATTAATTCTTAAACTTTAGTAAAGGGATATTAAAACAAAAAAATGTGTTATCCTAATACCTTATGTCTTGTTGAACTGATGATATTTTAAATCAACATAGATTGAAGGCTTTTAGGCCCTCAATTTGACAGTTGATTGTGATTGATGACCTCAATCACTCCCTACAAATATTTACGTTTTTCCTCCAATTATATGTCTTTAATTTCCATAAATGTTCTCCTAATCGAGATCATAATTGGGTGGTGACTTTTTTATTTCCCTTTCCCTCTTATTAAGGATAAATTTTATTAATCTTATTTCCGATGTGGGTTTTCCACAAAGGTATTTTCTCTTTTCAACCTTTTATTTTCAATGAAAAAAATTTCAAATTGTGAGGACGCAATTTATTGAAGGAGGGGATAATGTAACACCCTGAGCTTCCACGATACGCTTCTCATTCAATAATGCATTAGCTTGCATTGTACGCAACTTCGAGTTCTAAAACACCGCGACTAATCAAAGTAGCCGTTATGAAAAGTAATAACCACTTTTTAAAATTATAGAAATTTTATATTTCAAAATGGACTTCATTTTTGGATTCGGAATATCGAAATTAGCCTATGTTTAATTTTTTGTATTTTTCTGAGAACTTCTAATTTTTTGTGAATAGTGAAAAATACTTAAAAACAACTTTTTTATTCAAAATAAATTATAGTGATAAATTATAATATTTAGTGGTTTTAAAGTATAATTAGAATATATTTTTACCATTTTATCCAATGGTGGTCATTAGAATTAATTTAACATTGAAATTGGACATAAACAATTGTCAATCTTTTGATATAAATTGTTTCTTAAAACACACTATTTGTTGTGACAGCGGGAATTAATTATAAAATTAATTAATTCGACTTATATGTTTGGAATTTTGTAAAATAGACATCATTTTTGAATTCGGAATATCAATTATAGCTTAGGGTGAAATTTTGGCATTTTTCTGAAAAACTTCAATTTTTGATGAATAGTGAAACCAATAAGTGGTAGTTAAATAACTGATTTTTCGTTTAAATGAAATATTACCACTTCTGTTATTTGATTTTCAAAAATCCGACATACATGGTTGTCATTAAGAAGTAAGTTGTGGTTCAATGAGATTAAAATATTTTTTTTGGTGAATAGTAACTTTAAGTTCTTAATCGCGATTAGAGGTAATTAGTGTAGTTTAAGGTAAGAACAATGTTTTAATAATATGATATGAGCTTTACACTTGTCCAACTCCTATTGGATGAGTCATGGCCGACCAAGACAACCCATGGGTCAACTTGGGGACCCCATGGAGCCACTTTGGTTGGAAAATGACATTAATATATATTTATTTAATGTTAAAATTAAATTGACACAAACATGAGTTGTTTTACTAAAACAGTTTTTAAGTGGGGATAAACAAGTCCAAATTTTGACTATAAATATTCATTAGAAAGCTAAAAAGATTTCATACATCATAGTATTTTTTTTATAATTTTTAGACATTAAATAAATTAAATTATTTATGACATCATTATGATGCAGCGATGACCTCATTATTTAACGATTTAAATAAAATGAGAAGATAATGCAAACTCCAAGGCTTACACTTGTCCAAAGCCTATTGGATGGGTAGATTTATAACCCTTATCACCTTAGACACGACTTATATATGTGTGGGACCTTTAGAATCCGAAAATCATTGTATAATAATGTAACATTTCAATCTTTCCAAAAGAGCCCCTCCTCTCCACTTATAAAAGGCCCCCACCTCTCCCACCTCATTCACACTTTCAAGCCATTTGGCTCGGCCAACCTCTTCCAAAATACTCTCCCAACTTCCCCCTATTACTCCTAGAAGCCTCACTTTGGGCAGATCTCTTCCCAAGGAAGCCTTTGGCTCCAATCAAAAAGAGTTACCCGATTTTGAGGTAATGTCTTCTCTAATGTTGTTTTGTTTTATTTTTATTCTCCAACCCCCTAAACTCTTTTTATTCATTTCTTTTGTAACAAAACCAGTATCCTAAATATACTATGATGTTGTTATAAGAATTATTCGAGCTACACTTACACGCACCTACATCTAATGGTTAAAGAACATACGGTTTCTGTGGATGGCGAATTTCTGCCTCACGAAATGATGATTGTTCAACACTCATATAACACCATCAAAGGTGGCCATTAAGATGTCACTATTTTTATATATGATATATAATATGTTTATGTTTTACTTATTCTTCTGTATTTCTCATTTATGGCATACTTTATGATTTCCATTATGGGTAAAACGCGATAATTCCATTTTAGGAAGTGCGGACTACCGCCCCCTCAATGTGATTTGAATCGTTAATGCCATATGTGGGATGTATAAAGGATGGAGTAAATGGTATTATACACTATATTATACTGGAATTATATTATACATTTATATTTCGTTCCATTAAATATAAAATTGAAATGAAAGTAGCGTTCATGCGTACGTACGGCTTACCATCTCCATGAACGGTGCATTTCATTTCTTACCTCTAAATGTTACGTAATATTATAAATGAATGTATATACTGGATATATAAGATATATATGACATCTAAATCATGAATATAATTCTGGAGATAATGTATATTCTACCACATAAACAACTTGTAATTATAAGAAGTTTATTGTTGACTCAAGTACCAAAGATCGACAAAACGACCGTTATTAACATAAATAATTACATAATGTTCATATCATTGTAAAAAGTGATATAATAAGGATAATGAAATTGAAAATGGTTCTTAATAAGGTATATATTAACTCTAGTTTATTATTCAGGAGGTTAAAGAACGGTTGAGTCAAGTCAGACACGAGGTAAGGGAACTTCTTAACCCAACTTCCATTCTTTGGGTTAATCTCCTACTTTCAAATTATGTCATGATGTTATTATGTCCTATTTTGTATTTTTACTTTCTTTATGTGTACCTATAGTGAATACACATAATAGATCTATTTTATTTTAAAAATGATCTTTTTAAGGACTTCGTCTCAATCTCCTTTCATTGAGGCATATTTGGTTTTATACACAACTTTATTTTATACGGTGTATAAACCCCTTTGACTTTTAAGTTTATTCAAAAGGAATCTTTTTATACGAAGCGTTTTACTAAACGACATAAAGGGAATGTTTTTCTTTCCGTACATATGCGGTGACAATGACTTCTCCGCCGCCATGACCATTATTTTAGTTTCGGCTTCCTCTACAAGCCATCACTCTTTTTAATGAAAAATAAATGCAATGTTTTAACTTTATTTTATTTTGGTATTGAAAATGGTATTGAAGGAATTTTTTTATATCAATGTGTTGTATTGAAATCTTGTGATTGAAATGTGGAAATGTTATGTTTCATTTATTCATGTTTCATGTGATACGATTATGTTATGGTTTATGATATGTTTAAACCTATTCATATGAGGAATGCATTGGACTTAATAAGTGACGGGTGGAGCCCGCTATAGCTCCTCGATGCATCGGCAGGTCTCATGAGACAAACTAGTGTCTTGGCACAAGGCCTTGACAAAATCTTATTTGTAGTCTTGGCATGAGGCCTTGGCTATGTGGTTATGATAGTCTGGCATTATGCATTCCATCATTATGAAAGTGGTTAATGATATTTCATGTGATTATTCGACCAGTAGAATATCCATGTGAAGAAGTAAATGGCATTATCTCATTTTACTTTTGCCATATTATGTTGATGTTCAAGTTTAAAAGGCTTTTGTTTTAGTTATACATTGCCTTAAATGTTTATGTTTATTTATGAAAGCTTCCACAATATTGTTATCCTTACTGAGCATCTGAGCTCACCCCTTTCAATGTTTTAATATTTTCCAGGATGTGAAGAAGTATTTTATGAATGACCTGCAGGGATAGTCAGAAAAGGATATGAGTGTGGGCTATGAAGACTTTGTTATTAGTTTTTCACTTTATGATGTAATGTAACATTTATGAATGTATCTAGTGTTTCCAAGGCTACTAAACTAATCGGTTTTTCGAGACTTGATCTTTTGTGATCATGCCAATGTTACGAAGTAATGCACCGACTCTGGGTAGCTGGGGTCGGGGTGTTACATTTTTCATCTGCCTCTTCCTCATAAATTTCCCAACGATTTTTTTATTTGTAGGTCAACACCTCAAAAAATATTATTTATTCCATTAAACTTCCTCTTAAGAAAGAGATCAAAAACAATATAGAAGAACACTAACACTAATTCTTCATATCCCAAATATATTTTGAACGTAATAATTCATACTAGATCATAAACATATCACATTGTTACATAAATTTATTATCATCATAAATTTCTTAACAAAAAGTACGCTTCCCACGCATCTCTTGGAAATTAATTTCTTATTTTGCGTATCTAGGTGTTTAAAAAATGTTTATAGTAAGGGATAAATATAGACAAATAAATTTTTATGAAATATGTTTTGAATTGTAATTACATTCAGAAATTACATGTTTGAGGAAGATAGTTTTTCATGATTTATGAAATATCTCCTAAATTTTCTAAATTAATGTCCACAATAGATTCCATTATCTATGTTTCTACACATTAGTGTCATAGACCAAAATAAGTAAAAAAAATTGGCATTTTTTGATGGTTGAATATTTCTATATATACGATAATTTTTTTCATTTGTACGTATCCACAGGATTAGTCCCTTCAAACATCTACTTCATTTCATCATTTAACCTATATTTATCAATCACAATATCACCAAAATAATTATTGTTATAATAGAGACTAAAATATATAATCCAATGTTTATCTATAAAATATTTATTTTAGTGTACTAGAAATTCACAATTGACATCCTGTGATTAGCATCCTATGTAATGGGTCTCCATCTACGGAGTTAAAAGAGATCTTTACATTTCTTTAATAATAAAATGAGGCTTCGGCCCCATCCTTTTAAAAAAATATGAATATTTATTATCATTAATAAACATACTAATTAACTTTTGTAAAAATGTTTTATGAAATTGTACCTATGGTATGTATTCATAACATAGAGGCATATCCATTCATGCTTCCTAATCTCATTTAACATCTTGAGAGTAATTCTATCTTCTATGGAATTTTCATATATTTCAGCTTCATATTAAATGTAATACATATTTATATCATTAATTGGGGTCTTTCCATGAATATTTAATGACAATAAATTTTTCTCTGGAAATGTATGGTAGAAGGTTCTCACATAAGGTTGTTTTGTTTTCTAGTTTGATTCACTAGATTTTCATGATTTTACATTCATTTTCTATACCACGTTTTCTATATGGAATACCATAACTCAACTCCTTACATTTTCTATAAACTGGTACAATTAATTGATATGAAATAATTTATTAAATAAATACCCCATATATCTTTATAATATTAGAAGGTTATTCTATGAACACTTCAACAACATCATGGACCATTTTAATATTAATAACATCATTTGGAATAGAAAAATCAATAGTCATCTCAAGAGATACCTCAATACCCAATTTCAAATTATCTTTTGTGAGGTCTTGAGGGGGTATCTGGTCTCCTGTGATATTATACATTGTACACATCACATCCCAGTGGTGTTTGGGTATTGGTAGATAAAAATCACATACAAATATACCCTTCATAATATCGGTAATATAATGTTATCAGAAGTTGTTTGATTCAAATTTAAGATAATTGGTAATGTAAAAATTTATTACCATGGGTGGGTTATGTAGTTAGGTTTAATGACTATCCTTAAATAAAATGGGATCTATTTTTGTATGGATCTTTTCTCTTCCATAGGATCACACAGATCCTTAATCATACATTGGTCTTCCAAACAAGAATGAAAAATAATTTACTATAGTTATTCTATTGGTGTCTAAAATAGTTTCACCATATTATTAGTATCTTAATGTGGTTTTATCTTCTCAGAATATGTTCACGGAGAGATTCGAAAACCAAATCTTTTAAGGTGACCATACTGTTCATGCTACATGAAAGCTATAGAAAGTAACTTTGATTCTGGTACTATCATTTTCAATTCTTGTCTAAAAAAAATATTAAAAATACAAAAAAATGTTTATTTTTATTAAATATTTTTATAAGGAATATTTAATTAAAATTTTTTAATACTTACACATTTTTTCCAAAAAACATTTGGGTTTTCATCAACTAATTTACCATCATTATTTACATGATCCTTCTTCTATAGCACATGACATGGGATGGATGTGGATTTTGATTTTTATTTATTAATCTATGTATAAAAAATGAAATATATTTTGTTTCATATAATTAATGTAAAAATTTAATGTTGTGTAAAAGAAAAAACAATTTCTTCTTTAATGATGTGTAACCCATCCTTACTTTTTGATAGTGGTACATTAGGTTCTGTGTATGTTTTTTATTTTTAGAAGTATTTTTATATTTTATAAATTAATAATTTCGAATACAGAGAGTTAAAATAAATAATGTAAAATATTATACTATTCACTGTAATGATCCAAAAATGATTTATCCCTTCTTCTACTTTTTAATGTAGTCCATGTTTCTTGTTTATAATACAATCATAACTAACTAGTCGGTGGGTCTTTACATTCCCTCAGTATCCCTAAGATGCAACTTCGTATGAAGATTCTTCAAGCCTCTATGGGATTTTCCAGTGACTATTGTGAAAAATTTCATATGAAAATATTCAAAAATTAAAAAAAACTTAAAGGAATAAGGAAATTTTAATCAACATGTCATTATATAATTTTTTTAGTAAAATAGATAAAGTATATCATAACTGTACCATTGTATCATTGCAATGGATTTTCATCATAACATGATGGATGTATCACTATGTATCAATATCAACCAGAACATTCATCATCATTATTTTCCCAATATAACCAAAGAACTTTTAGTTTTGGGGGTTAATAGGTTGGTCGTGTTGATTCCAACAAACCTCAAATTTTATACAATTACTTCTTCTCGTTAAAATATTTGTCAAAATGGTGATGTTGTTTTGTTGTAGTCTTTTATCATCAACATGTTGTCGATCCCTTAATAATTCCTTATTTTCCCCATTCACCATATGTTCTTCCTCAAGATTTCTATTATCATCATGTGAAAGGGACATTTTTTTCATGAGAAGTCAAACATTTAATTTCTATTTAACAATAGTAATACAATAAAATAAAATCATAAAATTACACATTTTCATGAATATTGAATGAAATTTATCTACTTAAAAAAGAGTGTTATAATACATCAATACTCAATTAAAATTATCCCTTACTATAATCATTTAATCTATCCTCATACACTTGATTTGAATCCATGTCATGATGATGTAATGGAATACCTATGTCAAACTATCTTTCATTCCATCATTTTGGTTCCATTTTTCATTGATGACCTACCACCTGAAAAATTATTATTTCATTTTATTGGTTGGTAACCATCACTCATATTTTTTGGACATCAACATATGTTTATTGAACTACTCTAACAAAAATTTTTCCCATATGAGATACTATTGATCATTTTTTATGAATACTAATGAGAGTGGATCAAACAAAATATAAGATATGAGTGATGAGTCTTAAGCATAAAAATGAAATAATAATTAGTTGAGATATTAATTGTCCCTGGTACTACTATGAGAACATAAAATCATATCCACTAGGTTTCACCAACTCTATACTGTATTTCTAGTTCTTTTCTCTCACTTTTATCTAAAAAATAATATATCTATATTGAATGATTTTCAGTAATAACCTAAATAAAATTTTAGTTACAGATTCTACTATATTAAATTTCAAAAATGAAGGAATTGTCATTATAATACACAAGAATTCCACTAGTATTAATTTAATTAAACTCAAATTTCTTTTTTATCATTTTCCTCCTACACTATAATAATTCTTTTTTTGAAGGGATTAGTGAAGATGAAAACTAATCGTGGTATTGGTGTGAAGTAGATGGGATATATTGAAAATTGTGCTTTTATCCAAGATGCCAAGAGAATGTATCCTGATGATGATGCTAAAAGTAGGGTCGGAGAGCTCTGCTCATTATGGGAAGAATAAGTTCAAGAGTCAGACTGGACCCCTTTTAAATATATAATTTTTTAAGTAGAAGATAATAAAAAAGGCACATTTAGAATATTTTTTCACAAAATATATGTAACATGAGTATTTTCAATAGTACATGCATCATAGTAGTATGCTTATCCAATTATGCATAACTTCCGGGTTCTAATAGAATCTAATGTGACTACACCCAAATTAAAATTAATTATTGATGAAGTTTTTTTAAATGTGACTAAGTGTACCATATATGAAAATTCATATCAATAAACCGAAAAATCATTCATTATGTTTTGATTATTTTTTTTGGTGTCATTCTTTTATTCTCATCATGTATAAAGTGAGGAGGGATTCAAAGCTATGGAAGTGTTTATGATGATGATTTTTGAATATAATATGGGAGGGAGGCATCAAATCAAGAAAATTTTAAACCGCAATGATGGGAGGAGGGATATTTTGAATGAGGGAGTACAATCCATCATCAAGAGATGGAAGTTAATGATGAATATGAGGACATATTATAAAATGGTAGTGAAGGTTAGTTGTGCTCAAGTATTGAATTGTTGTATCTATTTTCAATATAGTAACACTGTTTATGCAAAATTCATCAAAATGTGGAATTTTATGCATGTAGTGTATTTATTTTATATATATCATATGAAAATAAATCCTTATTTATAGAAACTTATTTGTGAAACACACTGGAATTTTTTATGAAAAGTTTTTTATTACTCATATGACTGTTATGTTTTTTATTATTCATAAATTATTATACATTAATAATATTTTCATGAAATGAAAATGAGATACAAGGTAATCATGTAGATTTGGGGAATTAGATATCATCATAGAAAACCTACCCTATTAATTTTCTCTTACCACATTAGGTGCATATTAGTGAACATTTTTATGATGTTTCCCTGGGTTGAAGGTTGAAAGGATTGATTATTTATAGGAAGAGAGGAAGTGTAAAATGATATCTATTGTGAATGTATTTAGTTTTTTTTCATAAATAGTATTATTATTACTCGTATAGGGTTTTTTATCCAGAATTTATCAAATTTTAATTTTTTATGATCGTAGGAATTTATATTCATGGGATTATATTTTGTAATATTTTACATAGATGTAGTTGTCAAGTGAGTTGGTTTTTTTAAACCATTTATCATGGATCAGGTTTATTGTTGTATATTTATTATCAATCCTTTGGATGATGGATGACGCTTCCAAGGTTTGAGAACCATTTTGAGTCAGCTCAAGTCATGTTATGAATAGTTGGACAACATAGTGATTTTATAGTTTAATAAAATAGAAATTAATAAATAGGTTAACACAAAAAGAGAGATATATATATAAAAAAGGTTTTTTCGTAAATCATGTCACATAATAAAAATTTACATCATTCTTGGAGATGAAATTATATATGAAACAATTTGATAGAAAATTAAACTCATATAGGACATCTTCTATAGATGACGTCGTATATGGAAACTCTTCTACTGAACTCGGATCCAGTGTTGTGTGCTACATGTTTTTAACTATAAATGTAAAATAATTTAAATACATAAAATCTATTAACTATTAGTTTATAAAAACTGAAACATTTTATTCACTAATTATAAATTTAATTGTCATGGAAATTATTGTAAACCATTCATTGATAACTGAAATAAATGGCATCTTCCTTTTTGACCTCTCTAACCCATTTAATATAATCTTCCCCACTAACTATAATGTTTTAGTGAATATGTTTTTTAGTAATTGTACTAATTCTACAAACCTATCAATTAATTATAATTACACATCTTATTGAAAATAAATCACATTTTTTGAGTTTGGATCAAATAAAAAACTGAAAAAAGAATGCATATATTGGTTTCAATGAAAATTTAAATAGTTTTTCCTTATTAAAGTGTATTTATAAAACATATTGATAATTTTTACAAATATAAACTAGAAAATGTAAACATTAGTTCAAATAATTATGATAACTCATTCACATTAAAGCAATATGTATATTAACCCACTTTATAATATTCTTGTCAAATAAAATTTTCTATAACATTAGACAAATATAATGTTAAACATTTTTTCATCATCATGTACATGTTATAATATGGAAATAAGATTCAATCAATTAAAACCTACACTTTTTAAAAAGTAACAAGAAATAATATAAAAAAACAAAAAAAATCACTATCAGTTGCAACACCGGATTGAGATGAAGTTCGTAATGGTCTCGTATGAAGCTGGAATGAATTTAAAAAGTAGGGGTAGTGGTTGTTAGGTATAATTAATTGAGAGAGGGAGAGAGATAGGAGATTTCTAGGGTTCTTCACAGTTTGGAACAATGCAAAAATGAAAACCACAACACTCAAAAATATAAAACAATGAGAGTGGAAAATTAAAAAATAACATACATTGAAATATTACCTTGATTTGTCTGAGAGAACTTAGTGGAGTTTCACCGATAATAGGGGTTTTTCATGAGGGCTTGGGAGTCATGACTGAATGAGTCGTAGTTGTGGTTTTCATAAATATATTGGAGATAGTTTTATCATTTCATTCAAAAATAATCTGATAAAGATCCATTTTATTGGTGCTAAAAATATAGCAATAATAAAGGATTTATAATTATTGTTATAAATAAATAAAGAATAAAAAAATTATATAATTATATATTTTTTATTAAAGTTTTATAATGATATAAATATATAATAATATATTTATAATTACATTAATATTTTCTTTAAAAAATTATATTATTTATTTGTAATCATAAATATATAATCTTATATATATAGTAGATATATATTTATAAATATATTTAAACATTTTTTTTAATAATTATAAATATATTTTTATCATTACATATATTTATATAATTATATATATGTTTAATATATATATTAAATTTCATCACTATTTAAATATACTAATTATAATTTTAAAATTATAAATATATTTTTATCCTTATATATATATTCCAAAATGTGAATTCCCATGTGTGGACTTTTTGAACCCTCCACACATGGAAACCACCCTCCCCTATGAATAGGTCACTGTCCAGAGGTTGGTCCCCAGTATGGGAATGAGTTGTTGCTAGCCAAGATGGCAGAGCATCCCGGAGGGTACCCGTCTGATCGACGACGGTTCGTCAAAGCAATATGTCAACACAACGGGTCACACCTGATTTTGTATATTTCATTATATATTTTGTTAACATATATAATTTTAAAAATATTAATTATTTAAAAATATGTTTAATATTATTTGATAATTATTTAATATATAATTATTTTTTTATAAATTTTTCTAAAATAATATTTTTCTTAAAATAATATTTTTATATTTCTATATTTAAATAATTATATATATATATAGCCCCAGGGTGCACCTCAGTTGTAGCTGCCACTGTGGGTCTTAGTGAGGTCTCGAGTTCAAGTGTCACCGGGTACATTATTTATAAAAATTTATTAGATTTTAATATTTCTTTAAATATATTTAATTATTTATTTATAATGATATAAATAATTTCTTAAAAAAATATTTATTTATTTTTAAAAATAATAATTAATATATACTTATATAATTATTATAAATATACATTTATAAAAATATTTAATTATAAATTTTTATTTACAAATATATTTTTTATATTATTAATGGATATATAATCTTCAATACATTAATTATAAAACTGAGTAAAATTGAATAATATAAAATGAGTACACATTATTATTTTTTAAAAATTCATATGTTTTATTAATTAAATATAAATTCTTAAAAAAAATATGGATATATATTTAATTAAAGAAGAGTACTTATTGAAAATAGTAAAATGTAATAAATAAATAAATATAAATAAATAAATAATATAAAACGATCAAATTATAAAAATAAAATCAAAAATAAATAATAAACATCATTAAAAATCATTAAATAATACTTAACTTTAATTATATTAAAATAAATAAATAAAATTGGCTAATTAAAAAAATAATATATTAAATGTATCATGTCACTGTGTAATTATGAAATATACTAATATTTCAATATATTGCAAAAATATTTGGTGTATATGTTTCAAAATAAGATTTCATTAATTGCATAATCATTTTTGTCTCTGACATGTAAATAAAAATTAATTAAATGTGTACATGTATGTGAAATCAATGTAACACACAACATTTGATATATGAGAAATTGAAAAAACACACAACATTACAAATAAATAAGTCATTAATATATTTTTAATTATTACATTTTAAAAAATTTCCATATATTTATATTTAATATATATTATATATTAATATTTATAATTAACATATATATATATATATTATTTATTCCTTTTTATTAATACTTGCTTCATTAATAAATTTTTCAATATTTTTTTAATTTATTAATTTTTTGTTTAATTATTTCAATATATTCATTGTATATATTTATATGTAATATGTAATATTTATTAATATTTATATTCAATATATTTATATATTAAAGTTATTCATTTTTATCGGTAGCTATTTTATTAATATATATTTAAATATATTTCTTAATTTCATCATTTTTTATTTTTTTTGTTTAATTATTTCATTTTATTAATTTTACATATCTGTATATTTAATATATACCATATATTAATTTTTATGACTTATATATATATTCAATTTACTTATTATTAAAAATAATTATTTAATTAGTAATATTGAAAATAATTTTTTTTACTAAGGTCATTTTATTCTAGACCTTTATCAATGGTAAAACTAATGTGGTGATAAATTGTTCTCTTTATGAGTGATTCCTTTATCATTGATAATGGTGGCCTTTAATAGTGATTTTTGTTAGCACTGATAAATGTATGCGATGTTAAAGGCCTCTTTTGTAGTAGAGTGAATACAACTGTAATTCCTTTGTAATCATTTTTATGCTTATTAGATCATTAAAAGGTGATTTTTCTGTTTCATGCATGAAAAACATTTCCTCAACAGTCAATGTTTGGATAAAAATATTTGACTAGGTTGGAAATTGGAAAAATGATGAAACTTTACTTGTTAAGTATATATATTTCAATATTTTTCAGTCTATATATTTAATGAATTCTTCGTCTCTTATAAAAGGATTTGGAAACAAAACTATTATCAGATTACCTTCACTTCTAATGAACTGCTGGTCTTTTTACTCATTGCAAATTCAGATTTCGAGCTCTATTACTTTCTATGGATCATTCACATTATTATGATCAATAGTATCTATGTTTCTCCATAATTTATTATATTATTCTTTCATGTACAAATATTCACTTCAAACCTATGATTTCCTCTTTGGAAACCTAGTTTGTTTTATTCATGATGACATTCATACGTCATTTTCTCTCTTATAGAGAGGAAGTTTTATTTAGCCATTTTAGGATGTGGGTTTCCAAAAAATGGTTTTTAAAATTTCAATCCATTAATTATTGATATATATTTCAAATTGAGAGGAAAAAATTTATTTGGGGTATATCACATATAGATATTTTGTAAATTAAAACTATAATCAATAGAATATTCGACTCACAACACCAAGATTACACGACCCACAGTATTTTTAATAATTATAACCTAGCCATTAAATTAGAGGGTATAAAAAGTATTAACATATTTATTATATAGATATATATATGTCGTGATAAAAAACATACTGATATATTTTTAGTAAATAATTAAAAAAAATTCATAAAAAAATTTATTCTTAAAAATATATTTTTTAAAAAAATTATTTATTTTTCATTAAAAAATATTATAATTATTTTTTGCAACATTTTATAAAAGTGGATAATGTTTCTCTTCTTTTAATAAAGATGAAAAAAATCCTAAAGAGAAATTATTTAAATTATATATATTATATAAAAATATATATGAATTAATATTCATACTATAAAAAATATTATTCATTGAGTTAATATAGATTTATCAATCCCAGAAAAAATACACAACCTCAAAACTCTCTTTTTCATTGATTTTGTGGGTTTAATTAAAATTAAAAGTTTCCACTTTAATGAATTTTAGTATAGTAAAATGGACTCAATATTTTTATTTATCATTATTTTATTTATATATTTATTTGATCTTAATTTTTTATAAGAATTAATATTGAAAATAGAAAATGTAAATTAACATGGTTATGGAAAAACAAGTTTATCCAGAATTAAACTAATAATATAAGGGTCAAAATAACTGAAAACCTTGTCAAAAAAATATTATATTTCTATATTTAAACCTTTTATTGTATAATTCTTGAATGTGAACCATTTTGGAACATTTCTATTAAAAAAGTCAGTTCACATTTTTCTTTTCAAAAATTAGAAGTGTGCTAGTCCATCACATTTAAAAGAAAATCCACTCTCCTATCTTATTAACAAAGGTTTTTCCAAAGCATGAAAAAATCACTTAAAAATACATTTCATCAAATTATAACCCTTTTATTAGAAATATATTTTAGGATTACATTAGGTAATATTTTAAAGAGGAGGTCCCATAATAGGTAAAAACACTAAAGATGGGCTTTTATTTTGTTTCTTCTATCACCTATATAAAATTATACTCACATTTAATAATACGATTAAAATATTATATATTGTATACAAATATTTTAATATATTAATTTAATTACATTCATCCATCTAATCTTGCTAAAAATTGATATGAAATCATCATTCTTATGTACAGAAGACTACCACCATGAAAACTGATGTCATTAGTTTTCTATATTCTCCTCTCACTACATGTTGTAATGATGGATTTAATGTATATATATGAAACAAATAACATATTTATTTTTAAATAGTTATGAAATAATTTATACCATTTTAACTTTCCATTACATGGGAAATATGATAACGTTGGTCATGTGTATAATAGATTATGGCCTCGTGAAGTTATGTGATTCATTTCCCAACAATTGTTTACAAGGAAGGTAATTAAAATAATGTTAATGATTAAATTTTATATGTATGAAAAGTAATTATATTAATGTAATATATATATATATATATTAAAGAAAACGTATCATTTTAATTCTTACAATGAGAAATGATAACGCAGTTCGGGTACGTGTGTTCTACCACCTCCACAAAGCGATGTGATTATATTTTTCATCCCCACATGAAATGAATTATATATATGTAAATTTCATTAAAATATTTTTTTGTAATTATATTATAATATATCAAAAAATATCATTTAATATGTAACTTCCTTCCATAATGGTCATTGAAAAACGAAAATTTCACTCATGTGAATGTGTGACCTACGATCTCCATGGTCATAACATAGTTAATATTTCATAACTAGCTTTCATAATTTGTTTTACATTTATAAATGATGAATAAATATTATATATATGTCATCATTATAATTCCATATATTTTTAAATAATATTCTATTAGACATCGGTCAATATTCCAAATCCATTTTGAAACAATCAACACAATATCTTCAAAACACACAATGATGACATGACTAATTAAATACTTAAATATTCCATTAAAATAAAAAATATATATAATCTATGTATAAGGTATTTATCCTATAAAATATTCATAATATGGAAAATAATTATTATTAACTTGTTATGTAGGAGTTAAATGATATACAAGGACTATCTTGGCTAGAGGTAAGAGATTTCCCATCACACCTTTCATTCTTTGCAAAATATATCATATTAAGAAGTTGATTTTATTATATTGATTATATACTGACCCATTATTTGTAATATCAGTAATCCACAATAATTCATGGTATTTGAACTTTAAATTTAAATTATTTCGTTCAAGGGAAACTGATTTTAAAGTTACCAAGATAGAATAGTTTTTTAAAACAATTTCATTTTATTGAGTTATAACGCATATCATTAAGGTTGTTATGATATGATTTTCTATGAATTGATCCCAAAATTTATTGCTTATGTATTTAAATTTTTTATTTTGGATTTAAATTTGTACACATAATCTGTCAATTGATTAATTATAAATTTAATAATGTGATATCAGTACGGGTAATTCCTCTCACATTCACTTTATTTGGGTGATATGTAATGTTATACAGTCATATTTTTTATAAGGTGTATATACTACCCATTGATATATAATAAAACTAATTTTCATAATCCATTGATATTTAATATTCCATTTAATTTTGTTCTGCCATGACCCGTCTCCCGGGGGCCCTGCCATGACTACCCCAATCCCACCTTCCATAGGCTAGGGGCTGGTTACTAGCACCAGACATGCATGTCCCAAAAAGGGAAGGAATTTCCTTTAAAACTATAAACACAAAAACCTGGCATACTGGACAAATCAAACCACAAATAAAATAGTACAACCGCCACAAAGTACCACCACCGTGAGTAAAAGGTGTATACTAAAGATGTAGAATTATGCCCTGGTTTCTCCTGCCTCACTGATCTCCCTCGAGTCTCATAACACTAAGTTCTGTGTCTTAGCATCGGTCGTCTTCAAAAGACACAACATGTGCGGGTTGAGCCCATCCAGGGGTGAGTATAACAACTTGGTAAAGACCTCGAGAGCCCTGAAGGTCTCTCTGAAATACACAATGGAAAATAACACAAAAGAAATACCCCAATGAAAAAGTACACAATGTAAATACCACCAAGAAATATCTCAAATACATAGCACAAAGTAAAGTACAGCTCAGACAACGTATAACATAAGTACAGAAGTAAATATGATTAGTCGTAAAGCTAGATCATCTTATTCTATTGAGAGGCTCTTTTGTTGATCCATTAAGGGTCGTTCTGATGCTGACCCATGATGGGTCGCTCTTCGGTTAATCGACAACTAGTCGTGCTGCTGAAAATCCAAGAAGGCTCTATCTCATGATGATCCATAGAGATTCACTATCATGTTGTTCCCCACAAGGTCTCTCTCATGTTGATCCACATAGGGTCACTCTCATGTGGTTCCATGGAGGGTATCTCTCATGTTGATCCATGAAGGGTCACTCTATTTCTGATCGGAGAAGGGTCTCTCTCATCCTGATCCATGTAGGGACTATGTCTTGTTGATCCATGAAGGGTATCTCTATCGCTAATCCATGAAGGGTCTCTCTTCATTATTCACACCACAGCTAGCCACTGGATTTCTGCACTTAACATTCTTTATTCCAGGAGGCTATGATCCTCATTCCATCTCTTATACATCAACCACTAGAAATTCCCACATAGATTAACCCAAAGGACCATCTCATCGTAAGGGTTATAACGCAAGAGACGGTGCATCGAACGGATTTCCAGTCTGTATAATATGGAAAGTTTTGTAAAAAGTGATCAGTTGGATTTGAGTCTGATCCAAACCATCCGTACACCAACCTCTGTAAAAACTCACGTAGAGTATCTCATGAGGACCGTCCCATCACAAGGGTCCCAACTACATAGATGGTTCATCAATTGGATGTCCGGTCTGTATGTTATGAGTGGTTTATTGAAATGGAGTCTAGTGGGGTATTTCCCCAGTCTGAACCCATCAGACAGACCAAACCCGGGTCCGACCAGAGTCCGACCCGACCTCGGTCTTGCCTGCCAACATCAATCATGCCCGATTGAAGAAGGACAAATATTCTAGCCTGAACGCGGCATAGCTAAGTGTTGTTCATCACCCGGTAGCACCAGATAAGGTCGCCTCCCCCTGTAACCAGTCCGCATAGAAGACCATCTTGTTCATCTAGACATGTCTTGGCCATTCCCATTTGACTAGCGCTGCCGACCGAGCGGTCGACCGATCCTCCCGCATTCAGTCAACAAACTATGTGCCACCAACTAGCCTGAGCGGCCCAAACATGGCCCGCTCTTCCATCCGGTGCTGATTGGTGATGCACGTCCACATCCACGTAGTGTGCTAATGGGTGCACTGCCTCCCTTCACACGTGGACGTCGTTGCGGGCCTCCACCGACCGCCAGCACCAAAGCGCCATCGGTTCCTTCTGCGAGCCACCAGAGTTGCTCCATTGGTTCGTTTCTTGAACCATCTACACCTACGGGACTGAAGATCTTCCTCCTTCATTGCGACAACCTCTAACTCTCCTTCCCACCATTTCTATAATTCTTCGAGTAATAATGCACAAGGCGGAGGTGCTCCGGCCTTTTTTATGTCATCACTTTCCCTCCGCGTTAGAATTTAGAAACATGGGAGGATTGGGATCATAGTTATATCATGCTATGAATAAACCTCATGATAAACACCAAGGTCATCACCCCCTACAAGAACACCCAATCCATAGTTAAACCTATTTGTGTGTTGATCCATGTTGGTTGTTTCAGAAAGAAGAATGGGGACTTCCAGCACAAACCAATCCTTTCATAGATTTGGATATGTTTTAGGTGATGGACGATGATCCAAGTGGTCTTTGACCAATGATATACAGTCGTTCTTCACCATTAGTAAATTCCCATATTTGACCACGTTCTCTATGAGATTTTTCACCACGCTCTAATCCTCCATCATTTGTCTTGGGTGAGGGATTCTCCAGCGTTAAATTAGAGGAGTTCTAGGGTTTTCTATCAACCATGAATCCATGATTAAATAATGAAGGGAAATGATTTGAGCATTGCAGCATCATCACACTGATTCATTAATGAGGCACATTGATGAGTAAGTGTTTCCTTGTTTCTGAGTTGCATCACTAATGAGTCAACACTCAATTAAAAAAAATTAAAATAGTTTATTATTTTTCTTCTTTAAACATTGAATACTTACTTTTCTAGCCAACACGTTCCGGTCAAAGTTAGGTCCCTCCGAAGAGAATCTTGACACTGTTATTCCAATTTTTCCCACATATTTCTGATCCAATCACCAGTTAAAAACATAGGAAAACTTGCTTGCACATTCACTTATATGAATATAAAATAAGTCCAAAATTCTATTCCAGGATCATCGGGCATCAGAATCACGTGTCGTCTCAGCGCCTGGCCTCGAAATAATTCCATGCAATTTTAAAAAATATATATATTGAAATTATAGGACATTACATTCTCCACACCTTAGGTATTTTTGTCCTCAAAATCCAAAACAAGGGATAAAAAACAAATGTGGGTACTAAGCATGAAGTTGAGCCTCCCGCTCCCATGTTCTCTCCTGGAGATTTTGATGCTAGCACCAAATGCGCACTAGAGTAATTGAACATCCATGAAGGACCTGATCTTATTGATCCTATATGTCCAATATGAAATCTACAAATGTTTCCTTGTCATCAATTTACAACTCTCCCTAGTCGATAAGGTGTGAAGGATCATGCACATACCTCCTCAGTTGTGACACTCGGAACACATCGTGCACTCGGTGCATCTGTGTGGGAAGATCTAGGTCGTATGCCAAATCACCAACTCTGATCAGTATCTGAAAAGGTCTAATGAACCTAAGAGATAACATACCTCCCTAGGAAAATCTCTTCAATCCCCATCAGGGTGAGACTAGAAGGAAAAACCTGTCTCCCACCTCGGACTCCAAGGGTCGTCGTCTCCTATCGGCGTCAGACTTATGCCTACTATGGGTAGTCCTTATCTACTCTTGGATGATCTGCACCTTCTCGGTGGGAGTCTGTACCAACTCTGGACCCATGAGTGCTAACTTCGCTAGGTCTGTCCAACATAGAGGTGATCTTCATGGCTTCCCATGTAAGGCCTATAATGGTTCCATTACAATATTGGAGTGATATCTATTATTTTATGTAAACTATACTAGTGTTAGGTGGTCCTCCCAACTTTTACCAAAATCCAGGACACAAGAATGAAGAATTCCCTCAATGGTTTGTATGGTCGGCTCCGTCTGACCATCATTTTGTGGGTGAAAGTTTTTTCTCAAGCATATATGAGTCCCAAACGCCTCTTGCGAGCTCTTCCAAAACTGGGATTTAAATCATGAATCATGGTATTAGATGATCATCAAAGTAATCCTATAAAGCTATAAAATCTATTGAACTTAGAGGCATCATAATCCCTCTATCGATCCCTACTCTCGAATGGGTAGGAATGAGCCGTCTTTATGAGTCGATCAACGATCACCTAGATATAGTCATAGACACTAGATGTACATGATAACCCTATCACGATGTCTATGGAGATACCATCCCACATCCACTCTTTGCCTCAGGTGGATGTTTCAAGCCTGCTGGGACCTGACAGTCGACCTTCACTTTCTGATAAGTGAGGCATCATGAAACGAACACTGCCACCGCTTTCTTCATCCCTAGCCACCAATACTGACATTGGAGGTCCTGTTACATCTTCTCCACAATAGTTTGTACTACCAATGAGGATGTATAGAACTACCTCAATACCTCCTCTAGTAACATCACTAGTATGATGGTTCCACCTCTGAAAAATATGAAATTCTCCCCACCTATCAAAAATCTATCAGGTGCTTCTCCTGAGGATAATTGATCATGTTTGGCCTCGCAGTCAGCATCCAAAATTTGTGCCTCCCAAAATAAATGAAAGATTGGGGGAGTGATAGTCATAGACTAGAGGTAATCATCTACATATTCATCCATGAATGATATCTATAGCTCATGTAGTTTCTTCTTTATCTCACTCAACAGATACAAACTAGACCTTCTGTTGAGCATGTCAGCCACTAGGTTCCCCTTCTCAAGAGTATAGACTATATCAAAGTCATAGTCCTAGAGCGACTCCTACCATCACCATTTCCCCAAGTTCATGTCCTTCTTTGATAAGATATACCTAAGACTCTTGTGGTCGGAGTATATGGTAAATTGTTAACCAATAAATTATTTTTACCACACATTCAAGGAAAATACAACTACTCATAAAACCAGGTCATGGGTCACATAGTTCTTCTCATGATTCCTCAACATTCGTGAGCCATAGGTAATCACTGCTCGCTCCTTTATCAAGACGCAACCTAGTCCGATCCCTAATGCATCGTAGAAGACTACATACCCAATGCCCTCTTCTAATAGTCTCATGATGGGGGCACTCGTCAGTCTCCGACTCATCTCCTGGAAACTTTGTTGGCACCTCTCCATATATACGAAGATTTTTACATTATTTTTTAGAGCATAAAAGGGTGTTAATTCTCATTAAAAGTTAGCTATACACCTACAGAAATACCCATCCAGCCCCAAGAAACTCCACACCACATTCACGCACCCCAGTGGCTCCCAAGAAAGCATTGTCTCTATCTTCTCTAGATCCACCGCAACTATAGCCTCTGAGTTGATGTGTCCCATAATGTGGACCTCCAAAATCCAGAACTGGCACTCTAGATCTTACCATAAATCTGGTTCTCTCGGTGTGTATCCATAACTATCCGTAGGTGTGTAGCGTTCTCGTCCTCTAACACAGAATACACAAAGATGTCATCAATTAATACCACCATGAAACAGTCGAGGTAGGGCTGCAAGATCCTATTCATGAGTTCCATGAACACTCCGGGGGAATTGTTCATGCCGAAGGCCATCACAAAGAACATGTAGTGGACATACCGTCACCTAAAGGCTATCTTAGGAATGTCCTCATATCATACTTGAAGCTCATGATAGCTCGATCTAAGGTCTATCTTTGAGAACCATCTCACTCCCTTTAGCTGATCAAAGAGGGCATCGATCCTATGTAAAGGATACTTATTCATCATGGTCTCCTAGTTTAGGTGTTAGAAGTCCATGCATATCCTCAATATCTTATCTTACTTGCAAACAACACTTGGGCTTCCCATGGTGAAACACTAGGCCTTATGAACCCCTTCTCATGAAAGTTCCCAGTTGTACCCTTAATTCAAAAATCTTTGTGAGATCCATCTAATATGCCAGTGTGGATATCAGTTTCATATCAGGGTATAGGACGATGGATAAGTCTAACCCCCTATGATGAGGTAGTCTCAGAATATCCATAAGAAAGAAATCCGCATACTCATCCACCACTACATGAAAGCTCAGACTCCTCTCATCCATCGCACTGAGGGTGATGGTAGAAAATTGGTGATTGATTGGTTGTAACCTCCTCCGATAAAATATATCCTATGTTTCAAAGGTTACCTTCTCACCAATGAAAGAAAACATGGTCTCATCCTTGCGAACAAATCACACATTGTGCCTAAAATAGTTGATTTGAGCATGGACTGTAGTTAACTTGTCCATACCCCAGATGTCGTCCTACGTCCTTGATGCTTCTACTAGGATATCCCAACTAAATCTCTCACCTCCTTAAGTAAGCTCAAATTTTCTTCTCTAGTGTTTAGTTTTCGAATCCCATCCTGTAGGAGCCTCTAATCTTAAGGATCGTGCCAACTTCTCCACCGGAATCTTCGATCCTCGAACGGGGTCAATGGAAAGGAAAGAGTGATTGGAACCTATGTCTATAAGAATTGTACCAAAGGTGAGGAATAAATAAATTTTACCTCTAATTATCTCTGGAGAGCCATTGTCATTGGTCTCCATCACTTGATGTTGGCCTCACCCCTATCCACCAGCTCCCTAAGCCCATGGTGGACCACATGGGGGTGGTGTAGGTTGCACCTCGAACTATTGTCCATCGCCTATTGCTCGTCCCACTTCCCTACCATGTATACCACCCAACGGACCTCCTAAATCAAACCTCTGCCTCTTCCATGGAAGTACCTTAACTGCCTACTGATCATCTCTGTAGTGGGCTGGGTACTCATGAGTCATGTGTCCCTGCCCGCCACACATGAAGCACACACAGCCTGGTCCTCTGCTGACTCCCTTTTCACTAAGAGCTCTACATTACCGACCCTGAGTCCTGGGGTCATACCCTAAATGGCGTTTTCCTCTTGGACCCCTTGTCTGCTACCTTCTTCCCACCACTGAAAACTCTACCACCTGATTTCTGCCTGTGGCTCCGTATGTCAGTGCCTCCCCTACCAAGATGTTCTCTACAAGATGATCTTCCTCCATCACTACAGCCTGAGTTGGGATGATGAGAGACACCATGGATTCCTTGATATCCTATCTCAGTCCCTGCTCAAAGGTCTAGGCCCTGACAAAAGGTTCATACACCATGTTTGTGGAGTAGTGAGAGAGGTCTGTAAACCTCAAAGAGTACCCAGCCACCGACAGGCTTTCCTGATGTAGGTGAAGCATCTCCTATATGTGCACCGAGCTTAATGTCGTGGAGAAGAACACCTCCAAGAAAATCCACTTGAATTCATCCCATGATAGGGTCACTTTGTCATGATATTGAATCATCAGACTCCACCATCTCCCAGTCAAACCCTGAAGACGGCTCCCAGCAAAGAACTCTATCTGGTCAGGTGATGTACTCACTTAGCGGAATACATGTGTCACTACCTCTAGCCAGTACTCAATGGTCTGAGGACCTATCTCTCCCCTAAACCTAAGAGGTCTCTGTCTCTAGAAATCATACAAGGTGATGAGCCTACTTAGATCCTCTGTCGGTAATGCTGGTAGTAACTACTGATCAACGGGTGGTGGCAACACCAGTACACCACCCTGAGGGGACAACTCTTGGACTGGTCCTTGAACAGATGCCTCATAGCTAGGTGGGATATCCACATGATCACGTATCAGAATCCTAGTTTATTATTTGTGTAGAGGAATCCTGAAATATATAAAGATTTACCATGGTTAAATGTTATACCTGGTGACCTAGCTCTTATTCAATAAAATCATAATGAGACACTTATAAAACCGGTGTTTTCAGGCAGAGAGATGATAAACAGAATTCAGGGTCCTGGTGTATAGATATGTCATCTTCCACACCGACACTGGACTCCCTGAATGTGAGTGTCAAACTCGAAACATTTAACATTGTTTCTCTAAAACAAAACTACAGACTCTCGGTCTCTGAGGTAGAACTGACCACCTCAGATACCACTTTGTCATGACCCCTCCACCAGGGCCCATGCATTAACTACCCCAATCCAACCATCCATAGACCAGGGGTTAGTGACTAGCACTGGAAATTCATATCCAAAACAGGGGAGACATTTTCTTTACACCTGTACAGACACAGACATGGCATACTGCACAAAGAAAACCATAAAGGAAAAAAAGTACAACAACCAAAATGTAACAGCGCTAATAGTAAAAGGTGTAAACTAAAAGTATAGTGTCTAAAATACAAGCCCAATAACCCATAATGTAAAAAGTACTATATAAGTCCTCTTTAAAGTCTCTACCTATGGAGTAGTGGTAGTAAAGCTAAAATCTTTAGAATTATACCTCGCCCGCTTCTGCACATTGAGCTCCACTGATTCCCATACCACCATGGTATGTTTCATAGAGTTAGTCATCTACACAAGTCACAACATGTGTGAGAGATTCCTATGTAGGGGTGAGTATAACATCTCATTGGTTACCCCGAGACCCCCTTAAGGTCTCTCAGAAATCCAAAAGGGGAAAAAAAATAAATACCCAAAAGGAAAATACCATGATGGAAATACCACCAAGAAAGTTCTCAAATACATAGCCCAAATTAAAAGAAATCTCACACCAGGTATAACTTAAGTGAAGAAGTAATTATGATTAGTCGTAAAGTTATATCATCTTATTCTACTGAGGGGCTCGGTTGTAGATCCATGAAGGGGCGCTCTGCTGCTGATCCATGATGGGTTGCTCTATGGCTTATCCATGACAGGTCACGTTACTTCTGATACATGAAGGTTCTCTCTCATGATGATCCCCAGAGGTTCTCAATCATGATAATCGATGAAGGGTCACTATCATTCTAATCCATAGAGAGTCACTCTCATACTGATCCATGGAGGGTCTTTATCACGCTGATCCATGAAGGTTCTCTCCGTAACTGATCCACAAAGTGTTTCTCTCATGATGATCCATGGAGGTTCGCTCTAATTTTGATCCAAAAATGGTCACTCCATAGCTGATACACAAAGGGTCGCTCTTCATTCTTCATGTCACAACCAACCACTGCATTCCCACACATAGCACACCTGATTCTGAGAAGATCTTCTTCTCAAGACATCAGTCCTACCTCAACCACTAGTAAGTCCCACAGAGAGAAAACCAAAGGAATGTATCATTGTAGGGGTATTAATGAAATAGACGGTGTGTCGAATGGTCGTTGGGTCTGTAAGATATGGGCATTTTTTATAAAAAGGGAATGGTTGGATTCAAGCCTGATCCAACCCGGTCGTATGCCAAACTCTTCAAAAACTCACATAGAGTATCTTAAAAGGAACCCCTTCTCTCAAGGATCTCAAATACATATATAGTGTATCAATCATACATTATTTTTATATGTTACATGTGTTTTAGTGAAACGGGGGGCTGATGTTTCCTAGGCCCAGTCTGGCCTAGTTGGACAGACCTGACCCGAGTCTGAACTGAGTCCAACCCGACCTGGGTCTGACTCAACCTGGGTCTGCCCGGGCCTAAGTCCGGTCTGGCCTACTGGGACGTGGTTGTGGCCAACAGTTTTCTCGGCCCGCATGGTGGGTAATAGCCCGCATAGTGGGGTGAAACCTACCAACATCAACTCGGACCGCTGGAAGTAGGTCGGCTCTTCCAGCCTGGGCACGACTTAGCTTTGTTCGGTACTTCACAAGATGAAGCCAGCTGGCGTTGTCTCCCCCTATAACTAGTCCGTGTAGAGTACTGGCTTGGTCAGATTGGCGTGGGTCTCTCGTTTCTATTCGTCCAGTGCTGTCAGTTGAGCGGTTGACCGATCCTCCCACACGTGGACAATAGACCACATGCCACCAGATCACCCGAGAGTTTCGGACATGGTCTGCTCTTCCATGCGGCGCTAGTCATCACCGCACCTCCACACTATCATGGCTCAATGTCCATAGTCCTCCACTGCCAAGACATACTGACGGGCATGCCGACACCCTCCGCCCGAAACCACAACTGCGGGCCTCAACCGGTTGGTGCACCGGAGGTTCCTTTTATGGGCCACCTGAGTTTCTCTGGTGGTCCATTTCTTAATCTTTCTGTTCCTACGAGACCGTAAAGAATCCATCTTCACTACGATGGCCTTGAACTCTTCTTGTGACCTTTTCTAGAATTCTTCCATGAATAATGCACATGGTGGTGGGGCTCGGGACTTATTCGTGTCTGGTCGTGTCCTCTGCGTTAGAAGGTTGAAACATAGGAGGTTCAGGATCATAGTTCTATCAATCTTTCGAAAATACCCATAAAACCCCAAGGAAAGCACCCTCCCACAAGAACACTCGATCCACATATCAAGTTGTTCGTGGGTGGATCTGCATTCATTGTTTTATAAAGAAGAACGAGGAATTCAAGCACATAGAAATCCGTACATGGATTCAGATATGTCGTAGGTGATGTAGGATGATCCAAGTCATCATCAACCAATGATCCACTTTCGTTCTTCACCATTATTCAATTCCTGGATCTGATCTCATTCACTATGATATTTTTCACCATGCTCTGATCCTCTAGCATTCATCGTTGGAGAGGGTATCTCCGACGTTAAATCATAGGAGTTCCAAGGTTGTTCATCAACCCTAAATACATGATTAACTAATGAATGGAAATGTGTTGAGCAATGTAGTGTCGCTATGCTGATTCATTAATGAGGATCATTAATGATTCAGTGTTGCCTCATTGTTTCATTTCAACGCTGATGAGTAAACCCTCAACTGAAAAGAAAAATAATAAAACTATTTATTATTTTTCATCTTTAAACATTGAAAAGTTCCTTTTCTGGATGACCCACGCTCATCAAATTTATGTCCCTCATAAGAAAATATCCACACTGAAATTCCAACTGTGACCTCATATTCCTGATCCATGCACTAGTTCAGAAGATAGGAAAACCCGCTTGCACGTTCACTTAAGTGAAATTAAAATAAGTTCAAAATACCATCCCAGGCTCACTTTTCCTCTAAATCACATGTTGTCTTAGCTCCTAGTCTCGAAATAATTCAAAGAAATTTTAAAAATATATATATGTAAATTTTGGGACATTACATATTCTTTCAAGGTTCTTATGATTGATGAATTACTAAAATGGAAAAGATATTTTGTTACAATCTTCTTTCTTTTCTGGTTTGATTATGATATTGGTTTCTTTATAGTAAAAAATATTCTATTATTTTTAAGAACCAAATAAATTTTATTCAAAAATGGTTATTTATGAAATTCTAGAGTAATAGTACCATTTTATAGTCATTGGTACTTAAATTGATATTGATAATTTTTTTTAAAAAATCCATCTTCATATATATCATCAGTCATTACACCTTTTTCTTTAAAATTCCATGTTTTATAATATTTCTCTATAAAATGATTAAATATTATTTTAAATTCATTATTAAACATAATCATTTTTTAATTTCTCAAAAGGAACCATCTGATCATTTCTTGAATGTGGAACTTATTGACATTTTCCAAAAATATTAATGTATTCATTATTTTAACCTATACAAAATGAACATACATTTCCATCTTCAGTGAAATAATTTTCAAGTAACTATCCATTACAAGTATCGATGGTTATTTTAAATGAATAATATTTAATAAATATTTTATTAATATTTTGTTATTCATTTTCTAAATGATAAAAAACTATTTTCCTTTAGAATGTTTTTAATTATATTTAAATCGTATTTCAATTCATTAACATCAACATCCCTTGTTTTCACATATCATATTATGAGGATTCTTTTTTGATTTCATCCTTAATATTTACCTAGATATATTATAATTATTAAAATGATATTTTCATGGAAACTATTGATTTTCCATAGGTTAGTTGTGTTTTAAATTGAATAATGATTATCTTGATGAATTTTTTGACTAAATTGAATATTTTTTAATTTTATTAAAAATATGTTCATGGAAATTGTTTATAATGTTTTGAGGTTTCATAATAAACAATTAATGGGTGGTTATTTTTTAATCCATGAATATGTATTTTGTTATTAAGAAACTATGTTTGGTTCAATGATAATTCATGTTCATGTGGGTACATTATAGCCTTATAATTCCTTGGGAAATATAGATTTAGAAGCTTACCATATTTGATATTCCATTTGTGTGAAGTGATGCAAAGATTTTGTTCCATGATACTAATAAATACTATCAACATATTAAATGGATTTATAATTATACCTATCATTAAGATTGATATCACATGGATCATGATTATTGATTCTGACATATCATTCTTTTGTTAATTCCTTATTCTAATCCTACATATTTTATGTCCTACGTATTGATATTTATGAACATTATTATGTTATAATAATGGAATTTGATTATCTCATCCATTATAATCTTCTAATTCCCCATGAGGAAATTCAATTTTTAATTAATATGTTTAACCTTACAAATAACTTAATATTTCTATTTTTATGATTATGTTTCCCTTGTTAAAAAGGTTTTGGTTAAATTAATTTAGTTTATATAAAATTAATAATCTTGATGATGATGAAATTATGGGGAATATGAATAGAATAGTATATTGTAAGATGGTGTTCATATTTATGAAAAAGTTTTTTATGAATCCATCATTTTAATAGTTTGTACTAAGTATACAATACAGTAATCATAAATAGTATTTTAGAATGTAAATGATAAAACATTTCTCATTTCAATTTTTTCTGTTCTGGATAAAGAAAATTTGTTCAACATCATCAGTATCAAAAAAGGAAATGTCATGTTTATATTTTCCATGGTAGATATGTAATAGTAGGTTAATGGTTTTTATAATAGAATATAAGGGTATATAAAATAATTTGATATTATTTTCCATTAATTAAAATAGAAACTTATATATAACAACTCAACCAAACATAATTATTTATATACCTAATATAAAAAATACCAATGAATACCAAATGAAATAGATAAACAAAATTTCATCAGAGTTACAATAGTAAAATAAATTATTGGAGTTGATATAAAAACAATAAAGATTCAAAAGACATGAATTTATATTTTTGGCATAATGACCAGTAACACTATGTGAGATACGTCATGATATATATACCAAAGGACACAACTAGAAGGTAAATGTTCTATGTTAGGAAACTGGGAGACCTCCCCTTTCCTTATATCATGGTAAGCAAAATATATATACACACAATGGTTAATAAATATGGGGCATGTTTGTAAACCCTATAATAATACCCCAAACATCAAACACACTCCACTAAGAAACTATCAATTTGGACAACATACTATACAAAACAAGAATGATAAATATAAAATATCTATTCTTGATATTCAAATATTAATGTAGTGAATATAAATTTCAACCAAACTGTTCCCTCATAGAATGAACATGATCACCAACTAAAATTCTCATTCAATAAACATTATTCAGTCATTTCCCACTAATATTACACAATTTTAAATGGTACCCATCCTTTTCGACCCATGACATGTCATGGAAGTATAATCAAATTTTCTTTAACTCCTACATAGGTAGTGGTTTATATACCAATGAGGGGCTTCATATATGCATCATGAACTCAAATCTACATGACCATTTATAGTATTCATACTAAAAACATTCATTAAATAAAATGTCTCATTTTAAAAATTATAAAACATATTTTGAGAGAAGGGCACAACACATAGTTTCAGTAAAAGTAAGGTGAGGATAATCATCTTGTTTTTTATCTTGAA
This sequence comes from Viscum album, assembly GCA_963277665.1. NCBI lineage: Eukaryota > Viridiplantae > Streptophyta > Magnoliopsida > Santalales > Viscaceae > Viscum > Viscum album. The sequence continues at coordinate 637,714,073 of OY728157.1, forward strand.
ACAAATTATAGTGAATGTATCCAACCTAGAAATCATGTTATAAAAAATGTTTAATAAGGAGAGATTCCAAATAACTCAACACATTCATTTTGAATATAAACTCTATAAAAAATCAATGATCCAAAATATATTGATGAAAGTGTGAGATAACACAAACATAGAAGAATTTTATCTTTAGTACCTGGATTATACTCAACTGAAAATCAAAGAAATTATAGTGGAGAATAAGATGAAAAATTATAATCTTTGTCTCATAATATCCTATAATATATGATTCAATGTAATCATTATCTAGATTCAATATCATAAAAAAATAAATAGGTTTTGAAATTGGGATCATGTAAAATAAAGGAAGTCCAATTAGAAACATTGGTAAAGGGAATTAATAAATCGTGTGGACCTGATATCAGTTGAGGGATGAAAAATAAATTCATACTATGAAACCCCTAATTCTCACACACACAGAATTTTATGCCACATCTGTCATTTGGGGTAAAAAAAATTCATATCCTAAATTAAATTCATGGAAACTATCAAGAATCCATTCTCTATTTTTTTATATTTTTAGACCATTAGCCATATATTTCATATGATTTGTATTAAAGTTCATCTTATTCCATTAAAAACATCCAGTGATCCTAACCAACCATTGAATATATAAAAATAAAATTATTAAAATTTGATGTATCTCAATCCATGTGGGTAACATCCTCCACACAAATTGGATTAATTTTGATGGAATTAAAGATTTCTTGATAATTGTTTTGACCATTTTAATATAATTTGATAATTCTATTCTAATTTATTTCTAGAATGATACTATTTTCCATAATTACCCACACTATCAACACATTTATAACACAGAAACCCATGTCATTGCTATATAAAATGTAAATCAATTCATGAATAAAGAACTCCCAAAAATAATGAAAAATGGGATCTCAAGGAATCATATTAAAAGGACTCATTTTTTACTTCTTCAATTGTTAAGAAAGGAAATAATTATGAATTAGAATAAAACTAGATTCTAGATCATTTCGATAATAAACACCTAAAATCCATTCAATTATTTCTAGAGTGAGAAAAAAAATTAACTAACATCCCTTACCTACCGAAATGATTATGAAAGAACATTGGTGAGATTCATAGGAATGTGTGATTAGTTTATTCAAAATTAATTGTATGAAAAATAATATATATATAGTAATTGTTATTAAATTGTTTTATTTACACTTTTAGGGTCAAATATATATATATATATTATTTTTTAATGCACCATATATGGTCTATTTATTATTTTTACCTATTCTGTAGCCAAAAACATGGTAAATGACATTGGTTCATTTAACTACCTGTGTTTTAGAAAATATTTCATCCATAAATATATATTATGTTTGATCGTTAGGTGAAAAGAAACCCCAAACCTAAATTGAACACAAATAAATTTATTAAAACACATTTAAACCAGTGAATTGTATTCATTGAATATGTGGGTAAAAATAAGTAAAATGAAATTATGAAATTAAGGAACCTTTTAATAATTTTATTCAAGTGTGGCTATGTGGACAATATAATATTATTTTATTATTAAAATGTGTTCTTTAAAATGGCTATATTCCATGTGTTGTGTATTTATGAATAACACTAACATTATAATAATATTTAAAATTCCAAAATTTAATATCCTATTAATAAAATGGTTTTAAATTTATTTTTTGACTTTATATTAAAGTTGAATTTACATATTTATGAAATTAAATTGGAAAAAATTATATTTTTAAACATATAACCAAAATATTACTTCAATGTGAAACTATTTTATTTTATATAAAAAAATTATTTTTATATAAATATAGGAAAATAATGTTTGTACAAATAACTGGAAATTTTTTCCATTTTCGTGTTTAAGTATCAATAAGAATATCAAGATAAATATAATATAGAAAAAATATCTATTTTTAAAATTCAATATACTTATTTAAAAATGTTGGATTTTATCTATATAACTATATTTTAAATTATAGAAAAAAAATTTTATGTTTCAAAAGATTGGTTTCAATAAAATATTAAAATTATATATAAAAAATAATCATTAAATAATATACAATAGTATATAATAAAGTGTCACGACCCGTCCTCGGGGCCCGTGTCATGACTACCCCAAGCCCGCCTTCTATAGGCCAGGGGCTGGCGACTAGCCCCAAGGCGTAAATCCCGGTAAAGGGAAGGCATTGCCTTGTAAAGTAAACAACAAACACCGTAGAGCAAGCACGCAGAAGAAGTAAACACTAAGTAAAAGCTGGTACAACAGTAAGTGCGGAAGTATGTGGGCCAGAATACAAACCAAAACTGAAAGTAAAGTACAACTCGAAAGGGAAAATAGCAACTGAAAAGTAAATCCGCAACGTCGAGCCGTCCACTGGAAGTCCCACCAGAAGGGTGGGTACAGATAGCCTCCACTGCTCCTCGGTTCCAGCCGACCGCTCAGAGTACGTCTCGTCCAGTGGTCCACCTCCAGGTACCGTCCTGCTCTGGAAGCCTCCACCACGATCAGCGATGTCCGTCATCTGCAACCAAAACAACGTAGTGCGGGCATAGCCCATGCAGGGGAGAGTATAAGCTACTCAGTAGGGACCCCGAGACCCCCGAAGGTCTCCCAGAATCCACAAAGGATAATCCACAAATGAAATATACAATCAAGAAGTAACATCCGACACGGCTTAGGTATATTCTCATACATATACCTAAGTCATCAATTCTCGCTCGGCTCCAACATCCGAGCTCAAGTACAACCCCATCCACATAGGAAAGAAAAACATAAATCCACACAGGATAGCACAACACAATCCACAAAGGAAAGCAAAACGTAAATCCACACAGGATAGCATAACACAATCCACAAAGGAAAGCAAAACAGGGTTTCAGCTCACACAGGTATACTTCTTCGAATGACGATAGAGATGATCACTGATCCATCTAAGCCATCGGACACACAAAGGATCGATAGGTACTAACCACTGCAATGACCCACAAAGGATCTGACCCACAAAGGATCGATAGATAATTAACCCCCGCAATGACCCACAAAGGATCTGACCCACAAAGGATCGATAGGTAACTAACCCCCGCAATGAACCACACAGGATCGGACCCACACAGGATCTGTAGGCGCTGGCCCACACAGGACCGCTGAGCGCTGACCCGCACAGGATCGGACCCACACAGGATTGGTAGCACTGACCCACAAAGTATCGATGAGTGCTGTAGTGGTCGCCGTCGAATCCACTGAGGATCTCTGCACAGTCGACGTCGTCACAGTAGCAGTCGCAGCCAGCTCTAGGGTTCCCGCACACAGCAAGCTCATTCGGGAGGGTCTGCTCCACGAGCTGAGAGGCTGATACATCAACTAACACATACTCTAGAGTTGATGTATCCAAAAGTTCTGTATCGTCAACAGGAACTCAACGTCGCAGACGGCGCGTCAATCGGACGCCCGGTCTGAGGGTTATTGACTTTTTCGTCTCAGGGGCCCGGTTGGTTTCTAAGGCAAAACCAACCCGACCGTACTCCACCTGCTTCCAAACCTCATGTGGAGTATTCCAAAAGATCCGTCTCACTTAGAGGAATTCAACAAAGTCGATGACACATCAATTGGCCGTCCGAAGCTCATGATATGAGCGTTTCCGCTCCGAGGGCCCGGTTGGTTTCGTGTACGAACCAACCCAGCCGAACCCAAAGTATTCCGAAACCTTGAGTGTGATATACTGAAACGACCGTCTTGATCCAAGAATCGCATCGATGCTGACGGCGCGTCATTCGGAGGCCCGTAGCTCATGTTATGAGCAAAAGACCAAAATGGTCTGGAAACGGGGGGGTCTGGGCCCGGACCGACCCGGCCCAACCCCCCGGGGTCGGCCCAAACCGGGTCGACCCGACCCGGGTCCGGGTCCGACCCGATTTGGCACGACCCGGCCCGGCTGGGGGCGGCCAGGCCGGTGGGTCGGCTCGGCTCAGCTCGGACGAGCGGCCGAGCGAGGGAACCGCGGGGCGTGCTGTCCCCGCGGGAAGAGGAGTCACGGCCCGTATGGGTCCGTGCTCGGTCCGCAGACGCGGAAAAGCCGCGTCCCGTGTCTCACCGGACCCACGCGGTCACGGGTCGGGTCGGCCGCTGCCGCCACGGCTTCAGCCGTGGCGGCTCCATCCGGCGCCGCCGCGCCGCCGGTGGAGTCTGCGGGGCACCGGAGCTGCTCCGGTGGTCCGATTCCATTTTCGTCTACGTCGTAGCTCCTCCCGGGTCCCGTACTTCACTGCGGAATCAAAATATCGTCTCTGCGACCCGTTTTGTCGTCGTACGCCGTTCCGCACACCAAGAACAAAGGACGGTGGGTTCGGACTTGTTCGTTGGTCCACACCCACCGCGTTAGCAGTTTGAAACAACACCATAAAATCCCAGCAATTGATGAACCACGACCCGCAATAATAATCTGCGGACCAACTTGTTAACTGGTCGGTCCACGTTCTTGCCTTGGAGAAAAACAAACATGGGTAATAACATTTTTAAAACAACCCCTACCTCGTAGTGGTCGTTGGACGAGTGCGAGTACGTCGCGGAATTGACCTTCACGGTAGGAGGTGATCGTAACGTCGCGGAAGGGCATCGCGTCGTCTCGGAAGGGCGTCGTGTTGACGATATCCGAGGGTTAAAGAAACACATGGATTTAATTATAACAATTAAATCCATGTTGAGGACAAAAACCACGAAGGAATTAAAAGGACCGCAATCTCTTACCTCAACGGACAATCGAAGATTTGTCGCGGAGGAAGCATCGCGGAGGGAGAATCGTTGGCATCACGTCGTCGATCTCTGGGGGGCCTGGCGTTCTTCGTCGCCCTTCTTCGGAGGTCGGCGTTCTTCGCATTCTTCGCGTTCTTCGCGTTCTTCGTGAAGGAGGAGGAATATATTTAGAGATTCTCCAAAGGTTTAACACAACATTCAAGAAGAAGCTGTGTTGGCCTTATTTTATTAACATGCCAACAAATTGAAAACGTGTTAAGAAACGAACAAAATTAATTCATAGAATTAATTTCAACGAATAAACCGCCCAATTAATAGGAGCGTTTAAGAGTTTAGAAAACGCGTCAGTTGACTTTCATTTAATACGGGTTTTCGCGGATGCATTATTTAGCGGAAAAGAAACGGTGGGGCTCGTGCGGGCCCCACCTCAAAAATATCCTACCAGGAGGGTAGGATATTTTGAATTTAACCCTATCCAATTTAACTCAGCTTAAGCATCTTTAAGTGGCTTTAAGCGGCTTTAAGTGAAATAAAATAAAGTTTGTCGCACCACATTATTTTATTTCTTAACTTAAAGCCCAAAAATTAAAAACAGAACCTGAGAAAACGCAACTCCAGAAGAGGCGTCTCTAAGCAATTACCGGCGCTGAGATTCCAGCGGTGCCCTCAGAATTCAATTTCGAGAACCGGTTCAAAAGTTAGAAAAACCCGCTAGTCCGTTCACTGAACGTACCCAATCCAAACTTCGGAAAATGATTCCGGGCACACCGGGCCTCAGAATCAGGTGTCGTCTGAAACTGTGTTCTTGTAAAATTCCAAATAAAATTAAGAAAAAAAATTCCTTGAAATTTACGGGTCTTTACATCACTCCCACCTTAGGGCTTTACATCCCCGTAAAGATACATCAAAATCTAGAGAAACAAAATTGGGTACTAAGCACGCATCTGAGCCTCCCGCTCCCAAGTTCTCTCCTGGAGGTTCCCGTGCTGCCAACTGATGCGCACTAGAGGAATCGACCATCCACGTAGGACCCTCTCCTGTCAATCCTCGATCTCCACCGGGATCTCCGCAAAAGTATCCCCATCATCAACGTCCATCTCCCCATGGTCAATGATGTGTGTCGGGTCGTGCACGTATCTCCTCAGCTGAGATACGTGGAAGACGTCGTGCACCCGGTGCAGCTGAGGTGGTAGAGCTAGGCGATAAGCCACCTTGCCAATCCTGCTGAGGACTTGGAATGGTCCGATGAATCATGGAGACAACTTGCCGCCTCGGCCAAATCTCCATAATCCACGTCGAGGTGAGACACGCAAGAAGACGTGGTCGCCATCCTCGAACTCTAGTGGCCTCCGCCTCCTGTCATTATAAGACTTCTGTCAGCTCTGAGTTGTCCTCATCTACTCCTAGATGACCTGGACCTTCTCTGTCGTGGCCTGGATCATCTCTGGTCCCACAAGTGCTGACTCACCAGGGTCTGTCTAGCACAACGGAGATCTGCAAGGTCTGTCGTACAACGCCTCGTATGGTTCCATCCCAATGGTGGAGTGGTAGCTATTGTTGTATGCAAACTCCAACAATGGTAGGTGGTCCTCCCAGTTGTGACCAAAGTTGAGGACACATGCGCGGAGCATGTCCTCGAGAGTCTAAATGGTCCTCTCCGTCTGACCATCCTTTTGAGGGTGAAAGGCGGTGCTCAGACGTAGCTGCGTCACGAATGCCTCCTATAACCCCTTCCAAAGCCGGGAAGTAAAGCGAGCATCTCGAGCGGAGACGATATATGATGGCACACCGTGAAGCCGTACAATCTTCTGAACGTAGAGATGCCCCAAGCTCTCCACTGAGCCCTGCTCTCTGATGGGTAAGAAGTGAGCCGACTTGGTGAGTCGGTTGACAATCACCCAAATGCAGTCGTGACCTCTGGAAGTGCATGGAAGTCCAGTCACGAAGTCCATAGATATCCCGTCCCACTTCCACTCCGGGACCTCCAAGGGGTGTACTAAGCCTGCTGGTACCTGGTGCTCTGCCTTCACCTACTGGCAGGTGAGGCATCATGAAACGAACTCTTCCACATCCTTCTTCATGCCCGGACACCAGTGATGTCGTCTGAGATCCTAGTACATCTTCGCCACTCTAGGATGTACCGCCAAAGGAGAAGTGTGAAACTCTCTCAGCACCTCCTCTTGTAAAGCAACTGGTACCAAGTTACGTCCTATGAAAAAGATGTTGTGCTCTACTCCAAAGGAGAAGCCATCAGGTGCGTGTCCGGAGGATATCTGTGCACACCGCGTCTCACATTCAGCGTCCCCACGATGAGCCTCTCTGACCCGCTGTAGTAGTGGAGGGGTGACTGTGAGAGACTGAAGGAAGGCTGCTCCATCTCTATCCACGAAGGATATCTGCAAAGCGGCTAGCTGCTCTGTTGCCTCCTCAAGTAGCCGAATGCTCTTCCTCCTGCTGAGAGCATCAACTACTACATTCCCCTTCCCAGGAGTATAGACTATCTCAAAGTCATAGTCCTCGAGGAACTCGAGACATCACCACTGTCTCAGGTTCAGTTCCTTCTGAGAGAAGATGTACCTGAGACTCTGATGGTCAGAAAAGACTGTAAAGTGCTCGCCCATCAGATAGTGTTTCCACGTCTTCAGGGCGAAGACCACTGCTGCTAACTCCAGGTCATGGGTAGCGTAGTTCTTCTCATGTGGCCTCAACTGACGTGATCCATAGGCGATCACTGCCCGCTCCTGCATCAGGACACATCTGAGTCTGGTCCCTGATGCATCGTAGTAGACTACGTACCCTACTCCCTCCTCAGGAAACCTCAAGATAGGTGAGCTGGTCAATCTCTATCTCAGCTCCTGGAATCTCTGCTGGCATCTGTCTGACCACACAAAAGGTTTCCCCTTCTTCGTCAAAGCTAAGAGTGGCGCTGCAACTCTGGAGATGTCTGGAACGAATCTGCGGTAGTATCCAGCTAGTCCAAAGAAACTCTGCACCTCTGTCACACTCCTGGGTGGCTCCCAAGCTAGCACTACCTCTATCTTCGCAGGATCCACTGCAACTCCTGTCTCAGAGATGACTTTCCCCAAGAAGTGGACCTCGCGTATCCAGAAGTGACACTTTGAGAGCTTTCCATAAAGTTGGTGCTCTCAAAGTGTGTCTAATAGAACCCGTAAGTGGTCGGCGTGCTCATCCTCAGTCGTCGAGTATATCAAAATGTCGTCGATGAATACTATGACAAATTGATCAAGGTATGGATAAAATATCTTGTTCATGAGGCCCATGAACACTTCTGGAGCATTGGTTATGCCGAATGGTATAACCAAGAACTCATAGTGGCCATACCGACATCTGAAGGCCATCTTCTGCACGTCCTCGTCTCGAACTCTGAGATGATGATAGCCTGACCTGAGGTCTATCTTCGAGAACCACCGTGCTCCCTTGAGCTGATCGAAGAGGTCATCAATCCTCGGTAGTGGATACTTGTTCCTCACTATCACCTGATTCAGGTGACGATAGTCGACACAAAGTCGCAATCTCCCATCCGCCTTCTTGGAGAACAATATCGGGGAAGTCCAGGGTGAAACACTGGGTGGGATGAATCCCTTGCCCTGCAAGTCCTCCAACTGTACTCGTAGCTCTCGAAACTCATCGGGGGCCATCTGATATGCTGGAGTCGATATCAGGGTTGTCCCAGGGTATAGATCAATATAAAATTCTACCTCTCTGCGAGGAGGTAGCCCTGGAACGTCGTCGGGAAAGACGTACGCATACTGATCCACCACTGCAGGAAAACTAGGACTCCGTACGTCAGCTGCTCCTAGGATGAGGATAGCCAACTGATGAGTGATGGGATTTCCCCTCCTCTGTGGAAGTCCATCCTGTGCTGCTAAGGCTCCCTTCTTGCCAGTGAAGGTGAACCTGCTCCCATCAGTGCGTACACATCGCACCTTGCGCCTAATACAGTCAATCTGTGCATGGACTGTAGATAGCCAATCCATGCCCAAGATGACGTCATAAGGCCTCGACACTCCTACAAGAAGATCCCAGCCAAATCTCTCTCCTCCTAGAGTAAGTTCACACTGTCGGCACCAGTGCGTAATCGTCGAGTCTTCTCCCGTAGAGGTCTTTATCCGTAAGGATCGAGCCAACGGCTCTGTCGGAATCTCAGAGCTCCGAACAAGGGGAGCGGCTATGAAAGAGTGACTCACTCCTGTGTCTATAAGAACTGCAGAAAGGGTGGAATAGACACAGATCATACCTCGAATCATCTTGGGTGCACCGTGGTTGTAGGCCTCTGCTGCCTGGAGTTGTGCCTGTCTCTGCCTGCCAGCTCTCTGTGGTCGGGGTGGACCTCCTGGTGGTGGTGGTGGTAGATCCTCAAAGTGTCGCCCACCACCTGCTGCTCGGCCAACTCCTCTGCCTCGTCCGCCTCCTCCCTGCGGACCGCCACGGTCGACCCTATGCCTCTGCCTGGGTGGCCCCTCAACCGTCTGCTGCTCCTCGGCTCGGTGGGTCAGGCAGTCACGAGCCATGTGACCCTGCCCACCGCATGTGTAACACTGCCTGACTCTCGAAAGACTGGCTCCACATTGTGTGCCCCGCACTGCTGAGCCAGTGTCCTGAGGTCATCTGCGTGAGGGTCTGGTCTACCTGGACCCCTGAGTCATCTGCCGACTGCCTACAGCGGAAGACTCTACTACGTGCCGCCCTGCGGTAGGTCTCGCTGCTGATGAAGGCTCAGCAAGGAAGCTCTCGATCAAAAGAGCTCGCTCCAGTACTCCTTCCTGAGTCGGAATGCTGAGGGAGATCAGCGATGCCCTGATCTCATGTCTCAAACCCTTCTCAAAGTTCCGGGCCCGAAAAAATGGGTCTCGTACCATGTCGGTCGAGTAGCGAGAGAGATCGGTCAATGTCGCCGAGTACTGGGTGACCGTCAAGTTGCCCTGCCGCAGCTGAAGAAGCTCCTGGATGCGCACTGCACGGAGGGTGGCCGGGACGAACTCTGAGTGGAAGAGGCTCTTAAAGTCTGTCCAGAGAAGAGATGCCTCATCGTGCACCTGGAGCATCAAGCTCCCCCATAGGCCCGCTGCTGCGTGCAGTAGGCTCGCTGCGAGGATCACCATGAGGTTTGATGGTGTCCTCACTATCCTTAAAACTCGTACAACTGCCTCCAGCCAGTCCTCGGCTACCTGGGGGTCCGTCTCCCCATGGAAACTGGGCAGTCGCTGGCGCTGGAACTCATGCATTGCACTGAGGCGACATGCATCGTCAGCGGTTGGTGCTGGAAGCATCGGTGGCTCTGCGGGTAGAGGTACCGCCGGTGCCTCTACTGTCAAAGGGCCCTGTACCGAGGCCTAGTCGCTCGACGGGCTGTCGTCACGTACGACTCTCGGAACCCTAGCTGGCTGCCGTCGTGGGGCCATCCTGAAAAGGAAACAGGTTTTCCACGGTCAGAACAGTATACCTGGTGAGCTGATACAAAGTAATCACAAAGAAAACTTGAAACACACATGCAATCAATGTTTTCGTGCATTAAGTCGGAAATCAGAAGTCAGGGTCCTAGTGTACGGATACGTCGGCTGCCACACCAACACTGGACTCCCTGGACTGATAACCACACCCAATACGCTAAACACTATTGCTTCACTTAGAAAATATCAGAGTCCACGGTAGAACCGAATGCCTCTGATACCAATTTGTCACGACCCGTCCTCGGGTCTTGTGCCGTGACTACCCCAAGCCCGCCTTCCATAGGCCAGGGGCTGGCGACTAGCACCAAGGCGTAAATCTTGGTAAAGGGAAGTCATTGCCTTGTAAAGTAAACAACAAACACCACAGAGAAAGCACGCAGAGGAAGTAAACACTAAGTAAAAGATGTTACAACAGTAAGTGTGGAAGTATGTGGGCCAGAATACAAACCCAAACTGAAATTAAAGTACAACTCAAAAGGGAAAACAGCAACTGAAAAGTAAAGCCTCAACGTCGAGTCGTCCACTGGAAGTCCCACCTGAAGGGGGGGTACAGATAGCCTCCACTGCTCCTCGGGTCCAGCCGACCGCTCCGAGTACGTCCCGTCCAGTGGTCCACCTCCAGGTACCATCCTGCTCCGTAAGCCTCCACCACGATCAGCGCTGTCCGTCGTCTGTAACCAACACAACGTAGTGCGGGCATAGCCCGTGAAGGGGTGAGAATAAGATACTCAGTAGGGACCCTGAGACCGCCGAAGGTCTCCCAGAATCCACAAAGGATAATACACAAAGGAATGATACAATCATGAAGTAACATCCGACACGGCTTAGGTATATGCCCATACATATACCTAAGTCGCCAATTCTCGCTCGGCTCCAACATCCGAGATCAAGTACAACCCATTCCACACAGGAAAGAAAAACGTAAATCCACACAGAATAGCACAACACAATCCACAAAGGAAAGAAAAATGTAAATCCACACAGGATATCACAACAAAATCCACAAAGGAAAGCAAAATAGGGATTCAGCTCACACAGGTATACTTCTTCGAATGATGATAGAGATGATCACTGATCCATCTAAGCCGTGAGACCCACTAAGGATCGATAAGTACTAACCCCCGCAATGACCCACAAAGGATTTGACCCACAAAGGATCGATAGGTAACTAACCCCCGCAATGACTCACAAAGGATCTGACCCACAAAAGATCGATAGGTAACTAACCCCCGCAATGACCCACACAGGATCTGTAGGCGCTGGCCCACACAGGACCGCTGAGCGCTGACCCACATAGGATCGGACCCACACAGGATCGGTAGCACTGACCCACAAAGGATCGCTGAGTGCTATAGTCGTCGCCATCGAATCCACTGAGGATCTCTGCACAGTCGTCGTCGTCACATTATCAGTCGCAGCTAGCTCTAGGGTTCCCGCACACAGCAAGCTCGTTCGGGAGGGTCCGCTCCACGAGCCGAGAGGCTGATACATCAACTGACACATAGTCCAGAGTTGATGTATCCAAAAGTTCCGTATCGTCAACAGGAACTCAACATCGCAGACGGCGCGTCAATCGGACGCCCGGTCTGAGGGTTATTGACTTTTTCGTCCGAGGGGCCCGGTTGGTTTCTAAGGAAAACCCAACCCGACCGTACTCCACCTGCATCCAAACCTCGGGCGGAGTATGTCAAAAGACTTGTCTCACTTAGAGGAATTCAACAAAGTCGACGGCACGTCAATCGGACGTCCGAAGCTCAAGATATGAGTGTTTCCGCTCCGAGGGCCCGGTTGGTTTCGTTTACGAACCAACCCTCTTGAACCCAAAGTATTCTGAAACCTTGAGTGTGATATACCGAAACGACCGTCTCGATCCAAGGATCGCATCGCCGCTGATGAAGCATCGTTCGAAGCCCCATATCTCAAGTTATGATCAAAAGACCGAAATGGTCCGGAAACGGGGGGTCTGGGCCCGGACCGACCCGGCCCGACCCCCCCTGGGTCGGCCCGATCCGGGTCGACCCGACCCGGCCGGTGGGTCGGCTCGGCTCGGCTCGGCCGAGCGGCTGAGCGAGGGAACCGTGGGGCGTGTTGTCCCCGCGGGAAGAGGAGCCGCAGCCCGCGTGGGGCCGCGCTTGGTCAGCGGACGCGGCAAAGCCGCGTCCCGTGTCCCGCCGGACCCGCGCGGTCGCGGGTCTGGTCGGACGCCGCCGCCGCGGGCCACCGGAGTTGCTCCGGTGGTCCGATTCCATTTTTTTCTGCGCCGTAGCTCCTCCCGGGTCCCGTACTTCACTAAGGAATCAACAAATCGTCTCTGCGACCCGTTTTGTCGTCGTCCGCCGTTCCGATCACCAAGAACAAAGGATGGTGGGTTCGGACTTGTTCGTTGGTCCGCACCCACCGTGTTAGCGGTTTGAAACAACACCATTAAATGCCAGCAATTGATAAACCACGACCCGCAATAATAATCCGCGGACCAACTTGTTAACTGGTTGGTCCGCGTTCTTGCCTTAGAGGAAAACAAACATGGGTAATAACATTTTCGAAATGACCCCTACCTCGTAGCTGTCGTCAAACGAGTGCGAGTACGTCGCAGAATTGACCGTCGCGGTAGGAGGTGATCGTCGCGTCGCAGAAGGGTGTCGCGTCGTCGCGGAAGGGCGTCGCGTTGACGATCTCTGAGGGTTAAAGAAACCCACGGATTTAATTATAACAATTAAATCCATGTTGAGGATAAAAACCAAAAAGGAATTAAAAGGACTGCAATCTCTTTCCTCAATGGATGATCGAGGATTTGTCGCGGAAGAAGCGTCATGGAGGGAGAATCATCGGCGTCACGTCGTCGATCTCCGGGGGGCCTGGCGTTCTTCGTCGCCCTTCGTCGGAGGCCGGCGTTCTTCACATTCGTCGCGTTCTTCAAGTTCTTCGCGAAGGAGGAGGAAGATCTTTAGAGATTCTCCAAAGGTTTAACACAACATTCAAGAATAAGGTGTGTTGGCCTTATTTTATTAACATGCCAACAAATTGAAAATGTGTTAAGAAACGAACAAAATTAATTCATAGAATTAATTTCAACGAATAAACCACCCAATTAATAGGAGTGTTTAAGAGTTTAGAAAATTCGTCAGTTGACTTTCATTTAATAGGGGTTTTTGCGGGTGCGATACTTAGCGGAAAAGAAACGGTGGTGCTCGTGCGGACCCCACCTCACAAATATCCTACCAAGAGGGTAGGATATTTTGAATTTCACCTTATCCACTTTAACTCAGCTTAATCAGCTTTAAGTGTCTTTAAGCGGATATAAGTGAAATAAAATAAAGTTTATCGTACCACATTATTTTATTTCTTAACTTAAAGCCCAAAAATTAAAAACCACACCCGAGCAAACGCAACTCCGAAAGAGGCGTTTCTAAGCAATTACCGGTGCTGTGATTCAATCGGTGCCCTCGGAATGCAATTCCAAGCACCGGTTCAAAAGTTAGAAAAACCTGCTCGTCCGTTCACTGAACGTACCCGAGCCAAACTTCAGAAAATGATTCCGGGCACACCGGGCCTCGGAATCAGGTGCCTTCTGAAACTGCGTTCTTGTAAAATTCCTAAAAAAATTAAGAAAAAAAATTACTGGAAATTTAAAGGTCTTTACATAAAGTTTATTTCAAGTGTTTAATTATTTGGTAAAATTACATATTGAGGAAAAATTAATATTGAAGTATAAAAGACAAATTACATTAGTAAAAAATTGTTACCTTCATAAAAATAATGTGAGGTACAAATATTTTAACATAAAGAGGAATACCAAAAAAATTATTATAACATGTCAGTGAATGTTTTTTTGAGTAATTTGAAAATATCATCCCCTATCTTTTAAATTATTAATATTTTTTAGCTATTATCCTTGAGATTGACTATAAATTATTTTAAAGTATTGGGTATTTAAAAAATTTGATCCCTTTTAATATATTATGATGTATCTCCTCTCTTAACTGAATTTCAGTCCATAGCCCATATATTTCAACTGAAAATCATTATAGAGGTATATTTTATATTTATATACATAATAAATAGGTTCTTTTATTATCAAATGATCACCCCTTAAAGGATTAACCCCCATTGTTTATGAGAAAATCTAGTAATTAAAGGATAAATTTATAACATCTTATTTCTCATTTAAATTTTATTATGTGTAGATACACAACTAAAAATTTACACTAAAATATATTAAATTTATACCATACGAATATTTATTATACTACTATTTCATTATAATAATGGTATAATCATAAACCAGCATTCTATTTTCTTATAATAAATATGAATCCATGAATTGGTTGTATGTGTGGACTACCTCCTCTAAAAAAAATTTTATTTTTCATTGTCCTCTTAACTAGGATGGACCTAATGGGGAATTAAAAAATTAGGTTTGATATATATATACGTATATATTAATAATATTTTCTAACAACAGCCTCCATGAAATGATGAATTAGGTTTATCACTACAAAAATAACCTATCATTTTTTTTGATATATATTTATTTTATAAATAATTAATATATATCACGATTTAGTCATTTATGGATAATAAATATAATTATCATCATCAGGTAATCCATAAATATCTAGAAATAACTTGAAAGAAGTTGATCACTGATTTCTTCTTCATGAAACTTGATAAAAAAATCCCATTTCATGGAGTTATAGTATAATAAATTAATTTATAAACCCTGAGTTGGTATTTATTTTAAATTAATTGTTAAAGATACATGTTTTCTAAATGTATAGAAAATTTATTACTATTATAATACATTATATATACATACAATAAATTTCTAAACCTAAAAATCACATGTACTGAAAAAAGAACTCGGTTATCTCTCAACAAAACCATATAAAATTAGGCAATGTCCCCATATTTTGTTTCCATAGAAAGGACAAAAATAAGGTTGTTCTTATATTATAATTATGTAGTAATATACAATAAATTATTTCATATGATAAACATATAATTAGTTATATGGAGATAAAAAATATATAACATAAACTAAAAATTTACTGAAACATAATGAATTCTACATCCATCATAATAAAAATGCATATATAACAATAATAATTAATCAAAATATGATTTAATTAATTGTTAAAATCATCAAAGAATTAAGTTATTTCCCTTTTTAGGAAAATTTCATGTCTAGGGAAGTGTTATACAGAAGATCACATCATGTTTTTTCTCATGAGGTCTATTGATTCATATTGTGCTATAGAATTTATATCTCCACCTATCACCTTATTATGTTCAATGTATTGATAATAAGAGTAATGAAGATATTTAATTATATTCCTAGAGGAAAAAATTAATAAAAAAAAGTTGGTTATCCATAAAATGAAAAAAAAAATTAATCATGTAGATTCCCATTCAATAGTTGAATGAGGATGTCTATGGAATAATCCGCTAAAAAACATGGAATCCATGGGTTATCACTAAATTTATATTAAGTTCACCTGTCAATGAAATATAGAGGTTATGTTACATGAAACATTATAGGTTGTTGAAGGAATATAGTAATTTTATCCAAGATATTTCAATGATAGGTGACAAATTAAATGATACGAAAATATATTTTTCATGGTTCCTAAAGAGAGTATGAATATTCAAAAAAAATGTCATAAAAGATTCTATCCCATTATTTAGACTTAAATTCATTCATATTGCATCAATCTATTGATTTGTTTATTCTCATACAATACTTTTAACAGTGTCTTCCCATAGGTTCTTCTATTCTATAGATGAATAGAGATTATTGTACCTAGAATGGGATTTATTTTCTTGGATACAATACATATTTTTACATTAAAAAATAATCATAAGGTTATTACTATATATAAAATATTGAGATCATTCAATAAACCCCACCCTCAAAGGATAACCCTCCTGAGATGGAAATGAGGAAAGGGAGATAGTGAGCCCCGATCACCGCCCCTAATAGTCCTCGGGTTGGAGACTAGCATAAAGGGTATACAAATCACAAAATATTAGAGGCATTACCATTTATAAGGAAATAATTTTGGGATATATGATGGATTATCTAAAAAACAACTCCATGAAATGTATATAAGAAATCAAAAAATAATCCCACAGGAATGAATAAAATAAAACTAGTAGAAATACAATAAAATTCCAAAGTACCCAAAAGTATGATAAAGCAGGGACTCATCAACTATGAAAATCCCCAACAAGTAACACCATATAAGTTCCACATAATCCTATTATAAACATGACATAATTTTTATATAAGTATGATGATCACGCAAGTATACTCATTAAGAAACAAAAAGTCTCTCGTTCACATGTGAGGGAGACATATTAATTCTCTTGGGAGAAAATAGTAGAACAAAATAGAACCAAACACTTATATTAACCATCCAATCCTCAAAAAGCCATGCTCACCAAAAACAAAACTCAAGTAATGTAATATAAGTAATGAATATAAATGATAGGGAACCCTGCACCTTATTCCCTCTAATTTGCTGGTCTCACGCCCTAATGGGAGTCTTCTTGGAACTCCCACCTCTTTCGAACATACCATATCACAACCTGCTCATAGAAACATGGGATAGAAACACACCACATACTACTCATAGACACCAGGGCCACCCCCATGTCACATTCTAACCATAAATATATTTCCCACAACCACATCACATCTTGTCCGTAGACAGCTGGGCCACAACCACGTTAGATCCCACCCGCATACACATGGGACGCAAACCACGCCTCATCTTGAAGACACCTAGGAAGTCATAAAACATCTCATCCTAGACACCTGGTAAATCACAAATTTCCCGAACACACCTAGGCCCCACACCTCACCACAACCTGCCTAATGAATCATGGGATATCACTGCCTAGAAGAGATAGTAAGAAAGAGATGGTGGCTAGCTATCCATCCTCTCATCGACATTTTTGGGAAACACATCCTCCCCCATAATGAAGGGGTTGTTCATAACATAGGGCTCAATTAGGATAGGTTGTGAATAGAAATAATAACTAAAATAAATGTATGCAAATGTATGATATCAAACAATCAATCCCAACCTATGGGTCTCTAGATAGAAAATCAACACAAAATAGTACTACCTTTGTTGCTACCTCTAAATGCATAACACCACACAACAAGCCACACACTCTTTTCAGTTTCCAAAAAAAATCATTCAACCACCCCAATCATTTTTTTGTTTAGCATGAAACACATTTAACCACACAACCCATCATTAATTCATACATTAACCATTTCCATTCCATTAACTAGTCCAACCCAAGTCAATCCCTACATTATTAATAAATTATTCATTTATTCTACCATTACACTAGATGTCACTAAGAACAACACACCAGAAGAAACAAAAAAATAGTTATTTTAGAATGTGAAGGGCCTGATAAATTAAAGAGGCTACACATTAAATACACATTGTTCCATGTTCTCCACATTTAACACTCATTCATGGTATATCATATATCAATCTCTATATATGGGGTAAATATATTTTATTTTTGTTAATTGGAAATCACCCTTACCGATACTAATTTCATTCCTGAAACTAATTTAACTTAGATCACATATCAATGAAATCATCCCTCAACTCACAAATCCATCTGGTAACACATACCCCACAACCATTTCACAACCTTGTTGTACAACACTTCTCATTCGTCTCACAATCAATCAATTTCTTAACCTAAGATTCCATTACACCACCCAAGAAATTCCACCCCACACAACCTTGTTCACAAGCATACTATAGTCCAAAGAAGAAAAAACACACACATCACCTCACAGTACATATAATGTCTAAAAATCGAGATTTAACAAGGAATCCTTTATTTAATTCCACTTGTTAATTCATTGATTATCACAAAAACTATATGAACCTGGGGAATCCATTCATTAGACAAATATATGGGGTTAGAAAAATTATTTTTAGGGTGATTCCAAAAAAATATAAAACAAGGATAAAAACATAGCAGATGTAACCAGCACAAACAAAGCCACCAATGACCACAATTTTAATAGGGGCATCGAACCAGAACAATCACAATATCAAATACACATCAAGGATTTAAAAATATCTGGATCATACCCCTACACACATATGTTTAGAATTAATTAATTTCATTCTCATTCATTAATTTGTAAAAAACATGATCCATGGATAAAAAAATTAAACCCCAATCCCCATACATGACATAAAATAATGAGAAATCAGGGAAATCCTTCCTCAAAAAATCATTCCAATTATTGTGTAAGACATGTCAAGGAAGAACACTCACGAACCACAACTACACCACGACCATAGAAGATCAACCTAAACCACACCAAGGATCATTCAAAATGAAACCCAATGCATCCCAAAACCAAAGAAACACTACCAAAGTGGATCCTGAGAAGAAGAACAGAAGAAAATATGTGAGAAAGGGAAAAAAATCACTATAGATCAAACACAAATCCCCAACGTAAATCCACCGGGATCAAAGGATGCAAGAAATAGGTATGGTTCTCAAAGAACACTCTTGGATGCCTATGGTTTACCCAAAAGAAGAAGAAAAAGGAAACTATATCTGAATGAATGATAGTTCGGCTGAAAAGGAATTTTACAACTGCACATGATCGGGGTAATAAAAAACATGTGATCCCCTTTCACATCTTGTAATACATGGGGTTTGGTTTTCTATTAAAAACACATCACCTCTCTAATTTGTTTTATTTATCTAATAATAAAATATTAAATGTATTGAAACCTCCCATACAAGCTGTGAAATAAATTTTCACACCATATTACATAGTTACACAATGTGTAATCCCCCATTTTTAGCCTTTAGCAACCGAACTTATCCAAACTCCCTCCCAGCCTTCTCTGAACACTTCCAATGACCAAAACCGGAAAAGTAACATAATGGGAAGGAATAAACCATTAAATCAGACACCTATCAACCAATTTTCACCCTTGAGAATCCAAAACCCATCATAGAAGAAAATTTCTCTTATCAACCACCCTATGAGATACCTCTCAAGGATCTCTTCACACCTCAAACACTGCCACTGGATAAACATACCAAACCCAACGACCGCAACCACATGACCATGACACATACATCATACAGAACATCCACACAACCAATATAATGCACTATAATGAATATATGAATCATGAAATTACATCTTCTATGAAAAGATACTATCCTTTATGGGAAGAACTGACTCACCTGCACGAGTTAATCACATCACATTTAATGCATCTCAACTATGAATTTATTTTCCCCCTCCAAATATGTCAGTACATTATAACAAATCATACCACACAAATCATAAACCAAGTAAAGAATATCATATCATAAAACAAATGGTTACAAACATTACATTACAATGTAAAACATAGCAAAGAAAAACTCAAAACAACTCTAGGAATTGGTCACGCATATATGTTTCTCAAACCAAAGTACTATCCTCATGGAAAATATGCCTCTATAACACACGAATCAAGGGAATGGTCCTTCCACATATTACCTTCTCTCGACCATCCTAGATCTCCACTAGCTTCTCCAAATACATCACCTTATCCTCAATATACAACTCTCCCCAGTCAATGACATGGGAGTCAACGTGTATATACTGATGAAGGTGAGAGACATGAAAGACATCATGGATCCTTTCTTACCAAGTTAGAAATGCTAACCAAAATTCCACCTTCCCTACCCACCCCAACACCTCAAAGGGTCCAATGAACGAGGGATAAATCACACTCCCCTTTCTAATCCTATGCTCCCACATAAAGGGGAACCCTACAAGTACATAAGGTCCCCAACCTCGAACTCAACGGTCCCCCACCTTTGATCACCACATGACATATGAATTTATTGTCCTACATTAATCTTCTCATGAATGAGATAAAATTTCTCAATCATTCTCCATACAATATTCGGAACAAGAACAAGTTTCTCCCCCACATTTGTCCAGTACAACTAAGAATGAAATAGTCTTCTTTATAAGGCATCAAATGGATCCATGCATATGGAAGCGTGGTAGCTACAATTATAAAAAACTATAACAAAGTCATGTGTCATACCCATGATCCACCAAAGTCCAAGATGAATTCTCATAGAATATGATCTACTGTTTGGATATATTGTTATTCCTACCCATATTTATATGATTGGAAGGCATTCTTGAGGCCTAACTGGGTGCCAAACTGATGCTACAATCCATTACAGACTCGGGAAGTAAAACATGTGTCTCGATTTGAGACAATTGATCGTGGAACACCATGCATCTGCACCACCTCATCCACATACCACTTTTATAAGTAATACACTATGACTAACTACTACATCAATAAGAGGTGGGATGATTTATTATATTGATCCACTATCACCCAAACAACATCATAACCACCCCTGATCTTTGGGTACCATTGTAAAAATATCCACTGATATGTCAATATTTTTCCACTCAGGAACATCCAAGGGATTTAAAAACCACTATGAACATGGTTCTTGACCATTACTTGATAGAAAAAGAAGCACTTTGCCACAAACTCTACCACTGCCTATTTTATCATGGACAACAAAAAATAAGTCCTCAACCAATGATACATATTAGAAACTCCTTGATGTACCACCAAGGCTGATCTGTGAGTTACATGAAGGACTCAAATGCATATATCTAATGGAAAAAACATCCCATGAAATAAAATATGGTTCTGACCATCCGTATGGAGCATCACCATGGCCAAAACAATCACACAACACCTCTACCTATGAGTCACCCCATTGAGACTCCTCCACCTGCTACATGAGAGAAGACTTCACCATCATCTAGAACAAATATCATCTACTGCCTTCCATTCATACATCTAATTTCAAGGCCACCAACTCCTCCATCGCCCTCCAAGAATCAATAAAATCCTAAACAACTTCTTTCTTTAAATGTATTCTTATAGAATTAGCCATGACATTTTCCCTTCTTGAGGTGTAATAGATCTCAAAATCATATTCCTAAAACAACTCCATCCTCCTTCATTATTGTGAGTTCATATCTCTTTGTAAATGTATATACCTCAAACTCTTTTTATCCATAAAGATAAAAATGTTCTCCCCAATGAGGTAATGTCACCAAACCATTAGTGAAAACATGACAACTTCAAACTCTAGATCATGGGTGGAATAGTTACACTGATGGAGATGCAACTTCCTAGACCCATAAGTGATCATTTACCACTACTACCTCAAGACACATCCCAATACCATATGGAATCATCATAAAACACCTCAAACAATACACCCTCCTCCAGTAGATAAAGCACTAGAGCACAGACTAACATCTTCATCAGGTAACCAAAAGCTTATTTTCACAAATCAGTCCATAGAAAATCTTGGTCTTCTTTGTCAATGAAATAAATAAAGATTAAACTCGAGATAAATCCTGTACAAAACTCTGATAATAGCCTATTAGATGAGGTAAAATATGAACCTCTTCCACATTCAAAGGGGCTTCCCAAGAAACAACAGCTTCAACCTTCAATGGGCCTACATACACACCATACTCAAACCCCACATGCCCAAGTAAATGCACCTCTCATGTCCAAAACATACCCTTGTAAAACTTTCCATAAACTAGTGGCGTCAAAGAACATGCTAGATAGTTCTGAGATGCTTGACATGCTCCTCCTCTCACTTCAAATAGATTAAGATATCATCGATGAATTATAGGATGAATCGACAGACAAAACAACATATCACGATGTTTATAAGCCCCATGAACATGACTAGTGTGTTCCTAACACCAAACAACAAAACTAAAACTCCCAGTTACCATAAATACATCTATAGGAAGCCTTCAAGATATCCCCCTCCTTTACACTTAATTGGTGATATCCAGAACAATGATTGATCTTAGAAAACCAATTTGTCCCTCGCAGTTGGTCAAAAAGATTGTCTATACATGGATGGGAGAAATAGTTCTTAATAGTAACATAATTAAACCTCTGGTAGTCTATGCATAACCTTATAATATTGTCATCCTTCTTTGAGAAAAACACTGGACCACCCCAAGACAACATAATGGGCTGGATAAAACTCTTCTACATAAGATAATATATCTAAATCCTCAACTCTTGCAACTAATAATGATACACCCAATAAGGATCCGCCAAAATCGAAGAATCATCAGGCTATTTTTTTATCTAGAACTCGACATCGTATCAATGGTGTAGCATAAAAACCTCTTTTAAGATTACATCTAGGAACTCCTCGATAGCTATAGAAATATATACCATTTCCACATCCACGGATTCCACTGATATGTTTGAAAATATAGAGAGGAGGGGCTCCACACACTTACTGCCCACCTAAAAACCTTGCTAACCAAAATAAAATCATGTAGGATATGCACATATAAAAACACAACTCTCCTCTAGAAGTAGCTGATAACATTACATATGAAATACAACTAGTCGACTATGACATTGTTAGGTTAAATTTGTAGCAAGAAGAGATCCTGATAGGACTGATGGGGTCCCATCATCAGTCTACACCCCTAACACACATCAAACAAGCTAGTATGGAATGTGACTGGAGTACTCAACACCAAAAAAAAACGAGAAGCCATTATTCATCTAGTCACTTATAATGGGCTATAGTAGGTGAAACCAAGGAGTTAAATGCTTATAAAAACAAAAAAGACACAAATAAGGGTACTAAACAAACTGATTGTACCTCTGAAAATCTCTGGATCTGCTGAAACAGCAGCCTCCTCTACATGAAAATGATAATTCCCAACTCTTATTCATCAATGTTGATGACCACATCCATGAATACTCCTAGGTCGAGGCCCCTGAACATAAGTAACAACCTGAGGTCGGAATATACCTACTCTATCTTCCCTTGGTGGAACTAGAGAATACTTCCCCTACTACTGAAATGGCAATAGTAGAAACTTCTATTGAGGCTAGTACAAGATCTATATACCCCCACAAAACTATGCTCAAATATCCAATGTCTTATACTTCTAAAGTTACCCAAAAACTCTCAAAAAGAAACATTTCAGTCCCATGTTCATGGGAAATTCACAAGGACCAGAAGTTCTAAAAAGAAGTTGTTTTGGTTGACTCCCTACCAGTCATTACGTCAAAGGTATAGGTGCCTGATACCTACCACTTGTAACCTGACCTCCCAAAAAACACATTTGGCTCCCCTCTCTCGATAAAACACCTCATGAGTGCATCCTATCAGTAAAATAAGACTTATTTTTATCCCCTAGGTATGCTAGAAATGTAAAAGGAGTAACAAAATACTGGATATAAAGATGAAGTTCCCCCTCAAGACGTCTTTCTCGAGAATCCTCATCAACAAAGAGATTTGGGCCAAAATAAAAGAGATACTTGAACTTGATCTACATATCCCTCACAAATATACTTCCCTAATAATGGGAGAATAGATCCTATCTATTATTTTCATTCATGTTTGATGAAAGGAACTCTTTTCAGAACTCCATCTCAAAGTAGACCCACAAAACTTCCACCTCATTGTATTCCCCCTAGATATAGTGCCTACCACTGCTGAAATGTTCCCTAAATCTGGATGATGGGAAAAAGGAAGAGAGTACTATATTAAGGAAAATATCAAAATAAAGGTGATATTAAGCTCCTTGATACATCTTTATATCTCCATGTCCGAAACAATGCCCCCATACTTCCCTAGTTACTTCCAATAGAAAGATCACAACATCCTCTTCCGCTGGTCATCCTCCTCCACCGGATCATCCCTTTGTCGATCAACCATATCATCCAATTGAATGTCTACTGCATGATCCACACATGAACGTTGATCATGATCCATAACTGAAAATTTAAATAATGATTTACTAATCCCGAGTATAATAGAGTTGTTATTAATATTTATTTTTAACTCGTTTAATACTTATTATGTTATTCACTCCAAATTTTTTTTGAAGCAACCCAATTCAAACAACAACACATGTCATTATGATAAATGAACCTTTCCTAAATTATTTACCACAAAAATAGTGTAGCCTCACTTGAGTATTTGGTAGGCTAAAAGTCATTGAATCGGATCAAATGGGGGCCTAAAATCCCCTATCCTAGTTAGTCTTCTCTATCCTATGTCATGCACCAAGATCAATTGACCATGTTTCCCTACCAACCCATACAAACCCCCTGTCTAAAACTCCAAAGTCCATCATATCTCTCAAACATCATTCTATGATACCATTCTGTCCTGAAACCCACAGGAAGGCATAACATAGAACTGGTACAAATACAATTCAACTCCTAAGTAAAGTACCCAAAAGAAAGCTAAAGCTGCGACTCAACAATAGTACCAAAACCTGATCTAGTAACACCCATCATGGTCTCTAACACCCCAGGTAAATAAAGAGTATGAAATTTTCACATTTATCCATATTTTTGAATAAAATATTAATATTAATTTAAAGGGAATGCTATGATTGATGGCGTACCCAATATGCAACAACAAGTTTCTTTGAAATCTTACGTTTCACTCTGATAATAAAATAATATTATTTTAAATGGTAGTTAACGCCTAGCCGTTGTAATGGCGGTAATGAACAGAACTAACTACAAAATGATTATATATGTTTGACAAATATTTTTACTTTTTTTCAATAAATTTTAGAGGATTAAAAATGCAAATGAATCTAGTTTTTAAGCATAAACATTCTAATATTCTTTAAAAGGTCGATTAACCGCCTTTTGATGCGAACCCCTTTTGAATCAATTTTTTGGAAATTTTATAAGCTATATTTTTCAAAATAAACATATTATTTATGATTAGGACATTGAAATTTACCTTGGGTTAATTTTTGATATTTTTCTGATAATGTTCATTTTTCAATGAATAGTGAAAAATACTGCATTTTACATCAAAACTACTTTTTCATATAATTTAATTATATGGTTATATTATCTTTATAATTTGTTTTAAAGTGTAATTAGAAGATATTTTTAACATGTAATTCAATTATGGTCTTTGGGATTAATTTATCTTTGGAATTAGGCATAAACAAGTGTCAAACTTTTCATAAATATTGTTTCTAAAAAACCCGCTATTTGTTTTGACAACGGGAAGTTTTTTTAAATTAATTATTGAAATTTATGTGTTTGGAATTTGGTAAAATGGATTACATATTTGGAATTGGAAGGTCCAAATTATGTAATTAAGACTCTTGTTTTTGGACATTATGAATAGTAACGACGGTAATTATCTTTAATTATCTTGATTAATGAGTAATCGGGTAGTTAAAGATAATAAGATAATATCATAATAATACAAAATGACCACAAAATGTGTCCTAAGGCTACTGGATGTCTCTTGGCCGACCATGGGATCCCTTTTTCCAAACATTGGGGCCTCATGGGATCACTTTTGTGAGAAAGTGGCTTTTTAACTTTTTATTTTTAAAGAATGTTAAATGTAACAAAAAATGTATCACCTAAGTAAAATATTTTTAATTTTGACTAAATAAATGATCTTTTGGACAATAAATATTAATTAGAAATCTAAAAATATTTCCTATATCATAGTATTTTTTTATAATTTTTAGACATTAAATAAATTAAATTATTTATGACATCATGATGATGCAGCGATGACCTCATTATTTAACGATTTAAATAAAATATAAATATAATGTAACATCTAAGACCTAAACATGTCCAAAACCTATTGGATGGGTGTATTTTGAACCCTTGTCACCTTATCCTCGAAACACATCAATGTGGGACCATTAAATTCCGAAACTCATTCTAAAATAAAGTATCATTTCCTTACTTTCCAAGAGTGCCCCTCCTCTCCTCTTATAAAAGGCCTCCACCCCTACCTCCTTACCCACACTTCCAAAGCCTTTGGCTCGGACAAACCCTGCCCATTTGGTCTCTACACATCTCTATCTAACTCCTTGAAGCATCACATTGGGCATAAGTCTTCCCAAGGAAGCCTTTGAGCGCAAACCAAAGGGAGTTACCCGATTTTAAGGTAATGTCTTCACATGAGTCCTTTTTTTTATTTTGCTTCTCCAACCCCCTAAAATCTTTTTATTAATTTCTTTTTTAACAAATCCAGTATTTTTAATATACTAGTATGTTTTTATAAGAATTATTAGAGCTACACTAACACACACCTTCGTCTAATTGTTAAAGAACATACTGTTTCTGTGGTTGGTGATTTTCTGTCTCATGAAACAATGACTGTTCAATATTCTTTTAACACCTTTAAAGGTGTCCATTATGATGTCACTGTGTTTTATATATGATATATATGGTATTTATGTTTAATATATGATTCTGTATTTGATATTTAAACCATACCTTTATTCTTTTCATGTTGTGTAAATGCAATGATTTCATATGAGGAAGTGCGGACTACCGCCCCCTCAAGTGATGTGACTCGTACATGAAAAACATGGAATGTATAAAGAATGAAATTAATAAACATATGTGACCTATATAACATATATATTATACTTTAATTATAATATATATATATATATCATTTATTTTTAATTCCATTAATATGAAAAAGAAAAAAATGAAAGTAGCGTTCATGCGTACGTACAGCCTACCGTCTCCATGAACGGTGCTTTTCGTTTTTTATCTCCAAATGATATGGAATAGTATAAAATGAATATGTACTAGATATTTATGACATATATGATATATAAATCATGATTATAACTTTTTATATAATGGATACATGAACAACTTGTAATTATAAAGAGCATATTTTGACTCAAGTACCAAGGATCGTTTAAACGACCATTATTAACTAAAATAATTAAATAGTGTTCATGACATGGTAACAAGTGATATAAAAGGAATAATCCACTTGAAAAAGGTTCTTAAGGAAGTAGAAATTAACTCAAATTTATTATTCAGAAGATTAAAGAACGATCGAGTCAAGTCGGACCCGAGGTAAGGGATCCTACTCCTCTCTTTCTTTTTAAGTACACCCTTTTATGTCATTCCTTTTAATCTCATATTTCTTGTGATTGGGATGTTCTTTTATATTAATATTACTGTAATTTTTATTTTCATATGATGAGAGACACTATTTCCTCTCATCAATCCATTTTGGATGTTTTAAGTGGCGTCGTTAGGCTGCCGAGTTTTCATAAGGGATTTTTCATCTCACTTTTATTCCCGTGAGATTTATGCTACATTTGCCACAATTTCCCTTGAGTGGTGTATGTACTGCCCATTATTATACACTTTGTGTAGTCTAATTTCATTTATGTGTATTCACATCTTCATTGTATGACCCTTCTTCCATGGGTTGTACGTTTCGAAAGTTACCCAACTCGGTAAGGGGACCTTTCACCCTCTTTTTTTAAAAGACTTCTTTTGTTATGTCTTTTAATTCACATACTATTATGTTGGGATATGTTCTTTTATATCCTTATTTATGTAAATTTTAGTTCCAAGTTATGAGATTCCCTTTTTATCTCTCATCAACTCATTTTCTGAATTTTTAAGTGATGTCGTTAGGCTGTCGAATTTTACCAAGGGAACTTTTTAACCCACTTTCGATTTCTTTGGGTTCAACATGCAGTTATTGAATATGTAATCTTTTGAATATGTGTAAATGACATTTTATTTTTTTTACACTTAATATCCACTTGTATTGGGTGTATTTATATTTTTCACACATAATTGTGAGATAGATTTATCCTTAATTTAAGGATACCTTCTTTATAAGGGATTTCATCACATTTGACATTTCTATTGAGACTTCATTGTTGTTATGCACCAATTCACTCTTATATGGTGTATATACTGTCCTTTGGAATATTATATCATGAATAAATTTATTCTCATGATATTATAAAGTTCTGACGAAATGTTATTCCTCAATTATGGTATTCAAGTGTCTCTAATTTTGGTAAAACCCCTTTAACCAAAATATCGGTTTAAATGTTTTAAATATTTGTTCTTATTAATATCCTTGTCTTCAAAATGGTTTTAGGGATTTATTTATATGGATATTAATGGTTTAAAATTATAAAAGCTTCAAGGTGGTATGGGACACTTTGATTCAAAAATCTCTTTATTAAATGTTTTAAATGGTTTCGGAAATGGTTTCTTTTTGAATGGATTCATTATTTCAATATACTAAAATGTTATATTATGATTGAAATTTGGAAATGTTATGTTTCCTTTATGCATGTTTTATGTGATACGTTTATGTTATGGTTCTTGGGCATTGTTATGAAAACGGGTGGTTCCGTGATAAACTAAGGGTGGGTGAGCCCGATATAGCTCTCCAATGCATTGGGTAACGTGAAGGAGTGAAATGTTAAGGTTTCTCTGAAGAGATTTAGGGAATATAATGTGGTGGGTATTCCAAACGTAACCAAGAGGGTTACTCCCTATGTAAGAATGTTATGAATGCCTCAAGTTAAATTTATGTCTTATGATTTCTATGATTTATTCATTATTTGATGAGGTATGTTAAAGTGCCTATGTTTTATGGGTAAAGTATGATTTCATTATTATGTATATATGAACTCATGTTTCCTTTCCATATTTTTTATAACCCTTACTGAGCTTTTTATGCTCATCCCAAGTTTTTTTGAAATTTTTTTCACAGGTCAAGGGAAAGGTACATGATATGATGATAGTGGCAAGGAAGTGTCAAGAAAGAATCCATGCTTTATTTTTAAATATGTTTCTGTTGATGGGAAAAAATGAATATTATCTTTTATGTAACCACTTTGTTTGAATGTGGAATTTAATGCAAGTTTTATGATCTAATTCTCTAAAACTCTAAACCTGAAAGGATCCTCAATGTGTAATCTTGTAATAATTCAAGATTAAGTAAGGTTTAAGGCTAGGGCCTTATAGTTGGTATCAAAGGTCGGTTTAGATAACGGTAGAGGTTAGGGTATTCTTTAAGCATAAGTGACATTACCATAATGGTTAGGATTTCAGAAAGAGTCCTAGTTTTAGATAAAGTGAATGAGAAAGTATATCTTAGTGCTTATCTTCCTCATTAGTACATGATGGTTTTGTTGATATACTCACACTGACCTTTATGGTTTTAGTAAATGGATGGATCTAGCAGGCCCCAAAGTAACAGTGGATGTGAAGGAAATTGTGACAGTTTTTTTGTGCAAGCAACTGAATGATATGGGAGATGCAATGGGAACTCTTGTGATTATCCTCAACCAACTATCTGGAGTCATGATTGACCACCAAAACCTTGGTGATTTCTCTAAGGCATCATATATGCGAGAAACAAATCCCTATGGAACTACAGGTAATAATCATAAAGGTAAGTCTGTTCAAAAACTTATGTGTCAAAAATGTGGAAAGAAACACCTAGGAAAATGTTTCAAAGGGACAGAAATATGCTATAGATGTGGAAATGAAGGTCATAAAGCATGAACCTGCCATGGAAAAAGGAAGCATCCATTTGACTCGAGGAAAGGGAATGAAGTTCTTTCTGAGGGGTCAATTGAATGTTTTAAATGTGGTGTGCATGTTCATTATGCTAACACATGTCCTATGAAGAAGTTTCGTGAATGGTATCACCAATATCGTACAAATGTTCGTTTAACAATACCTAATTCCATTCTGATTGAGGATGAAGAAACTAAAAATGACCAATCAAAGGTATGGATTATTTCATGACTATTGTTTTCCTATTTTGGAATCTTAGGATATGATTCATGATTTTGTTTGTAGGAAACAAGTATTTCAGAATAAGTTGGAAAGGAATGGTTAATGGATCATGAAGAATGTTGAATGAGTAAGATTTCAACATATAAGGGCTTCAAGAGTTATGGTGAAATTCTTAAGAGTATTAAGTCTCTTTTGATGATGGGGTTACATTAGAAGACTTTTTATATAATGTGTAACCCAGATGTTTAATATATGAAAATTTTATTCAAGGAATAGTTATCTGTTCTTTTGTGGACATAGTTATAAAGAACCATTTGGGTTTATATGATCCTTACTTTTGAGGTAATCATGGGTTACTATATGTTATGATGGAAGTGAAAGGCAAGAGAGAAAATTGAGGTTAAATTATGTTATGGTTATTTTTGATGATTTTATCTCTTTTTGGGGAATGATTTGAGAATTATATAGTTTTGGAAAAAGGACAACACGCAGACCATGTGACAACCCGTCACGTCGGACAAAGCTACGGAAATCGAACCCACAACCAAAGTGCAACTGATATTTATCGCCTACCACTGGACTACGTGAAGTCCCTGGTTAGTTTGACTGATTCCTTTTAGTTATAAGATTTTATGAATTAAGAGAAATTTGATTTTGGGTTTTCTATGAAAATATATTAACCTATCATGGAGGGTATGTGATTAGGTTAATTACTTTTCAATATAAGACTTTAAGAGCAACTGATGTTGTTTGGAGATAAATGTTACGATTTAACTTGGAAGACTATGTGACTAAATACTTCAAATATTTGGGTTTCAATCTTAGTTTGGTTTACTTTGAAGAATTTTATGGACAAATTGTTTATCGAATGGTCCTCGTTGAACTTTGGGTTTTGTAAGACAAATTTTGGAGATTAAGAATAGATTTTCTTTTTATAAAGGGTTATCCTTTTCTGGATTATATGATCTTGTACTAACCTTTTTGTTTTTGGTTTTGGTTAAAGTCTAAAGAAATGGTAAGTATATAGTTCTCTTTTGTGGATTAGGTGATTCTCTAGAAGTTGATTATAGTACTCTTAATGTGAACAAGTATTCCTAAATACTCGTCTTTTGGAGAAAATATGAGTTTTTGTAAGGAATATAATAAAAGTTGGAAGTCAACATGATAAGTGATTATGTTTCCTTATGAAAAAATTCCTCAATAAAAAGTAACTTAAAACAAAAATGTTGTCTATTAACTTTTTCTACGGAGGAATAGAATACCGTTTAACCCATCACAAGTTTGTGATTTTTTTGTGGTTAACTTTCTCCTAGACATGTTTACTATCACTCTCCATCAGAACATGACCCTTTGTTTTTTCCTCCATGTCCATATTTTCATACTTGTAATCCTAGTATAGGTTAACTCGGGTGACCTTTGTACTTATATTTCTTTATTTTAAAGTGATTGTTTTACCGACTCTTGTTCCGATGTGGGACGTTCAAGGATGTTTCCAAGCTCAATTTTAAAATTGCGAGGACGCAATTGTCAAAAGGGGGGAAGGATGTAACACCCCAGGTAAATAAATAGTATTAAATTTTCACATTTATCCATATTTGTGAATAAAATATTAATATTACTTTAAGGGGAATGCTATGGTCGATGGCGTACCCAATATGCAACAACAAGTTTCTTTGAAATCTTACATTGCACTCTGATAATAAAATAATATTATTTTAAATGGTAGTTAAAGCCTAGCTGTTGTAATGGCGGGAATGAAGAGAACTAACTAAAAAATGATTATATATGTTTGTCAAATATTTTTACTTTTTTTCAACAAATTTTAGAGGATTAAAAATTCAAATGAATCCAGTTTTTAAGCGTAAACATTCTAATATTATTTAAAAGGTCGATTAACCGCCTTTTGATGGTGAACCCCTTTTAAATCCACTTTTTGGAAATTGTATAAGCTCTATTTTTCAAAATAAACATATTATTTATGATTGGGACATTTAAATTTACCTTGGGTGAATTTTTGGTATTTTTCTGACAATGTTCATTTTTCAATGAATAGTGAAAAATACTGCATTTTACATCAAAACTGCTTTTTCATATAATTTAATTATATGGTTATATTATCTTTTTAATTTCTTTTAATGTGTAATTAGAATATATTTTTACCATTTAATTCAATTATGGTCATTGGGATTAATATCACTTTGGAATTAGGCATAAACAAGTGCCAAACTTTTCATAAATATTGTTTCTAAAAAACCCGCTATTTGTTTTGACAACAGGAAGTTTTTTTAAATTAATTATTGCAATTTATGTGTTTTTAATTTGGTAAAATGGATTAAATATTTGTAATCAGAAGTTCCAAATTATGTAATTAAGACTCTTTTGTTTTTGGACATTATGAATAGTAACGACGGTAATTATCTTTAATTATCTTGATTAATGAGTAATCGGGTAGTTAAAGATAATAAGATAATGTCATAATAATAAAAAATGACCACAAAATGTGTCCTAAGGATACTGGTTCTTTCATGGCCGACCATGGGAAGCCTTGTGCCAAACATGGAGGCCCCATGGAACCACTTTTGTGAGAAAGTGACTTTTTATCTTTTTATTTTTAAAGAATGTTAAATGTAACAAAAAATGTATCACCTAAGTAAAATATTTTTAATTTTGTCTACATAAATGATATTTTGGACTATAAATATTAATTGTAAATATAAAAAGATTTCCTACATCATAGTATTTTTTTTATAATTTTTAGACATTAAATAAATTAAATTATTTATGACATCATGATGATGAGGCGATGACCTCATTATTTAACGATTTAAATAAAATAGAAAGATAATGTAAAATCTAAGACATAAACATGTACAAAACCTATTGTATGGGTGTATTTCGAACCCTTATCATCTTATCCTCGAAACACATCAATGTGGGACCATTAAAATCTGAAACTCATTCTAAAATAAAGTAACATTTCCTTACTTTCCAAGAGTGCCCCTCCTCTCCTCTTATAAAAGGCCCCCACCCCTACCTCCTTACCCACACTTCCAAAGCCTTTGGCTCGGCCAACCCCTACCCATTTGGTCTCTCCACATCTCTATCTAACTCCTTGAAGAATCACATTGGGCATAAGTCTTCCCAAGGAAGCTTTTGAGCTCAAACCAAATGGAGTTACCTGATTTTAAGGTAATGTCTTCACATGAGTACTTTTGTTTTATTTTGCTTCTCTAACCCCCTAAAATCTTTTTATTCATTTCTTTTGTAACAAATCCAGTATTTTAAATATACTAGGATGTTTTTATAATAATTCTTCGAGCTACACTTACACACACCTTCGTCTAATGGTTAAAGAACATACTGTTTCTGTGGTTGGCGATTTTCTGTCTCACGAAACGATGATTGTTCAATATTCTTTTAACACCTTTGAAGGTGTCCATTATGATGTCACTATGTTTTATATAAGATATATATGGTATTTATGTTTACTATATGCTTCTTTATTTGATATTTAAACCATACCTTTATTCTTTTCATGTTGTGTAAATGCAATAATTTCATATGAGGAAGTGCGGACTACCGCCCCCTCAAGTGATGTGACTCGTACATGAAAAACATGGAATGTATAAAGAATGAAATTAATAAACATATGTGACCTATATAACATATATATTATACTGTAATTATAATATATATATATATATCATTTATTTTTAATTCCATTAATATGAAAAAGAAAAAAATGAAAGTAGCGTTCATGCGTACGTACGGCCTACCGTCTCCATGAACGGTGCTTTTCATTTTTTATCTCCAAATGATATGGAATAGTCTAAAATGAATATGTACTGGATATATATGATATATATGATATATACATCATGTTTATAACTCTAGATATAATGGATACATGAAAAACATGTAATTATAAAGAGCATATTTTGACTCAAGTACCAATGATCGTTTAAACGACCATTATTAACTAAAATAATTACATAGTGTTCATGACATTGTAATAAGTGATATAAAAGGAATAATGAACTTGAAAAAGATTCTTAAGGAAATATAAATTAACTCAAGTTTATTATTCAGGAGATTAAAGAACGATAGAGTCAAGTCGGACCCGAGGTAAGGGATCCTACTCCTCTCTTTCTTTTTAAGTACACCCTTTTATGTCATTCCTTTTAAGCTCATATTTCTTGTGATTGGGATGTTCTTTTATATTAATATTACTGTAATTTTTATTTTCATATGATGAGAGACCCTATTTCCTCTCATCAATCCATTTTATAAGTTTTAAGTGGCGTCGTTAGGCTGCCGAGTTTTCATAAGGGATTTTTCACCTCACTTTTAATCCCATGAGATTTATGCTACATTTGCCACAATTTCCATTGGGTGGTGTATGTACTTCCCATTATTATAAAATTTGTGTAGTATAATTTCATTTATGGGTATTCACATCTTCATTGTATGACCTTTCTTCCATGGGGTGTATGTTTCGAAAGTTACCCAACTGGATAAGGGGACCTTTCACCCTCCTTTTTTTTAAAAGACTTCTTTTGTTATGTCTCTTAATTCACATACTATTATGTTGGGATATGTTATTTTATATCCTTATTGATGTAAATTTTATTTCCAAGTGATGAGATGCCCTTTTTATCTCTCATCAACTCATTTTCTGAATTTTGAAGTGATGCCGTTAGGCTGTCGAATTTTACCAAGGGAACTTTCAAACCCAATTTCGATTTCTTTGGGTTCAACATGTAGTTATTGAATATGTCATCTTTTGAATATGTGTGAGTGACCTTTTATTTTTTTACACTTAATATCCACTTATATTGGGTGTATTTATATTTTTCACACATAATTTTGAGATTGATTTATCCTTAATTTAAGGATACCTTCTTTATAAGGGATTTCATCACATTTGACATTTCTATTGAGACTTCATTGTTGTTATGCACCAATTCACTCTTATAAGGTGTATATACTGTCCTTTGGAATATTATATCATGAATCCATTTATTCTCATGATATTATAAAGTTATGACGAAATTTTATTCCTCAATTATGGTATTAAAGTGTCTCTAATTTTTGTAAAACCCCTTTAACCAAAATATCGCTTTAAATGATTTAAATATTTGTTCTTATTAATATCCATGTTTTCAAAATGGTTTTAGGGATTTATTTATATGTATATTAATGGTTTAAAATTTTAAAAGCTTCAAGGTGGTATGGGACACTTTGATTCAAAAATCTCGTTATTAAATGTTTTAAATGGTTTCTTTTTGAATGGATTCATTATTTCAATATACTAAAATGTTATTTTGTGATTGAAATGTGGAAATGTTATGTTTCCTTTATGCATGTTTTATGTGATAAGTTTATGTTATGGTTCTTGGGAATTGTTATGAAAACGGGTGGTTTTGTGATAAACAAATGGCGGGTGAGCCCGAAATAGCTCTCCAATGCATTGGGTAATGCGAAGGAGTGAAACGTTAAGGTTTCTCCGAAGAGATTTAGGGAATATATTGTGGCGGGTATTCCAAACGTAACCAAGAGGGTTACTCCCTACGTAAGAATGTTATGAATGCCTCAAATTACCTTTATGTCTTATTATTTCTATGATTTATTCATGATTTGATGAGGTATGTTAAAGTGACTTTGTTTTATGGGTAAAGTATGATTTCATTCTTATGTATATATGAACTCATGTTTCCTTCCCATATTTTTTATAACCCTTACTGAGCTTTTTATGCTCATCCCAAGTTTTTTTGATATGATTTTCACAGGTCAAGGGAAAGGTAGATGATATGATGATAGTGTCAAGGAAGTGTCAAGAAAGAATCCATGATTTATTTTTAAATATGTTTCCGTTGATGGGAAAAAAATGAATACTATCTTTTATGTAAACACTTTGTTTGAATGTGGAATTTAATGCATGTTTTATGATCTAATTCTCTAAAACTCTAAACCTAAAAAGATCCTCAATGTGTAATCTTGTAATAACTCAAGATTAAGTAAGGTTTAAGGTTGGGGCCTTATATGGTCTATATAATCCTCATATAAAATTGAGAGTAGTTTTATATATGTATGGTGATAATAGAGGTATAATAATTAGGAAAACCATTGTTTCTCATGCACATGTGAGGGAAACATACTAATGATCCAATGAGAAAAAACAAAACCAAACAACACCTAGTAGGTATACTAACGATCCCAACCTCACTAAGGAATTCTCACTAAATAAAAAAACTCATGTAATTTAATATAAGTAAAGTGCATCAATGATAGGGTTACCCATTACACTTTCCCACTAATCAGCCACTGTCATTCCCTAAAAAATATGTCTTGGCACTACCACCTCTATCTAATAGACCATATCACTACCCACCTCATAGAAACCTGGTCCACAACCACACCACATCCATCTTAAAGACACTTAGGCCATAACCACATCACATCCTGCCTGCAGAAACCCGGGACAAAATTACATCACATCCCACCCACATACACCTAGGCCCTAACCATGTCAAATTCCTCATACAAACACCTGGTCCCCAAACCACACATCATCCCGAAGACACCTGATAAATAACAACATATCTCATCCTAAAAAAACTTGGGAAAGCACGACTCGACCATGCACACGTGTTCCTCACATCTCACCATAACCTTCTTGATGAATCTTGGTCTATCACTGCATAAAATGGGTTGTAGGGTTGGTGGGTGGCCATCCATCCATCCTCCCACTAGGTTGTTTAGGAAATACACCCTCCATCACGAAGATTGGGTGTTCAACACATCGAAATAAACTTTGGTGGGGTTTTTATATAAATCACATGGAAAATACTTTTATATACATATATGATACCAAACACTCAATCCCATCCTAAGGGATTCCAGTCAGAAAATCAACTCACAAGAGTACAACCTTTGCAATTACTTCTAAATTCACAACACCAGACAACAGGACACAACATATTTTCAATTTCCAACCAATTTCATTTATCAACCCGGTTCATTTTATTATATATAGTTAAAAAGCTTTAACCACATAGACCACCATTTATTCATCCACTAACCATTTCCATTCCATTAACCAATCAAATAAAAATCATTCCACACTTTATTAATCAATTATTCATTAATTCCACCACTATATGGGAAACCACTAAGAACAACACACCATAAAAAACATAAATATTCATTTTATAAGGTAAAGAGCCTGATAAATTTAGTCAGATCCACCTTAAAGACACATCATTACACATTCTTCACATTTAACACCCATTCATGGTATATCATATATCGACCTCTATATATGAGGTGAATCATTCTATATGTTATTAATGTTGAAGCACTCGTAACAACACTATATCCATTCTCTAAACTCATCTCGCTCAGATCAAATATCAATGGAAACAAACCCCAACCCACAAACCCATCTCGTAACACATTACCTCACAACCTATTCACATCCATGTTGTACAACACTTCTCATCCATCCAACAATCAATAAATTTCTAAACCTGATATTCTATTCTACCACCCTATATATTCTACAACACCCAACCATTATGACTACCATACTATAATACAAACCAGAATAAGCCCAGAAATCACCTCACTGCACATACAAATAAAGGAAATGATTCAAGAGTAAATTGTACATCCATTATTTTCTTCCACATGTTAATTTATGTGTTATCATAGAAACTATAAGATCCTGGGGAATCCATTCATAAAAAAATATGGTTATCTAATTTTACTTTAGGGTGATACCAAAAAAAATCTCAAACAAGGTAAAAACCACATCAAATGTATCCAATTGAAAAAAATCCACCAAAGAACACAATTTTAAGCAGGGCATCAAGCCTAAACAATCACAATATCAAAAACCAATAATGTTTGTAAAAACATGAAAATCAGGCCCCTATTACCTTAAATTTTACAATTACCAATTTCATTATCTTTGATTCAGATGACACAACCATGATCCATGGGAAAAAAATGTAAACCCCCTTCATGATACACACTAAAGAGAAATAAAGAAAATCCCACCGTAAGAAATCTTTCCAATTTTTGGGAATCATAGGGAAAGAAAAAAAATCTTGTGAATCAAAACCTCACAAAAACCACGTTTGATCAACCTAAACCGTACTAAGGATCCATAAAAATGAAAACCAACACATCCCCAAAACAAAGAAACACCACCACAGTGGATACCAAAAAGAGGAATGGAAGAAAAAAAGTGAGAAAAGTATAAGAACTTACCGAAGATCGACCAATATCACCAATGAACATCCAAAGTGATCAACGAATCGATTAGAGAGGTAAAGGGATAAAAACAGTCTGGGGTGCTAAGGGTTCACCCAAAATGGGTGGGAAAAGGAAAACATGGAAAAATAATTGATGGTTTCTCCAAAAAAACAATTTTAAAACTGCACATGATTGGGGTACTATAGGACGTGTAATCCCATTTTACTTTGTATAATACCCATGGTTTAGTTTTCAACAAAAAAGGCATTGTGCCTCCATTTTATTTTATTTCTCTATCCTAAAATAGTTCTCTTTGTGAAACCTCTAGAAAAAGATATGAAATGGAGTATCACTTCTAGTAATAAAGTGATATGATGTGTAATCCCCCATTTTATAGTCTTTAGAAACCAAACATCTAGATAATTCCTCAGATCCTCCTATGAACAATTCCAACAACCAAAACCCACAATGTAACGAACCGAGAAGGAATGAATCACTATAGATTTAAAACAATTATTATAACAATTAAATCAAATGTACATGACAGAGGGGTAACAATATTAATATTTAAATCAACTAAATTTACTGAATAATATGGTAAATGTATACCATGTTGGTTAATGGACCACACACAAGGATGTGGATGGTTAATATAAACATAGTCCCATATAATGAAAATTGAGATTGAAAAACTCCACTTAGGTTATTGGTATAAATTAAATCATAACCACTCAAAATATTGGGATTAATCTTGAAATTCAAATACCATGAATAATATAATTTCAAGACATAAAATCTTTTATAGGATAGATATTTACATGAAAAAAATGAAATTATGTGTATTATACACAAATTTTTTCATAGAGTGGAATTTTATATGGGAACGCTTTACCACTATCATATGTATAGATTTTTTAATCACTTAGTTCGAAAAATTTATCATGTCTATTTTTTTATATTTCATAAAAAAAATTCCAACATGAAATCATCGTATTATTAAAAATCATGTTTTAATAAATTTGATCTTTTAAATGTTTAATAATAATATTTTTTATATCCACTCATACTCAACTTCTAATCATATCTAGGTCATTATATTTACTTCTATGTAAGTATTTTAATTATTCATAATGATTTAAATTAATATTCTTAGCATTTTATCCTTTATCATTCATGATGAAATCAATAATACAAATGTTTTTGTCGTTACATGATGATTGGTCTACGTTTTTAAGTAATGAATTAAATATTTATATACGTTATCCATAATAATAAATTAATCATTATTCACTCATTTGTTTCTAAAATTAAATAAAATTTATGTTTAAATAGTTGTTCAAGATATAAATTCATATTATTGTTCAATTAGGTTTCTAAACCAACCCAAACATGAACATACTTTTATTTAATTAATGATTAGGATGTGAATCTATAGTAATATAATTAAACCATATATATAATGGGATTTTTTAATTTTTAGAATAATAATAAATGGATATGAACAAATTACACAATCTAAATGAAATATATTCCTTTTAGTTGGATTATTTTAAATGATTAAATCAAAGATGATCATTTGAAATTCATATCCTTAATTTCTTATCAAATAGATCATCTAAAATTAGTAATATCATAAAAATCATATTTATACTTCAATAACTATCATAGATCTAGTCTCTTGTGATGTTGAAGGAAAATGAAATATGTTGCATCATGGATGTGGTAATCCACACAATGCATGAATAATGGTTTTATATTTCATAAGGTATACTGGAAATGTGGTTACTATGTATTTAACCCACATAAAATTATTAATTATTTTAAAAAAATATATTTATATGTAAAATATTTTTAAATATAAATACTTATAGTGATCATATATGGAAAATATGTTAGGGAAAACATTAAACAAACATTGAGATCTTTGGGTATCTATTGGTGGATTCCTTGGAATGAAAGGTCATAGGATAATCTATTGTTACAAAAAAACATTAGATTGAAATAGCATTATATTTTATTTAATGAGTAAGGAGTTAAATTATAAATCTATATTCCTAGGTTTATACTAATCAGGTAGTGAGATGAAAATTTAATAATTCTTATGAATGGAATTTTATAATAAAGAATTAACATTATATAAATATTTTACATTTCAGACATTTCAAGTGGAAATAAATTTGGGTAAAAATGTAGGGGATAATATATATATATATGGTCGAGTTAAGGTTCATTGACTCAGTTATGTAATTATTTTTATAATTTTTCAATCTATTTACCAATTTAATTATTTCAATTTTCATTTTATTTTTAACCATGTTAGATAGTTTTTACCTAAAGAAAAAATAATATTTTTACATAAAATAATGGGATTTTTATTAAATAATTTCTTCATAATGGTTGTTAATTATAAAATATTTTTTCTGATTAATGTTTAGTAACTGTAAGAAATAAAATTTATGTTACAATTGTATAACATACTAAAAACAAATTTTGATAAAAAAATGTACTTCAATTTTAAAAATTCAATAATTTTATTTTAAACAACAATTTATTAATCAAATACTACTATTTAAATAATATTTTTCTCAAAATAATATATTAAAAATTTTCTATTTCATAGAAATATAAATATTTTTTTATAAAGTACCATGTTTAGAAATATCAGTATATTTTTCTATAAACATAAAGAATACATTTTAAAAACATTTATCCGAAAAAAAATCATAATATAATGTATTCCTTGATAATTATAAAATGATGTTCATTTTATTGAAAGAAACCTTGAAAATTGAGAAAATAATTATGTTATTATTCAAATGAATAAAGGTTCTTTTTAGTGTTTATTGCATGATAGTCCAGTATATGGTGTTTACCAACTATAGTTGAATCTATGGTATTAAATTCACTCCTAATTAAATAATTTGTTCATAAAAATTGGGTAATATATATGATATTTAATAAATGTGGATATTAAATCATTATGGATTTATCCAACACCAATGGTTACTCAATTAATTTTTAATCTATAAAAATTTATTTCACCAAATAAGTTTTCAGATTCTGTAAAAATTGATATCTAGAGTAATGATACTAGAATAGTTTTCCATTATAAGACTATCCAGGAACCATCAATATTACCTAATATGTGATAAATTTAATTAGAACAGTATTGTATTTCCTTAATAAAAAATCATGTACTGAATCACATACTATAGAAATACTGGATGATATTTCCAATCAGTAAGCTATAACCAAATTTTATTCTTGTATTTCAATAGAGGAATTGTAACTTGATTTTAACATTCTCAATTTACCAAAACTTTCAGCAATGTTTCATGGTAAAAATTTCAAGAATATATGATCCCAAACATTAAATTACAAGTAATTGTTTTAGTATTCATTATAATTTTTTTATATTATGGTTTTCTTTAATATGATCATGAATAGTGAATACTATAACTAAAATATCAACTATAATCTCAAGGAAAACTATAATTCATTAACTAACATGATCCAAATAAGATGTATTAATAAACTAATTGCAATATAATGTTTTCATGGTGTCATATGTATATTGGAAAGGATACGATTTTTGTATAAAAATTTACCTAATGATGGACAAAAATCCCACACACTATGGACTTAAAGATAACATGAACATACCATGTCATTCAAAGTATACATAATTCTTTCATTCATCCCATTATTATGGGGATGATAGAATATAATGACTCAGGACTTTCACAAATAAATATCATATCTTATAAGATAAATATTCATTAAATTATATAATTATCTATGTAATAATCATATAAATATAGTCCCATGAGAAACTTCAACGGATAAAAATCAGTTTCATAAATGATCTAAACTATTTCCCATTATGTTCATCTTAACTATTACCCTTCATATAAAAATCATACATAGAACATTTCTTCATAACATAGGGAAAAGGAAAATAAGTATGGGTTATCTCAAAAACATAGTAAGGGTAAAAAAGGAGATATCAATGATCCGTTGAGAAAAAAATACGAAAATCAAAAAATTAATATCATAAATCATAATATTTATATATGGAATAAATAATTATATTTAATAAGACATAAATCATAATAAAATAAATTGAACAATTCCTTTATAGCATAAAATTGGAATAAAAAATACATTTATAGAATAAATGTAAGCATTAAAAAATAGTAAAGATTCATTTCCATTACAATAATAGTGGAATGAGTTCACTCCTTAAACCATCATAGTAGTCATGGTTCTCTCCCAAGACAATCATAGTGGAATATTTACCTTACTAAATTGGGTTTAAACCCCATTATTATTCAATTTATATCCTGATATATCAATATTTACGCAAAGCATTTGATTTAGATATAATTCCCACCCACCAGATAATGAAAATAATACATATTGTTTTATAAGGCCATAAAACATTCTTCATGTTAGAAGCTATGAAAATAAACGTGTTTCAGTAATATTTCATAATTTCATCATATCACATCCCATGTAAACTTTACAGATTTCATACACAAATTTTCATCATAAAAATAAACTATCCATAAAGATAATAAGTATTCTATCCTTGTAACATATCCCTCGAAAATCATAATTGAAATTAAAGTTTATTTTCATAAATGAATATAAAATCAATAAAATATAATTAAACATTATTTTAGAAAATGTTCCTTATATAATTAAATACATTATTCTAAAAAATTTAAACATATAAAGGAATAATATTATTTTGAAATGATCAATGTAAACATGTAAAGGATGCATCAATAAAAATATTCATATTGAATGTTGGAAAACAAGTTCATGATGTATATGTTAAAAAAAATTCCTTATATTTTTTTTAAAATGTTATAAAGTAATTTATTTTGAAAAAAATATTCCATTCAATCAATTTATTAAAAATAAAAACATGTAGACATATAAAATAGAAAAATAAAACAAGATTACTAAAAACATAAATTCAAATATTTTATAAAAATGTTGATAAAGAAGAAAACTATTTTTCCACCGTGGAGAGAAATAAAATAATTCTTCATTAAATAGATATCTTTAGTCCCATTAGTATATATGTTGATTAGAATTTATGTAAAACTTGTATTTTAAATATTTACCATGGGGAGAAGATAATTAATGAGTTTCTTAATAAGAATATCATAATTTTCCATCATCATAGGCATAATAATAATCACTGCTAATCAAAAATGATATTAGGTGATAAAACAACTTACCACATTTGATTCATTTGAATCATAATCCATATGAATTAAATAACCATATATTTATTTTTAAATCCTCATTAATTTCATATTAATAATCATAAAATAAATTAATGGGAATTATTTAAACCATATAAATGAAATAAGAGGTGATGTTACATTTATCTCACTAATGTTTAAGTGAGATGAAAACCCCATATCTTAGTTCTAAATTCCATTGTATGCGATGAATAATCCTCTCAAATAAATATATATTTATTATAAATAATTAAAATATCAATAATAATATATATCATACCATATAGGGATTATTTATTAATTTTTTAGAATCCATTTGTTAAAACATCTTTAATAATATAATTGTTTTGGGTGATATCTTCTTTTTTCTTGTATGTTTTGGTTCTGTAGTTTAGGTCCTAATTTTTTTTTGTTTCCATCATATTAAATATATTAATAATTACCTAAATTTTATATATATTCTAGAATATATATATATATATAGTATTTCAAAAAATATAGAGATAGAAAAAAGAAGTGTGCCAATCGTGGGGATGGTAGGTCGTATATATGGAACAACACTACTTAAATTTTTCGACGAATGGAAATAAAGGAAAGTAAATATTAATTCACAATTATAGGATAATTATATCATCATATATATCATAAATATTTAAAAATTTCATCCTCATTACCATTCATTTAAAATATAAATGTTGAAAAAATCACATCACTTGGTTGAAGTTGTGGTCCAAACATACGTACGAGCGACATTATCATTTCTCAATGGATATGATGGTATGAAGATATACATTAAATT
This sequence comes from Viscum album, assembly GCA_963277665.1. Taxonomy (NCBI): domain Eukaryota; kingdom Viridiplantae; phylum Streptophyta; class Magnoliopsida; order Santalales; family Viscaceae; genus Viscum; species Viscum album. The sequence continues at coordinate 637,758,358 of OY728157.1, forward strand.
ACCATTCCATAAGTATAATTTCATTCATAAATAAAATATATAAATATTATAATATCATAATTTTCATCCATTAAATATGGTCATGAAAAAATAATTATATCGTTATGTGGATACAAAAGGCCATACATATGATCATGCGATTAATTCACTTCTCATTTGATTGGATGGATGGAGTATAATGGATTTTTTATAATAATAATAATTATTATTATTATTATTATAATTATTATAATTATGTTATTATTTTATGATAATTACCATAGATATATAGGAGGTAATGAGTATGTCGCGACCCGTCCTCGGGGTCCGTGCTGTGACTACCCCAAGCCCTCCTTCCATAGGCCAGGGGCTGGCGACTAGCACCAAAGGCGTAAATCTCGATAACTGGGAAGTCATTTCCTTTATAAAATAAAACAAAACATCACAAAGTACAAGTAGAAGTAATACACTATGAACAAAAAGAAGTGCTGAAAAATAAGTGGGCCATAATACAAACCCATCTAAAAGTACAGCTACAACTGAATGAAAGTACAAAAGAAAAAGACAAACAGCTTGAAGAATGGAAGCAGCTCCTAGGTCTTCCTCCTCGGATCCTACCTGAAGGGTAGGTACAAATAGAGTTGCTCCTGGATCGTCCACCACGGATCCTACCTGAAGGGTAGGTACAGATATCCACCAAAACGCTCTCGCCCTTCAACCTCCTCCAAGTGTCGTCTCGTTGTGAATTCCACCTCCGGATACTGACTCGTCGTGAGGTCCACCTCCGGGTACCATCCCATCCTCGAACACTCGGCCTCTATCAGCACTTCCCATCATCTGCAACCAACACAATGAGGTGAGGGAATAGACCGTGCATGGGTGAGTATAACAATACTCAGTAGGTACCCCGAGACCCTCAAGGTCTCACTAAATCCAACAAGGATAACCACAAAGAAAGATCTCAACAGATGACCTCTACCTAGGTATATGCCCATACATATACCTAAGTTATCATGTAAACCATCTCAATCATGAGGAAACACAAAGATTATGAAATCAAAGGATAACCACTACCCAAGTATATGCCCATACATATACCTAAGTTATCAAGTGACCCATCTCAATCATGAGGTAAACACAAAGGTCATAGACACAGATCAAACCAGGATTTTTTATTATTGAAACTATAACTGCTGAAGAGCCTCGTCTCTGGAGAGTGCAGTGATCATGCCATGACTCTGAGGTATTGCTCGATATCCTAAGACTATTGAGGTACTCCTCCTGTCGAGTACCACGGGTCAGCCACCCAAACACAGTAGTGCTTCCTGCCGGGATCTGCCACCCAAACACAGTAGTGCATCCCCACTAATAGCCTGCAGAGGTACTCTCTGATTGAGTATCGTGGGTTTTCACCCAAACTCAGTAGTGCTCTGTTCCCCATGGGTCTTCACCCAAACAAAGTAGTTCTTCATCCACTGAGCTAGTCGACTCACTCCAAGTCGATTCGGTCAAGTAGTCTCCAAGTCTCAGCCAGCTACACGGTCTCCGTACTTCGTATGCTCATCTACGGGAGGGCCCGCTCCATGAGCTACAGGTCGATACTCAAAATATCTCAAAGTCCCACGAAAAAGTATTTCAATGGACTGCCTCATCATAGTGGTCTTAATGCAACAGATAGCGCGTCAATCGGAAGCCCGGTCTGTGAGTTATTAGCCTTTTCGTCTTAGGGGCCCGGTTGGTTTCAAGTGCGATCCAACCTGGACATATCTCAATTGTACCCCGAACTCTCATATGGTATACTTATAGGGATTGTTTCTCAACGTGATCACCAACGCCGTTGACAGTTCGTCAAACGGTCGTCCGGTCTGAAAGTTATCAGCTTTTCTGTTCCAGGGGCCCGGTTGGATTTAGGGTTCAATCCAACCCGCCACTATCAAACTACGTCCAAATCTCAGTCGAAGTATACCAAAAGTTTCGTCTCGACAATATGAACTCAATGTGACAGACAGCGCATCAATCGGACGCCCAGTCTGAGAGTTATTGTCTTTTTCGTTCCAAGAGCTCGGTTGGATTTTAAGTCAAAACCGACAGGACCGCACTCCGACAGTGTCCAAACCTCGAGTGGATTAGTCCAAAAAGGTCCATCTCACAAATATGAAAACATCAAAGTCAACGGCACATCAATCGGACGTCCGGAGCTCAGGTTATAAGCGTTTCCGCTCCGAGGTCCCGGTTGGTTTCGTGTACGAACCCACCCGAACGAACCCAATGTTCTCCAAAAACTTAAGTGTAATATACCGAAATTCCCATCTCGATCCAAGGATCCCATCGCAGCTGACGGTGTGTCGATCGGAGGTCCACAACCCATTTTAAGGGAAAAAGACCGAAGAGGTCCGAAAATGGGGGTTTCGGGCCCGAGACCCACCCGGCCCGAGACCCCCTGGGTCGGCCCGAACCGAGTCCGGGTCCGGCCCGCTTGGGCACGTCCCAGCCCAGATGGCGCGGCCCGGCCTGTCCTGGTTGCGGCCTAGCCCGGCCTGGGCGCGGTGCAGCCCGGTGCGCTGGCGCGGTCCGCTGGCCAGCTCGGTGTGACCGAGCTGGGTGGACTAGGGGGGGCGCTGCCCCCCTGTTTAAATAAACGCAGCCCTCACATGGGGGGGCCGCTCCTCCCTTCCAGCTGAGGGTTACGAACCCCCGGTTTCTCCCCTGACCGGCCGGCTGCTGCCGCCACAGGACCGGCGCGGTCTCGTCCCCCTACTCCGACGCCGGCGGCCGGAAGCCGACCGCCGCTCCCTGCTCCACCGCGGCCTTGGTCCAACCGGCGTGGCGCAAAGGCATCGCGCCCCTCTGCCGCGGCCCTGCTCTGGCCATGGTGTTTTCGTGATTCTCCATCGCAGCGCGATGGCGCCGCGACCTTTTTTGACTTCAACGGCACGACGCAACGGCGCCGCACATCCTTGCTGCATGATCTCGCGCGGTGCGACGGCACCACGCCATCTCCATTCCAAAACCACAACACGGTCAACAGCAGAATTAAGGGAGGAGGGTCGGCCATGTGTGTGTGTTTCGGCCCCCTCCCGTTAATCGATAGCAAGCAGCTATGATTACAAATAACGCTCGAATATTCACGAACATATATTCAAACCCTTACCTCAACAACGGTTGACGATCGAAGAGCGTCGTGGAAACGGCGTCCCGAGGTAAAACTCTGTATGCGCTTGACGGAGATCATCCGAGGTAGAGCAGCGTCTCACACCAGCTGCGGAGAGGAGAATAAAGGCACGAAGATCACTCCTTGCGGTGACGGTGTTCTTCGTTGGGGTCTTGACGTTCTTCGCTTTCTCCAACGAAGAAGATAAAGTTTCCTCTAGCTTTTGAGTATTCTCTCCCAAACCTTAACACCACAAAATTAACCCAATAATAAAATAATCTCCACTTATTTTTTTAATTCATGCCAAGAGTTTAAAAATTAAAAACGCAATTCAATAAATTGAATTAAGGACTTGGAACATTAAATTTATGGGGTGTCAAAGGGGGGGTTGGAAAGAGTTATGGAAGATGAGAGGTCACCCACTTAATGGGAGAGTTAGAGGATGTTTAAGGAATATGAAGGGGTGGGGTTCGTGTGGGACCCACCTCACATTTAACCTCACTTAGGTAGTTAGGTTCACCCAACCTCCATTCTTAGGATTTATCCACTTTAAAGAAATAAAATTAGTTGCACAAATTTTATTTCTCGTAAGTCTTTATCCACAAAACTAAAAAACTCTTCCCGAGAAAACGCAACTCTGGAAAAGATCTTTTTAAGAAATTACCGGCACTACGGTTCCACCGGTTCCCTCGGATTTCAATTCCGAGAACTGGTTCAAAAGATAGAAAAACCCGCTCGTTCGTCCACTGAACGTACCCGAGATAAACTTCGGAAAATGCTTCCAAGCACACCGGGCCTCGGAATCAGGTGCCGTTAGAAACTGCGTTCTCGTAAAATTCAAAGAAATTTAGAAAAAAAATTCCTTGAAATTTTCAAGTCTTTAAATTACTCCCACCTCAGGGATTTACATCCCCATAAAGCTATAACACAAACTATGGAAACAAAAGTGGTACTGAGCACGCATCTGAGCCTTCCGCTCCGATGTGCTCACATAAGGGTTCTTGTGCTACCAGCGAAAGTGCAAAAGAGGAACCGACCGTCCCCGTAGGTTCCACTCCTGTCGATCCTCAACCCCTACTGGATCCCTGTGGATGTCGTCTAGTCATCGACGTCCAAATCCCTGAGACTTTTGATGTGTGAAGGATCATGAACTTATCTCTTCAGGTGAGGTACGTGGATGATATTATGCGTCCAATGCAAATGAGGTGGAATGGTCAAGAATTAAACCACCTCACATTCCCTTTTGAGGACCTAGAAAGGTCCGTTGAACCTCAAAGATAACTTTCTGCCTCAGCCACATCTCCACAAACCTCGTCAAGGTGAGACCCGTATAAGGATGTGATCGTCACCCTCGAACTCTAGAGGTCTCCCTTTCCTGATTAGAACTGAAACACAAAACTCCTACTGCCATGTGGGTGAAGTTGGCCAACTCAAGAGTGATCAGATACACCTTCCTTTGCATGAGTTCATCCTATGCTGCCTGGGGTTTCCTTTTCGCCGACCAAGGAAAACCCATCCCAATGTTGTAGTTAGACCACAACCTTTTTTGCCTAATACAGTCAATCTGAGCATAAACTGTGAATCCAATCCATACCAAGACCAACGTCGTAAGGCCTCAACGCTACCACCATGATATTACAACCAAAACTATCGCCTCATGGGTCAGTCTGCACTTTCGGCGTAGGTGTGATTATTGAGTCTCCTCCCAAGGTATCTCCAGACGTGAGGGTCAAGTCTACGGCTTACCGGAAACTCTATGTATGGGACAAGATTCGTGGAAGGAAGGAATGATTCATATCTACGTCTGTTACTACAGCAACTAGTAGTGGAAATAGACTGCCCCTTGAATCATTCTTAGAGCCATTGGGTCACACTCTTTGACGCATGCAGCTACTCTCTTCCGCTTCCCTCCAGCTCCCTGAGCCTAGCGGGGACTACAAAGGCGGGTGGTTGTAACATGTCGAAAAGTACACCACCCCATGCTTCTCTCCTAGCTCTGCTTCCACGTCTTCTTCTATTCAAATTCATCTTTCCTTGACACTTCCTCTTCTTGAAACATTTTACACGTCTATGTCTCTGAGACTGATGCCAATTCGCATCATCCCACTACTAACATTCATTGGCTATAACCGATCAGCCAAAGAACATTCAACCACACAGTTTCTCTATAGCACCCTAACATAAGTAGGAATTCATAGAGTAAAGAGTGCTTAATCGGATATCCTTTAAACACACCTCGCTCCAAGGTCCGAGCTCTAAAGAACTGATCATATCATAGTCATCAAGTACCAAGAACGATCAGTACACCTCGATGAATACTCAGCTACCGATATGTCATCCTGCCGAAGTTGTAAAAGCTCTAGAAAACTCTCAGCCACTTCCTCATGCCAGTCCTCAGTTGCCTGTGAGTCGGGCTCGCCTTGGAACTTGAGGGTATCTGATGTTGGAACACGTGAAAGGCATAAAGTCTACATGTGTCACATACCAGTACCTCCGGTTGTAACTGCTGACCAACAGGTACTGACGTATAGCTGACACACTACCCAAAGGCACTATCTCAGGCATCGGTCCACATACCGAAGCATCATCACTATGCGGACCATCCTCATGGTCATTCACTGGAACACACTTGTATCCAAGTACACCATCCACTCTACTGATGTCTCATCTAGGCGGAAAACTCTAGAAATCGCCTCCAGCCAGTGCTCTACTGTCTGGGAATCTGCCTCGCCTCGTAACCTCGGAGGTCGCTGCTGCTGGAACTCGTGCAACACGCTCTTCCAGCGTGCATAGTTCGCTAGTATGGCTGGTGGAATCTGCTTCCCAATAGGTGGTGGTGCTGCTGGTACACCACCCGAGGGTTCCAACATAGTAAAAAGGGCCCCGCATCAGACCCTCATCGCTCGGTGGGCCGTCATCGAGTACTCTCTCGGAACTCCAACTGACTGTCTGTGTGGAGACATCCTGAACAGATGCGACACGATAAATGGTTTATACCTGGTGAGATGACCTGATTTGAGCTGAATTTTAAACTCTTGGAAACACACACACAATCAGTGTTTTTCGTACACAAAGTAAGAAATCAGTAGTCAGGGTCCTGGTGTACAGATACATCGGCCGCCGCACCAACACTGGACTCCCTAAACTGAAGACCACAATCGGTACCCTTAACACTATTTCTTCACAGAAAGGAAATATCGTAGTTATAAGTTCTACGGTAGAACCGACTCCTCTGATACCAATTTGTCACGACCCGTAATCGGGGCTCATGCTGTGACTACCCCAATCCCACCTTCCATAGGCCATGGGCTGGCGACTAGCACCAAAGGAATAAATCATGATAACTGGAAAGGCATTGCCTTTATAAAATTAAACAAAACATCACAGAGTACATGGGGAAGTAATACACTAAGAATAAAAACAAGTGCTGAAAAGTAAGTGGGCCAGAATACAAACCCAACTGAAACTACAGCTACAACTGAATGAAAGTACAACAGAAAAAGACAAATAGCTGGAAGATCAGAAGCAGCTTCTGGGTCGTCCTCCTCGGATCCTACCTGAAGGGTAGGTACAGATAGCAGAGCTCCTGGATCGTCCACCACAGATCCTACCTGAAGGGTAGGTACAGATAGCCTCTACAACTGTCTCTCCCGTCAACCTCCTCCAAGTGTCATCTCATTGTGAAGTCCACCTCCGGATACTGACTCGTCGTGAGGTCCACCTCCGGGTATCGTCCCATCCTCGAACACTCGGCCTCTGTCAGCACTGCCCGTCATCTGCAACCAACACAACGAGGTGTGGGCATATCCCGTGCAGGAGTGAGTATAAGGATACTCATTAGGGACCCCGAGACCCTCAAGGTCTCACTAAATCCAAAAAGGATAACCACAAAGAAATATATCAATACATAACCTCTACCTAGGTATATGCCCATACATATACCTAAGTTATCATGTAACCCATCTCAATCAGGAGGAAACACAAAGATTATGAAATCAACGGATAACCACTACCAAGGTATATGCCCATACATATACCAAAGTTATCAAGTGACCCATCTCAATCATGAGGTAAACACAAATATCATAGAATCAACTCAAACCGGGATTTTTCATTATCGAAACCGTAACTGCTGAAGAGCCCCGTCTCTGGAGAGTACAGTGATCTTGTCACGACTCCGAGGTACTGCTCGCTAACCTAAGACTGCTGAGGTACTCCTCCTGTCACGTACCATGGGTCAGCCACCCAAACACAGTAGTGCTTCCCGTCAGGGTCTTCCACCCAAACACAGTAGTGCATCCCCCCTAATAGCCTGCAGAGGTACTCCCTGGACGAGTACAGCGGGTCTGCACCCAAACTCAGTAGTGTTTCGTTTGTCATGGGTCTGCACCCAAACAAAGTAGTTCTCCATCCACTGGGCTAGTCGACTCATTCCAAGTCGAGTCGGTCAAGCAGTTGTCTGGTCTCAGCCAGCTACACGGTCTCCGTACTCCGTACGCTTGTCTCCGGGAGGGTCCAATCCATGAGCTACAGGTCGATACTCCAAGTATCTCAAAGTCCCACGAAGAAGTATCTCAAAGGACCTCATCGTTATAGGGGACTCAACACAACAGACGACGCGTCAATCGGACGCCCGGTCTGTGATTTATTAGCCTTTTCGTCCCAGGGGCGCGGTTGGTTTCATCTGCGATCCAACCCAGCTGTATCTCAACTGTACCCTGAAATCTCATAGAGTATACTTATAGGGACCGTTTCTCAACGTGATCACCAACGCCACTGACGGTTCGTCAAACGGTCGTCTGGTCTGAATGTTATCAGTCTTTCCGTTCCAGGGGCCCGGTTGGATTTCGGGTTCAATCCAACCCGGCCAATATCCAACTGCGTCCAAACCTCAGGCGAAGTATACCAAAAGTTCTGTCTCAACAAGAGGAACTCAACTTGACAGACGGCGCGTCAATCGGACGCCCGGTCTGAGAGTTATTGGTTTTTTCGTTCCAGGGGCCCGGTTGGATTTTAAGTCAAAACCAACCCGACCACACTCGGACTGCGTCCAAACCTTGAGTGGAGTAAGCCAAAAAGGTCCGTCTCACAAAGATGAAAACATCAATGTCGACGACACGTCAATCGGACATCTAGAGATCATGTTATAAGCGTTTCCGCTCCGAAGGCCCGGTTGGTTTCGTGTACGAACCTACCCTGCAGAACCCAAAGTTCTCTGAAACCTTGAGTGTAATATACCGAAACAACTGTCTCGATCCAAGGATCGCATCACAGCTGACGGTGCGTCGATCGGTGTTCTACATCCCATGTTATGGGCAAAAGGCCGAAGAGGTCCGGAAATGGGGGTTTCGGGCCCGGACCGACCCGGCCCAAGACCCCCTGGGTCGGCCCGAACTAGGTCGACCCGAACCAGGTCCGGGTCCGGACCGCTTGGGCGCGGCCCGGCTCGGTTGGCGCAGCCCGTCCCAGCCTGGGCGTGGCTCGGCCCGGCACGCTGGCGCTGTCCACCGGCCAACTCGGCGTGACCGAGCTGGGCAGACAAGGGGGGGGGGGGGGGGGGGCTGCCCCCCAGTTTAATTAAACGCGGCCCCCATGCGAGGGGCCACTCCTCCCTTCCAGCCGGGGGTTACGAACTGCCGATTTCTCCCCTGACCGGTCGGCCCGCTCCGACCGGCCGGATGCTGCCGCCACGGGACCGTCGCGGTCCCGTCCCCCTGCTCCGACACCGGCGGCCGGAAGCCGGCCGCCGCTCCTTGCTCCGTCGCGGCCTAAGGTCGTGGCCTTGGTCCGACTGGCACCGTGAGATGGCGTCGCGCCCCTTCGCCGCAGCCCCGCTCTAGGCACGGTGTTTTCGTGATTCTCCGGCGCGCCGCGACGGTGCCGCGACCTTTTTTGACTTCAACTGCACGACGCGACGGCGTTGCGCATCCTTGTCGCATGATCCCGTGCGGTGCGACGACACTACGCCATCTCCGTTCCAAAACCACAACAAGTTCACCAACAGAATTAAGGGAGGAGGGTCAGCCGTGTTTGTGCGGTCCGACCCCCTCCCGTTAATCGATAGCAAGCAGCTATGATTACGAAGAACAATCGAATATTCACGAACATATATTCAAACCACTACCTCAAAAACGGTTGACGATCGAAGAGTGTCGTGGAAACGACATTGCAAGGTAAAACTCTGTATGCGCTTTCCGGAGATCGTCCAAGGTGGAGCAGCGTCTCACACCAGCTGCGGAGAGGAGAATAAAGGCACGATGATCACTCCTTGCGGTGATGGCATTCTTCATCGGGCTCTTAACGTTCTTCGCTTTCTCTAACGAAGAAGATAAATTTTCCTCTAGATTTTGAGTATTCTCTCCCAAACCTTAACGCCACAAAACTAACCCAATAATAAAATAAGCTCCACTTATTTTATTAAGTCACTCCAAGTGTTTAAAATTTAAAAACTCAATTCAATAAATTGAATTAAGGACTTGGCACATTAAATATAAGGGGTGTCAAAGGGGGGTTGGAGAGAGTTATGGAGGATGAGAGGTAACCCACTTAATGGGGGAGTTAGAGGATGTTTAAGGAATGTGAAGGGGTGGGGTTCGTGTGGGCCTCACCTCACATTTACCTCCCTTAGGTAGTTAGGTTCACCCAACCTTTATCCTTAGGATTTAACCACTTTAAAGAAATAAAATTTGTTGCACAAATTTTATTTCTCAGAAGTCTTTATCCACAAAACTAAACAACTCTTCCCGAGAAAATGCAGCTCTAGAAAAGGACTTTTTAAGAAATTACCGGTGTTTCGGTTCCATCGTTTCCCTTGGATTTCAATTCCGAGAACTGGTTCAAAAGATAGAAAAACTCGCTCGTTCGTTCACTGAACGTACCTGAGCTAAACTTCGGAAAATGATTTCGGGCACACCGGGCCTCGGAATCAGGCGCCGTCAGAAACTGCGTTCTCGTAAAATTCCAAGGAAATTTAGAAAAAAAATTCCTTGAAATTTCCATGTTTTACAGAGTAGTAGAAAAAAATGATCAATTATACAGAATACCATTTTTCAAAATGACACCTTTAAAAATCATCTAAAGGTGAATACTATTTATATAACAGGAAAACAAAAACCACTATAATGTTTTTATTTATTTTTATATCATAAAATTATATATTTTTTATATATAGGATACTTATAGTGGTATAAATAAGTGAGGGAGGCAGTTCGGTTTTATAATTTATGTGAGGGTAATTTTCAAATTTCATAAACGATTAGATTATTATAAATTAATTATATAGCTCAAATGCATCCATATGGATAGGCATTCGAACATAGGGTATTATATAGTTGAAATCACATCATCAAAAATAATATTTATAGGTGATTGTGTAGCTTTAAAGCATATCAATTTTAAGAAACCCTTAATCAACCTATTTCATTAACTACAGTAACATATTTTTCACACATAAAGGATTATAAAATACATAAGATAAAAATTGGATCATAAATGGGAATTTAAGGAAATTTTAGATCCTATATTATCTTTATTTTGCATTTTTTTAATTTATAAATAATTTAACGATATATTGTTTTTAAAGAATCTCATTAATGTCAATTTGGATACTATTAATTTAATTTGAAATTAAATACATCAATTAAATGGTGGATTTTAAATATAATACTATCACACACCACCAAAAAATAATAATGATATATAAAATTCATAGGATACATTAATTATTATAAATTATATTAGTTTTATTTTTTATGATAATTTATTTTATTTCTCTATTAATTAAATTAATGTTGTCTCAGCATTGTACAAGAATTTAAGGTGTTTATTTATTAAATAAAAATTATACATATATTAAAATATTGAATATATGTATATTAAACTAAATATAAAAATTTTAATCTTTTAATATGTAATTTTACTCATATCTATATTATGAAAACTTATTTGAAATGTTATTTTGACTTTTTCATCAATGGGAATATAGTGGATAATAATTTAGATAAAAAAATTTATATAACTAAAAAATTAATATATAATAATATAAAACATCAATAATAATTCATATTAAACTGAAAATTAGTTCATGTATTTATTCTATCTCAAATATTATCTTTAGTGTAACAAATTTGACATTTCCTACACCATGCAAAATCAGAGTATATAATGAAATTGATATTAATATGTATCATGGAATAATTTTTAATTAATATATATTAGGACTATTTTTATGATATTTTTTGAATATTATCATATGGTTTACATTCCATAACTTTAGTAATGTTTTATATTATTTTTAAGTCTTGGTGATATCATAAAAAATATTGAATTTTATAAAAAAGTATTTTTTAGTATTTACCAAAAAATTAACTTCATCGTAAAAATTTTATAAAAACAAAACTAGATAATTTAGAATCTACAACAAATAAAATATATTCTGTTTCATAAAATTCTGTTTTTATATGTGAAATAATGTAGTTTCAATATTAATGTGTAAAACTCAATAAAAAAAGAAATTTAAGAAAAAATCTTTCTATATATTAAAATATTATTAAAACAAATTAGACAATAAAATTGATACTAATTAAATTACATGAATTATTAATAATATTTTATAACATGTTTTATTTTTAAACCATTAATAAATATCTTTTATTTTTTTAATATTTGAAAGAATAATAGTGTTTTCTGTAAAAATCATTAATTTTCACTATTCACTTAAAAGATATCATTTCAAAACAAATTACAAATGATAATTTAAATATGATGTATTCAAACATAATATTAAATTTATATTTAAATTTTCTATAATTATATAATAATATATTCTCAAAAAATTCAATAAAGTCATTTTAGATAAAGATCTATTTCTGAAGTAGAAATCAACTTTACTAAAAATGATTGATTAATTACAATGTATTTATCAATAAATTATGTTTTATATTTATATATATTTCATAACTTAGATAATAATATTTATTCCCACATTTTATTAGATATATTATTATTTTCATATTAAATATTAATATTTAAATATTTTATCGTTGTTCATTGAAAATTAGTGTTTCATGTAATGAAATATTTTAAAATAATAATAAATTACAAAAAGGTAAATATTTTCTATAATATCGGGATATTAAATCACCCCCCCCCCCTTCATTAATAAAATTAATCCTCACAATTTTAACTTGTTCTTGTTAATGAAATGTTTGATATTTGAAAAATAATGGGTTGGGAACATATAATGTAAAAAGGGTTAATAACACATGACCTACAAAAGAGATAAAGGAATGTATTAAAGACACTAAAAAATTGGTTTCCAAAAAGGTTAAAATTAATTATTATGGAATATATTTTCATTTAAGAGAAAATTATTTAACAGTGACAAAAAAAGATAAATAGAGAATTGTATCATGAGAAAGTTAACAACTACAAAACTATAAATCAATGTGTGATTAAAAGACCATCAATTCATCGGAATTGAATGTTATATGACATTAATTTGTGTTAATATTCTCTTCCAAGATATATGGATTTCTAATAATATCTTGACTCAGAATATAAGGAAATATAATTTCTTAATAAAGAGAATTTCCAGTTTAAAAAATTACAGAATAATTGCATTTTTTCTCTCCAAACAATGAGTATTCGACATGATTATTTATTATAGAAGAACTAAAATAAATATATGTTATTTCAAAATATATATTAAGTTATTATTATTATAATTAAAAATAGAGAAATATATAAATAAATTACAAGATAACAACTAAAAAATTAATAAGCATAGAGATAATACAATTAAGAAAAATAGTTTACAGAATAAAAAAATAGTAATTCAAGTAAAATCATTTAAATAAATAATTATACAGGGAAACGTTTCTCAATAATATCAACATTAAAATAAATTTTTACCACAATGTATATGTAATACCCTTCAACTAACATAATAAAATTTTTAATTGAAATATTTACAAATTATCTATCATCTTAAATCACCTGTTTAACTTAAGGGTTACATATAAATCAACCTGATGGAATATCCCCCAAATATCATTAATAACCATGATAAAAAAACTATATAAAATTTATTGATGTAAACTGTACCAAAATTATGTAAATTAAATTTAAATACTATAAGTAATGGTAAAACATAACATGGCCCTAAATATCCCTAAAAACATCATCATGAAAATTAATCACTTTCCATTCATCAAGATTATCAATATCCCACAAATTAGTATAAACTATAAATATTATGTAAAATAATATTAAATTACAATGAGTTATTTAATCTTGAGTATATTATTCACCCTAATAGAGAGTAAAAGTTCAAATCACATCAAAATATCATAATGTTAAACATTAAATGGGGGTGTTGCTACCGTTGAACTGATAATAAACATTATACAAATAAACCCATAATGATATCGATAATTTTTTTATTAACCTCACATGAAAACCTATATTCTTCCAAAATTAACTAAATACATATTCCATAAATAATTTAACAAGTATTAGATATTTTCCATAAATCCAGTATTATAATAAAATTTCATGAAATATTTCCTAAACCAATTTTTATCAAATCACATCCCTATTTTAAGGATACCAATACAATCAATTTAAATAATCCATTAATCCAAATTAATCATTATTAACACTAACATAAGACACATATCAGGGTTTATCTGTCTCATAATGTTGTGTTCTTCAAAAATATAACCTTTCTAATAAATAACTACTCTTGGTTATTTGTACCATTGGAAATATGTATTAAAATCCCTAATAAATAACTAATTAAAAAAATATAGATTTTCTTGGACTATTTAACTAGAATATCATTGTAATAAAACTTATATAACATAATTATTGAATTCAAAAATGTAAACTCATAAATCATCCCAATTACTTATTAAACCATTAATTGTGAATCATCATTTTATTACCTAGTAATTCATTTCCTAAAACATGAAATTAGAATCATTTAATAATTTTCTTCAATATAGATTTTGTCATGATTATTAATTTTAACATTAGAAATACTATTATGATATCCCATACCATTCATACATCATTAAAAGTATATTCTTCATCCTTAGTCATTCCATTTTCCATATAAAAATTTTGATTCTTTACTTGATATTTCCACCTAAGACATCGATTTTCAAAATGACCAAAATTTCTACCTTTACAACATTCAACCATTAGGGATACATTTGTGACACCGTTATTCCGATTAATTCTATTATATGAACATATAATTTTTCCTGATAACTTTTACAATTTTAATCATTTTTTCAAACTAATATCTTCTCCTCGTTCCTCAATGACATTCATTTGAGTAAATCACCACATGTTATATACATGTTGTAAGATAAAACCTCTTTACTCAATGTTATTTTTGAAACAAAAACTTTTACTTATTAGGTGACTTATGATACTCACCAAATTTGAGATTGATAATAATTGAATGATATAGATATATAGGAAAAATCACTATGTTTTTCTTTCAATGTCTTATTTGAATTGGAAATTCTATAAGGAAAATAATTCCATTAACTGTCGCATTCAATATTAAAATGAATCATTCAGGTTCCATATAATATATAAAATTGAAAAGTACAATATGAGCAATAATAATCCTGATGAGAAACAAAATATTCATTAAAAATTATTTATATGTTGTTTAAATACTAACACATTTTTCATTTACACGTTTCATTTATCCCAGTTCATTCATTATCGTTACAAAAATATATAATTTAATCTTCTATATAGACATATCCCCAGATTTAACGCATAATTTATCTCATCCTAATTTCAATAGGTTAAAAAAATTATTTTGATACCAACTCTAAAAAACAAACCTTTTATAAATATGATATCACATATTTATATAATAATATTAATTATATAAGATAATTTCCCACAATAGAATCCTATAGGTTGAGTACCATTATAAACATGGACACATAAACAACAGGTTCAAAAATGATCTAAATCATCTCTCACTATGTTCTTCATAACTAGCACCAATCTTAGACATATAATACTTTAGTATTTTTTCCATAAAATTTTTAAATGAATCATAAGAAGTTGTGAGGTTAGATGCTCAATAAGGGTAATAAATTGTGAAATCAATGAACACATAAGGAAAAAAATTAAATAATACCTTAAATATCTTAAATATGGTTCATGAGTAATTTCATATTTCCCAATAGTTCATAATATACGAATCACAAAGGAATAAAATAACATAAAACATGATATCATAACATTGGCATAAGAGGTAAGTTTGTATAATATAGAGGAGAATTTAAAAATAAATTAATTAGTAATAAAGTCACATTTCCATTAAATTCATGGTGTAGTGTGTTCACTCCCAAAGACATCTACTAGTCTAGGTTCACTCCCAAGAATATCATAGTAGACAATGTCCCTTACCAGACTGTATTGACTTCCTATTCCAATACAGTTTATCTGATGATATATATATATGTGTATCATTACCATATGCATTAGAGTGAGATATAGTTTCTAACCTTCATGTAATTAAAATAAAATATATATATATATATATATACCATTTGATCTTACAACATTCATTATATCAGAACCCTAGAAATAAAATGAGTTTAATAATCATTTCAGAATTTTATAATAGCATAAACCAATAAGAAGGAAAATATTTCAAACACATGTATTCATCACAATCATAAACCCTATAAAGAACGAATAAATATATTATCCTTGGATCATATCCCATTTATATCATAATTAAAATCAATTTTTTTGGTCTTTGATGATTAGAAATTCATTTAATTGAATATTAAAAATTTTTGGGGTAAATAAACATTCCATTTTGAAATAACTTGTTAAAACATAGTGCACATATGAAGGAAATAATTTTCTGTCAAAACAACCCTGTAAACAATTAATTTAATCTTTAAATAAAATTTTGATCATAATGGTGGGAATTGTTTCTAATTGTGTATATGTTAAAAACATTCCTTTCATATTTGTGTGAGAAAATTAAAAAAGTACCTCATTTTGAAAATGTAAAAAACACATTCCTTTAAAAACATTTGTAAAAAGTAATATATGGGTAATATATGAATGTGATGCTTATGACTATTCCGACATGTAATCGCGTCCTCTTTCTCTTGTTTGTCTCTGCACTTTTCTTTTTATTAAGAAATTTGCGGTCCAAGCGTGCTTGGATCTGACTTCTGGGGTAGTAAAAACTTATATATTACATTATTTAAAAATATTAATATAGAAGAATATTTTACATCATCCAAAAATAGAAATAAATATATTTATACTTATAAACACAATTTTTTTATAAAAATGTAATGAAAATGAAAATAGAAAAAAAATAATCAAATTACCAAAGGAGAAAAAAATTAATGAGTATCTTGATATTTATATCATAATATTCCATCTTCATATGAATATTCATAATAAATATTGATAAACGTTGATATTGTGACATCAAACCCCTTACCTCTTTCATGACATTTGATTCACAATCCCCATGAATAATATACCCATTCACGTATTTGTAAATATCCATAAATATAATAATGTAAATCATAATTGAAATTTATGGGATCTATATACAAAACATAAAATAAATAAGTGGTGAATATGGAATGTATCTCACTAACGTAAAATACAGACAGAAATCCATTACCTTAGTCTAAAAACCATTATACATGTTGAAACCTCCTATATAATAAATATATATTTATTATTAATATTTCGAAAATTAATACTCATAAGGATTATTCCATCTATTATTCACTTATAATCTTTATCACCCGTATGTTATGTCATTATTATAAAATTAATTGTTCTATGTGATATATACTTCGTTTTTCATGTATGTTTTAGTGTTGTAGTTTCGTTCTATTTATTTTGATCATTATTTCATCAAAAAATTAATTTTAATAAAGATATAAGAATAATTTATATTCGTGTATACATTTTTTTCACTCATAAAATATAGAAAAAGAATAATGAATTACATCATTCTTCGGGAAGGTGGGTTCTACGAATGCTTAAAAATTATTTCAATTTATCAAAGAAATGAAATGAAAAAAAGGTAAATATTAATTATAATTTATTGGATAATTATTCATTAATTTATATCATATATAATATCAAATTAATCCTTATTATCATTAATTAATAATATAATTGAAAAATGTTTCACATCATTTCATGGAGGTGGTACTCCACGCTTATACATAATCGATATTATCGCTTCCCAAAGGACAAAATGGTTAGAAGGAGGAAATTATATTATCATGAGAAAAGAAGAATTTTTTCATTAATATTATATATAAATATTAAATCCATAAAAATAATCATCCATAAAACACAATAAATAAAAATTAATTATAGCACTGTGTGGAGACGGTAAGCACTGTCTGTGAGCGAGTGATACTTGTACTTCTCATTTTATTAGAGGAGAGGGTATAATTATATTTTAATATTAATAATAACATTTAAGAATATTTTTGATAATAAATTTCTTATTTAATGATAACTACCTTGTATTTATATCATTTAAAATATAGTATAATAGAAAGTGGTCTTTTAAGGTTATTAACTCATCTTTGAAAAACTCATTTATATCTCTTCCAATGGTCTCTAGGGTTGGTCTTTTGAGATGATAATACAATATATAAACTGTCTAGATAAGTTTAAAAGGTAAACTTCTAGATTTTTTTTAATATACAAAGAACAATGTGGTGTAAATAAGTGAGGGTTGAGGTTCCCTTTAATAATTGAGGTTAGGGGCACATTTGGAATTTCATAAATTATTAAATTATAAAAAATGAATTATCTAAACCAATTCATATAAATGAACTATTATTATATCATATCCTTTTATATGGTTGGAATACCATCATAAAATATCATATTTATAGGTCTATGTGTATGTTAAACCTTATCTTTCAGTTTAACCACTTAATTATACTACATTAACATTAATTATGCTTACGCATTTTTCATTATAAAGGGTTATAATTTAACACATAAGGTGAAAATTGAATCATAAATTCTCATATTATTACATTTTATAACATATATTATCTTAATTTTCCACTTTAAGGAATTTTTTTAACTTTGAAATAAGTTATTAATATTTTTCAGATAGAATGTCTTTAATGACTATATTGACACTAATAATTTAAATTTTCATTAAATACATTTATAAAAATGTGGATTTAAAATATAATAAAATAAAAAAACCAAAATGATTTAAATTTTTATTAAAATCTCCTGGGAGAAATTATTTTTTTAAAATTTTATTAGTTTTAAAATTTTAAATATCATTTGATTTAGTTGTCTATTAATTATATAGATGTTTTGTTAACGTTGTAAAATAATTTAATGAATTAAATTAATTTATAAAATTATAAATAAATTTCCATCATGAAAGTAATATTATTTTTATCAATATTTACATTTATAATCATTAAATCAATATTTTTCCCCATATCTACATCATGAAAATTTATTTAGTATGTATTTTTTACTTTTCCAACATAGCGCAGGCACTGTAAATGAATTTAGATAATACATGTGTTATATAACTCCAAATTTCATTAACTATTATAATTATCCTATATATTAATTAAAATTTAATAAATAGTTTATCAAGGACTTATTCCATTTTACATATTATGTTTCTGGTTCTAAATTTTACTTTTCCTACGTTGAGCAAGCTCGACATCGAGACGGAAAATAATATTCATATTTATCATGGAATAAATTATAATATATATATATACACATTGATTAAATGTTTGTGATATCTAAAATAATTAATTATACACTATTAATTCCATATGATTCATAATATTTTAAATTATTTTTATGGCATGATGATATCATAAAAGATGACGTATTTTATAAAAAAAATAATTTTTTACTCTTCACACATAATATAACTTCTTCATAAATTATTTAAAAATAATAATAGTTTCAATTTGTCCTTATGAACCAAAAAATAAATAATATTTTTTGAAATTAAATTTATATAAAGGATAAAAAATTAAATTTAATATAAATTCTTTTAGAAAAAATACAATTTAATTATAAAAAAATTTTATACAGAAATCAAATCAAAAAAATGATTAAAATAAAATTAATTGGATTATTAGTAATAAAATTGTTTTAATTATACTTTCAGACCATTTAGAAAAAGTATAACTTTATAAATGCTTGGAAAAAAATTCAATAAAATTTATTATTTTTTAGAATTCACTCAAAAATAAATCCTTCAGAAAAATACCAATAAATCACCCTAATATTAAAATGAAATTTCAATTTAAAAAATAAATATCTTTATTAAATATTTATAATTGATAAAATAAATAAATTATAATATCTTATCATAAAAATATAAAAATATTTATGAAGAATATGTATTTCAAAAGAATAAAATAACATTACTAAAAATTGTGTATTAATTTTGAATCATTAAACAATTTTTTTTAATAAAATTACAAATATTTATAAAATTAGTTACTGATATGTGTAACATCCAATTTAGTACGTGGGTTATAAGTTTCACATAAAGTAAAAAAAATTAAAAGTGTATTGTGGTTTTTTTAAACATGGTATTGTTTTTAGCACATGATAACGAATTTATAAAATTATTTAAAAGGGAAAATTTTTCTAAACATTTTGGGTGTTTCATATATAGGGATTAATTGTATCTTCTTTTTGAGAGAAAATTAGTGAGTATGTATAGAATTTTTATGATAATTGAGGGATAAAAAAACAAAATGGAAATATGTTTCTCATGAAGACTTACATTTTCATCCTTACTGATCTAATAAATCTTGTCATGGTGAGATACTATCTCATTGATAATAAAAGATATGACATTATTATACAATAAATGAAAACACATATATAATCATTCATCATATATTTCTTTAGTTTTCTAGTTAAAATGTCTATTGTAACATCATCACACATCTTTTTACATGTTTTTAGAGGTTTCATGACACACTTTGGATATTGTCTTTTATACTTTTCCTTTTGTCATACTACGAATCTGAACAACTAGACAAAAAATTAACTTATCAATCAAAAAAACTAAAAATTTTCTCTTAAATCTATATACATCAATGTGATACAACGGTGAAATATAAATTAGATCTATATCCTTCATGTAGAATTTCTCTCTTCATCTCTGGTATGGATGGAACATAGCCGCTTTTAAAAAAACCAAACTTTATCATTTCAAATGATTCCATTAAATTTAAAAGTTTATAAGATGTTAATATTCCTTTTTATTTTCATATATATCTTCTTGGAATTTCATATAATTTCATGTAAGTGTGGAATATAATTTTTTTTAAAGTAATGAGGGATACCCATTCATATAAATTACAATATCATTAATTATTGGATATCTATATAAGGGATCCTTGTGAATACTATTCATGGCCAGAACTCAGTGGTCCCCCTAATCAAAAATACTTCAACCTTGTATTCCATCAAATGATAGTATTGTATCGAGATATCATATTCCATGAGTAGTACCAAGCATGCCTTTTTCTGTTGTCATGATACTATTGAGATAAGATAAACATAAAAATATTATGGTCCATGAATAACACATAACATTATCTATAGTGGTTATTTCACTATATTTCAAAAAAACAATTTGGTTACCTAGCTTGATTTCATTAGTTTAATAGTTTAATTCATGGATTATCAATTTTCTCAATTAATTTGAAATCACCATACAATTCTTCATAAGGACGCAACAAAATATCTTCATTGATGAATCAATATAAATTATAACATATTTCATAACTAATGGTAGATTCAATAAAAGTTCATTAATCAGTCATCTCATTATCTCGTATAATTATTCCTCACATTCCCTTGACCATATTAATTTATCCCTCATTACCTGTGAACTTGGTTAAAGGGTTGGCTAAAAAGATGAAATCTTGGAAGACAAACTGATAGTGACATTATAAACCCTAGAAGATTTGGATATATGATATACTCACTATTATATTATAATATTTTACAAACTTTTTTATTTAATCTATAACATATATTCTATCCTTTAAGAAAATATATCCTTGAATGTAAAATTCATTGAACTAAAATTATCAGTTATTTTATGTACCATGTAATTCATTTTTTTCTACGGGTATCTATAATTATTTGATGATAATTATCATCATCGTAATATATGGTAGAGAATATTAGGATATCATCAATGAATACCAACAAAAAATTATTTATATACTAAATCATTATACTATTCATCATATCCTTAGAAAAAAAAATTTGATTTTAGAAATGAAAAGGAATTACCATTAAATCATGATTTCTATACATTTATTAAAATGTTATATTCTCTATATCATCATTCTTCACCCTTTATAGATGATATCTTGATTGAATATCACTCTTACAAAGTAATGGTACAAATTGATGATTGAAAAATACATTATTATTACGTGGAAATATATACTTATTTATTATAATAATGATATTGGTCTCTCTATAATTGATGAAAACTACCCTAAAAACATTCTTATTTTTCTATAAAAACAATAGGGAATATCTATGGTGATACCTTAAGTAACATAAATCCCTAATCACTAAAGACCTGTTATTTTTTCATACACTCTAACAAATCAACATGTTCTGTTATATAAGGATTTTTAGATATCATATATGTATGCCCAATTAGATCAATTAATAACTCGACTTCATGTTATAGGGGATGACCAAGTAATTCGGCTGAAAAAACATCAAAAAAAATATAGCATGGGTAGATAGTATATGAATAGGGTACCTTAATTATCTATACATCATTCTTGATATTCCACTTTATACATTATTTCATTAAGGAGAAATAATATGGGAGGATTCATAAATGGGTTAAATGGTAAAAAAATTTCTAAAGATAAGAGATTCCACCTCAACAAGATGAATCATAATATAATTCTATTCAAAATAAATTTTTTCTTTATACAATCATATAAAATCCATTCCAATGATAACATCAAAGTAAACAATATTTATAATAACCATGGTTGGAAGTATTTAACATTTGAATAAATATACATAAATTTTATTACATAAAACTCTTACATGGTTACATAATTGATAAATACCTTTATAATGTTCATGGTGAATATCGAATTCGTAGAAAAACTTGGAAGATATGAACGTATGATGTGTTCCAGAATTAGACAAAACTTTAGAAAATATTAATGAAATTTTTAACCTACCAACCACCACATCATTAGTAAAATAGAATTCATAAATACAAATTTTATAAACGTGGACATTATCCATACTCCTTTATACCTTATCCTTTTAAAATAAAAAAATCATTACATTATTGGAGAATTGGTTGATATAATGTCTATTATCCCTATAGTTATAGATTTTATAATCAAAAAAGCACTATCTTTCCCTAGAATTAGTGTGCATGATGTCCATTTTTAGAGAACTTTTAACTAACTCCTATCCCATTAAAACAATCCCATGTGTGATTCTTCCCACTATTATAACAAATAAGATACCACAATACTCCATTAATCCATATTGCCAAAATTTTCTTCACACAATGCATAGATTCCCCTTCATCTCATCATATCTATTTAACAAATATATCCCACAAATAAATTTTCTAAAAAAATGGAATGTGATACTATATCATTATATAATTTAGTGGCCTGAGATGGAAATGTATTTCTAAGGTTGATATATTAAAAACTAATAAATATATCATTCTAAATTATTTTTCAATGTAAGTAGTTAAAAATAATCCTAGAAAACCTAGATATGTTAGCCTCATACTCAAAAACATTTTCCATATGCTTTTGTCTGTGTTCAGTTAACATCATTTTCATTTCTAATCATCAATCATAGGGAATATTTTTTTTATATAAAATTACTCATATAAAGTTACCCATTTCATGATCCTGATATGATTTTCCTCTTAAGAATTATTAATTCAATCCCATCATTGTTACAAATCTCTACTATTCTGATAGACTACCATGATGACTTTTATCTTTTCACTAATTCTTAATGTGATAAAAAATTATATAGTTAAATGATCCATTGTTTAACTACCAATGGATTATTAGTTCCATTAGTTACTGGGGGTGTTTTCATATATAATGATCCAACATTTCTACACCATGTTATGGATCAAGAGGATCCTCTATAGAGGTGATATTATTTTTTATAACCTATGTCAACTATCCCATGACGATTATAAGATGATTAGCTTCAACTATGGTATAATTAATTTATTCTGGGGGAATATCCCTTCAACGAGTGTGGTTGTTAATAAGGTTATGATTCTTCATGTAAGTCACTATATTTCAACACATCTATATATATAAATATCTCATGATATTTAATTATAAAATATAATTATTACTAATAATTTTTGAGTGTTTTCAAGATATCATGAGGTCCTTTCATAGTCAAAAATAAATATGACTTGGTTAATATAACTATAATCAACAAGTAATCTGATAAACATCCTACAATACCATATACATTATCTCTAACAAAAACATCTTAGAACTTGTATTTATATTATGTTATAGGTATAAGATTAATGTATTCTCAAATTCAAAAATTTATATAGTATATGAAGACCAGATGCATGTATACAATTCATTTAAAAAATAAGATACAACATTAACATATAGTAAAAACATTATTATCCCTTCAATAATAACCCAAAAAAATTACATTGTAATATTCTATGTTTATTAGGGAAAGGAAAAAATATTATGGTGATCTCTAATTCTCCGTATTGTGTAACATACAGTATATTATCTTATAGCATAAATATGGAATAAGAGATATTGAATAAATGAATAAAAAATGTAAAAAATAATCAGATAAAACTAATTGTTTTTTATATGTTTAAAAATAAACTAAATTAAGGATAATAACTTCCATTGATATCATATTTATGTAATGCACTATTCCAAACATCAAAACCTTTTGTTTATGCCTTGTCAAATGACACCTTCCTATCACTGGAAGAGGTATACAAAAAAACTAAACATGTTTTTTCACATGATATTTGTTGGATAATTGAGGTAATATACATTTATTGGACCCTCCTGTCAACTAGTTAATTTAAATTCATTCAAAATAAGAGTCATTAATACATTTAATTCCATTACAAGAGGAAGTACATACTTAATACAAATTATCTATCAATACAATGAGACAAATGTAAGTCATATAATTCATTATCAAATTGAATAATGGGGACTTCATGGAAAATATTCACAAATAAACTAGGAATTCATGGGGTATTATAAAAACACAATTATGTAAACATATACTAACATATAGTGGACATGGTACTTTAAATTTCTTATGCTCTCAATATATGATTGAATTTTGATTCAATATCATTTATTGGTAGAATATACATCAAATTGTAGTAAAATTACTTTACCATGGATCATGAATATAGTTATAATATTCAAAACCATATCCCTTTGGTGTTTCTGTAAATGTTTAATTTATTAAAGTAATTCATCATTTTCCATGGTAATTAATGATTCAACACTTAAAAATAAATGTTTGGGATGACTACCACTTAGTGGATCTATTCCAAAACAATATCCTCTTCATATTATCTATAATGGGATTTATTTTCCAATAAAATGATCATAATTATAATTTTACAAATCATTTTATAGTTCTTCAACATTGAAAAAAATTGAGTATTTGAACATGTTTTGTATCAATTGAATCAAAATAACATGGCAGGGGGAAAATATATAAA
This sequence comes from Viscum album, assembly GCA_963277665.1. NCBI lineage: Eukaryota > Viridiplantae > Streptophyta > Magnoliopsida > Santalales > Viscaceae > Viscum > Viscum album. The sequence continues at coordinate 637,783,320 of OY728157.1, forward strand.
CTAGTAAATATAAAAAATTTAAAAAATTATATTGAATAATTATTCCATTGAAGTATATTCACCACACACAATCTAGTTGGTGGTGAATATAACCTGGGTCCCAATGAATGAAAATAATGGTATAAAAACCTGCACATAAGTATTCAGTATAAATTAAATAATAAATTCTTGAAATATAGAGAATAAAATAGATGTTGAATTTTTTTGAATAAATTAATTTCACGATATTTCCGCATATATATATATATATATATATTATACCCCATGTAAATGAAATTAAAAAAATTATACAAACCATGTGTTGAGGCGATCAATTTGAGATATATAACAGTAACTTCTTTTCATGGACATCATTAATGTACATTAACCTCCTATATGACAAATATATATTTTCATCACTTAATTAATATCTATATCATAACCATTTTTATTCATGATTATCACAAATAGGTATAATACAAATTAATTCTTCATATTTTTCCACCGAGGTTGTTTGTAGTTTTAATCATTTATACTTTTATCATGATATTTGTTGTTGAATTCATTCTTATTTAAAATTTCATCATTAATAGGTAATTAAATTTACTTTTACGAGTGAATAATAATAATTTTTCATGATTGAAATTTTATTCATGGATGTTTAATCTTTTTTCCATGATAATGAAACCAGTAATAATCTTGTTTTTTTATTCTTTGATGATTTAAGTGTGTTTTATTGATTAATGATTTAACTATATATATATATAATCCCCTAAATCATAAAAAATTATTTAAGAAATTATAACATATTTTCCAACAAATTTTCTTCCCATACACATTCATGAAATAGGATAATATTATTTTTTAGTTAGGTGGTTAAACAAACCCAAACATGAATATTGCCAAAAAAAATTGGGGTAAAGTCCTGGTCAGAGACCAAGATGCACATTATTAAAAAAAATACGAGTTAGAAAAAATAGAAGGATGGTATCTTAGTACAATCTCTTTCAAAGTGACGGAGAAGGTCAACTGGCAACGTATCACTCCATATCATAGCTTCGTCGACTCCTTTTTTGGCAAGGCCATCCACCACCAAGTTTCCTTCACAATATATATGGGTGGAAATGTATCTGATTTCAAAAAGAGAGTTGAGGCAGTTCAACTAGCGTGTGTTAAGAGGCTAGGGAAGGTGGATCACCCCATTATGAATAGCATTCACAATGGTGGTGGAGTCACTTTCAATCTAGATGTTGTTCCATCCTTTAAACTTGAAAAAAATAATGGCTAGAATCGCCGCCATCATTTCTGATTCGAGAGAAGGGGCATTTACACAGCTCCCAAAGAAGCATCCATTACATCATCCGAGAGAGTCTCTAAAAATGGCCCCACATCCTGTGGGATGAGGGTTTCCTTTGGAAGCTCCATCTACATTTATCTTGATCCATCCAGGAATTGGTGCTTGCCAAAACACCTCAAGATATTTCTTTGGATTATTATATATTCCATCGATTTTTTTTCGTCAAAGAATCACAAAGTCCCAAACCAAATTATCATAGTGGGCTTTCTGAAGCAGGGCTGCTTCACTAATGGAAATAATAATCCTCCTCCGACATGCATTAAAATTTATTGAGTAATTATTGTGAATAATTGTGTTTCAATCATACCAAATCACATGTATGAGATCATCAACAGAGGAAAGGAAGAGGTTCTTGATTTTCCACGAAGAGTCAAGTTCTACAAAATGTTTTAGCTAAGAGAAAATTGAGCCATAGGATAACCATATGTAGTCAAAAAGGTTAGTAACATAATTCCAAAGAGCCAAGGAAGTAGCACAAGAAAAAACAAGATGGTTGGTGTCCTCCATGTGCTGATGGAATAATTTACATTTAGAGCATAGTTGGACACCAAAGGAGAGAAGGAAAACCTCTGTAGAAATACATTTATGTTCAATGAGCCAAACAAGTTTAATCATTGAATTTTTAATCCAAGTCCTATCAAAATACTTCAACCATGAAATCATGGGGTCATATATTGTGAATAAATGATTATAGAAGTTTTTGGAATCGAAAATACCATTGTGATCAGGATCCCAAGTAAGGAAATCATCCCCATTTACAAAGGGGTTGTTTTCCACAATGTGCATAATGTGATTGGGGATATTAGATGGACTAGAGTGCATTACATTTTTTATGGTGAGGTTGATGCTATGTGGATGGGAATCAGGAGATAACATGGAAATGAGGGGGTGCCAATATAGTTTTCAAACAAGAAATTTATAGTGGTATCAGAACTAACCATCCATCTAGAGTTATGCATGATGTCAACAAAGGTATTTCTAATGGATTTCCAGAGGGAATAATTGAGATTTATAGAGTGATTTATTTTTTTGCAGATATCTATTATGAAGAAAGGCCATCGAGTCAGATTTATTATTGATCAACCTCTAGGTGATCTTTTCTTGAAGAGCCTAATTAAAGAGTTTTATATTTTCAATGCCAAGACCGCCACATTCTAGAGGTTTGTAGTAGGTAGACCAAGGGACATTAACAAGATTTCTTTCAAGAATACTGCCAGTACAAACAATGTTTTTGATGCATCCATTAACATTTTTGATAAGACTATTAGGACATTTATATATCAACAGGGAGTAAACCATTTTGGAGATAATTGTGGATTTCACAAGGCAGATCTTGCCGGCCATGGAGAGGGATTTCCCTTTCCAGGAGGTCATTTGATTAGTCACTTGATCCACAACAGCATTAAAATACATAGTTTTAGGCCTACCCCAAAAGATGGGAACTCCTAGAGAGGTAATGGGGATGGATCCCTCTTTGATTCCAAGACATTCAATGATAAAAACTTTTCTATAAAGAGGGAAGGTTTTCTAGAAAAAGGAAAAGGCTTTATTCCAACTAAAGTATTGACCAGAGACCTATTCATAGTGTGACAGGGCCTTTTTAGGTTAAAGGTGTTTTTTCTACCCCCATTAAGGAATAGAATAATGTCATCAGCATAAAATAGATGGTTCAAAACATCTAGATTTCTAGCATCCTATATGGGTTTGAGCTTTCCTTGGTGAAAAAGGGGGGAAAGAATCCTGCTAAGGCAGTCTTCCATAGTTGAAAAGAGAATAATAGAAATAGGGTAACCTTGTCGCACCCCTTTTGAGCATTTGAAGTATCCCTTAGGAGAACCGTTAACAAGGATGGAGATAAAATCCGAGTTGAAAAGGGATCATATCCTTCCAATGAAAGTATAATTGAACCAAAAATCCTTAAGGATGTTGAATATGAAGCTCCAATCGATGGATTCAAAGGCTTTTTTAATGTCATTTTTTATTCCAATATTCCCTCCTCTGAACGTTTCATTAAGAGAGTTAATGAATTCTAAGGTAGTGAAAATGAAATCTTGAATGGATCTTCCCTTGATGAAACCAAACTGATTCCAAGATATGATCTTGTTACATAGAAGATAAATCCTATTATGAAGGATCTTGGTAAGGATTTTATAAATATATTTATTGATGGAAATGGGGTGGAAGAGGTGTAGATCAGATGCATTAGACACTTTAGGGATAAGATTCACGAATTGGGCAGTTGGCCATGGGGTAGGACTCCATTAGAAAAGAAGTGTCGAACCGGCTTGCAAAAATTAATGTGAACTACCTCCCAATGTTTTTGGAAGAATCCAATATTGAATCCATCTGGCCCCGAAGCACTATCGGAGTTAAGGCTGAAGATAGTATCTTTTATTTCTTGATTCAGTGGGGTGCTTAAAAGAAATAGGTTATCTTGTTCATTGATCATAACTGGAATGATCCTAGGGGGGAGAACTTTATTAATATTAGGCCCATTGAAAGTATTGTGAATGTAGGATACCACATGATTGGATATGGCTTCTTCTAAGTCAATGAGAGTGTTATTGTCTTTAGGAAAGGATAAAGGACGATAGGTTTTCCTACCTCTCTGGAGGTCATTGTAAAATTTAGTGTTTCTATCACTATCAGAGAGCCATTTAGTTTTGAAAATTGTTTATTCATATTGTCTTTGTGGATCAGAAGAGAGTTAAGTTTCATAGATATCTTCAGTTAATTCTGAGGGTCTAAGGTAAAATCAGCACAAGTTGAGTTGTTTTGAATTTGATTGAGTTCAGTCTCAAGAGAGGCTATTCCCCTATACATTTGATTAGATTTATCCCTACACCCACCCTTAAGGCAATGTTTTAGGTTCTTGATCTTAGTGACACAAGAAAAAGAATCTGAGTGATGATTCATATATTTCCAACCATTTTGTATGAGATGAGAGCACTCCAAATTCGTAGACCAAGCATTATTTAATTTGAAGGGAATGATGGGTTTTTCTCTTTGGGATAAGAAACTAACAAGGATGGGATGGTGATCCAAGTTCAGCTTAGGTAAGGTGATACTAGAAATGGTGTCCCAGACATCCAAAGCGGGCACATTTACAAAGGCCCTATCAAGTTTACTAGAAACAACCTAGTTGTAGTGTCTCCTGTACCAGGTGTATTTGGCCCCTGAGAGGTTGATTTCAATCAAATTACAGGTTTCAATCGAGGATCTAAATTCTCTAGTAGAGATTAAAGAGTGAGGGGGACCAAGCTTCTCACTGGGGAAAAGAATGGCATTAATGTCACTAATGATTAACCTGGTCTCCTGGATAGAGCAAGCTAAGATAGAGAGGCCTTTCCAAAGAGGTCGATGATCCTGGTATCTATTCTTGGCATAGACCAAGGTAAAAAAGAAATGCATATTATTGAAAGTAAATTCACAAGTAAGTATTTGATCAGAAACATTGTAAATAGTAACATCTCGAGTTGAGGTGTGGAAGAAAACCCAAAGGGAGTCAATAACATTTTCATTCTTACAGGCATCAAGGAAATTATCCTATAATACTATTCATAGGTCCATAATGTTATGGTGATGAAAGAAAGCATAACACATTCTTTCATAGAGGTGGTAGTCCGCAAAACACACGAATGGAGATTTTTTTTTCTTAAGGGAACATGGAAAAGATGATAAAAATAATATCCACAGCACAATAACATTTTAAGTCCGATAAATATTATATTTGTTAAATTTAAGAATAAATTATAGTATTTTAGAGTTTTAATTGTTTTAAAAATAAAATAAATAAACATTTGAACATTTTATTGTAAAATAATTATATTTTATAGGATGAATATCTGTTTTGATCGTACTAGGACAAAATAACCCTAAAATGGTTTTTAAAAAATATTCCCTTAGAAATAATATATTATGAAAAAATTTAAAATATATTATTTAATTATTCCTATTTTTATTTAAAATATCCCCTTTTAATATTCACAATTAAACTTTTATCAAATATAAACATGACAGAAATAAATATAAAATCAATTGATGGTAAAAAAAATTATTAAAATATTTTTTTAAGTTCACAATGTTTTTCCACATTGATTATTTAAAATCATATATAATAATGAAATATTTTAATGAAATTTATAATATATATAACTATATATATTAATTCAAATCCATAAAATTAGTATTGCAATCCATATGGTAAATATAAGTTCACCTTATGCTTGAAAAGTGCCTTTCATTAAAAAAGGAATTCATCATGTTTAATGGTTAATTATTAATTAAATTTTTAAAATTATACGAATTAAGATTAATAAAATTGATTTATGATTTGGAGTCCAAAAAATTAATATTTTCTAATAATTGAAACTTATTTTTTGGTAATAATTACTAGTGAAAAACAAATAAAATATTTATCATTGTTAATTATAAAAAAAACATTTACATGGGTGAATCTAAATATATAACAAACAAGTTGACCTCAAAATTTTATTAACCATCATTGGTTGGTTTTATTTATATGATAAAATTATAACCTTTTAATATGATCCATTTTGGATCCACTAATCCTAGAATGCGACTTAATAATATATTAAAACATTGAAAAATTACAAGTGTGTTGATAAACTCAATTATAAAATGGCACCTCTGAAATATCCCATTGTTTAAAAATATAATAAACACCTATTATTGAAAATTATAATTTCATTATGAGTAAAAAATAATTTATAATTAAAAATAAATTTATTAATGTGTTAAAACCATTACCTATGTTAACTCCCAATTAAATCATTGGAATATCCAATCAAATGTTTTTGGTGTGAGAAGCTATGTTTGTGTTGGATTATAAGGACCCTAAAGGATTAGTGTAGATGAAATAACAATATTATATATATTATTTTATTTGTGAATTATTTAATCAAAATAATTTATAATATCAAAAATAGTGCATCGTTTTAGAAATATGAAACCACTGTTAGGTCATGGACATGGTGCTTACCCTAGGTTGGGAATATCATTTGTAAGCGTCCAACATGTGGACAGTGTAATCACACAAATAAGTTATTTTATATTTTGATAATATTATTTTTTTTTTAAAATAATTCTATATCTATCAAATGGTGTGTTGTAAGAAAAATCCAAGAAATCTATTTGGTCCGAAACACATTGTTTATCCTCGGAAGGGTATAACTTTTATGCGTATCAGGTGTTTGGAAACATCACATTTCATAAAACACTTTTTATATTTAATAAATTATTTTAACCCTTTTAATGTAATTAATATATCTCAAATAGTATTTCATATTATAAATCTGAGACCACCGTTAGGTCAATAACAGGAGGTTTACCCCAGGAGGCACACAACTATTATGAATAATGGGATTTTGTTATTATTTAATTTTATGGTTAAATAATTGAATTGAATAATTTGATAATGAAATATTAAATATAGTTCATATTATACTAGGTATTTCTCACCATCTTTCATGACACAAAAACATTTTAAAACCATATATTTCATCACCATTTTAATCTATTTCGGTGACAAAACCATAAATCATAGCAATAAATGACTACACATTCAATTTTAAGTTGAACAATGGATTGAAATAGGGTATTTAATTATCATTTTTTTCAAAACCTTATGAATTATTAGTTATTTAAATATAAAGATTATTCATTTCTTGTAAAAACACAAATAAATGGTAGAAACAACTTGGTGAAGCGTTCCCTCCTTTCTGACATCTTGTAGCAGAGATCAAAATGCATGGTCGTACTTCTCCTCTTCCTTGGCAGGTTGAAATCAAGGTTCCTCCCATAATTTTTATTTAATTTTTTTCAAACGAACATCTATCTCTGAAAGATTATATATTATTGATCAGATTGAAATTTTTTCAGTGTCATTGGATTGGTATGGATGAGAAGAACCTAAATCATATTTCTCATTTGAAGGAAGTAAGGTATTTTATCAATCTTTTTGAAACATTATAACTGGATCATTTAAAATTTATTATAAAAGCTTAATTCCATATATTTATCTATATTTAATTAATAAAATATTCTTATGATAATTTATTTGAATAATTAATTTTAATTTCAAGTCATACCATAAATTTTTATAAAAATTATTATTATTGTATAATTGCATCAAATTATCAAAGGATAAATTGTTGAAACAAATTATCATAAGATAATTTTTCAATGATAAATATTATGTAATAATTATTAGAATATAATTACTAAAATTGATAAATAATGATTATAAGGTAATTATCACATGACAGAGATTGTCAAAATTATCATAGGATAATTACATGTTTAAGGTAAAAATGGGTTTAATGGGAGTCAAACTAAAATTATATGGGTTAAAAATAACCCAAAACATGTACACAACCCATTTTATTGAAATATTTATACCTTATATCTTATAGGATCATGAATGGTCCATTAATGGAGCCTTGTGAGATGAAAAAAAATATGGGTTCAATTCTTTCTTTCATGAAAATTCAAGTGTTCCAATCACCTCCCTTATAAAAGTTTACCCATTATCCTTTCAACACCACACCATTAAATTCTTTTTCATTAGAAAATAATTGAAAAAATAACTTATAAAATTCAATAATCCATTCATAGAACCATTATTTGTAACATAAATCAGACATAGTATGGATTTTGGAGCATACCTAAAGAGGATACCCAAAAAAGATGGAACACTCAACAATGATATCTTCTTTATTACTTCATCAAGATCCATCAATTTTTATTAAACCATTATTTTATAAGAATGTAAGCTCCCTAAACAAAATTATATTTTTTTATTTTATTTTAATTATATAAAACTACTCCACATCCATCAAATGGGTTACAATATCATTTTCCATGTTTATGGTGGACTATCACCTCGCAAGCTTGTTTCGTTAATTTTATCAAATACCAACTCTCATTTTTGAACATAACAATTTATTTATTTCTTATATATCTTGTTTAAATTATTATAATTATTATTCAATTATTATATCACACATAATTTGATTCTTTTCTATTTTTTATAATATAATAAAATCACTTGTTTGTACATCAGATTACCACCACTCGAAGCAATGTGATTCATTCATGCCTTACAATGAAGGTAATACGGTAGTTTAAATTTAATATGTGGGATAAATATAACATATAAATGATTATATAATTATAATATTTATCATTTAGGATTGTTACATTAAATCCAAATTGATAATGGAAATAGTATTCGTGTGATTTTGCATCCCACCATTCTTTTAATTATATATTTCAATATATATATATATATAAATTTATATTATTGATTAATATAAATACATATATAATGAATTTATATGATATTTTTATCATGATTAAAAAATTTTAGAAGATGGAACCATGTTAAATTTTAGAGGAAGAAAAATAAAAAATAAAAACATATACGGAACACAAAGTAGTTATTACCGAAAACATAACTATAACACGAAATTATTGATAAACAATTAATAATTGGTAATAAGAGAATTATAAATTGTATAATATATAAAACTAATTTTATAATATATATTTATAATAAAATTTTCTTTATTCTATATAATTTGTGAATATGTATGACAAAAGTCAATACATTAGGTAAGGGATATGTAGTTTCTCCTTAATTTAAGGGAGACATATGAAATATTTACAACATATTTTATATATGTTGTGTATATACTACCCATGAATGTATTTAATGATTATTATCCTTCAAATTATTGGGGTTTAAATATCAATTTTATAATATCTCTTTCATGGGTTTTATAGTTCTAAAAAATAACTAATCGGTAATGGATTTTTGTCTCAACTTTCCATCTTTGAGATCTATGTTATGTTTTTCAGTAATATTCATTCACGAGGTTTTTATACAGGCTAAATGAATTTTTATATTCTTAATTTTAATATTATTAGTATATTTAATGACCCATTTTATGTTATTACATCATGGAGCTTAAGATTCAATGTTACCTAAGTGGAAAATATTTTACATTACAATCTCATTATTTATAGGTATTTTTTAATAATATGTTTCTGATGATAATATATTATGATCCATATCTAAAAAATATATTAAAATTCTTTCACCTATGGATATTGATATTATTACCTAGTAATATTACTATTATTTAAATATATTTTACTTAAAATTATTGAGATTTTGTTATTAAAATAGGACTTTACTTCTCTATTCAGTCGAAAATATGTTTTCTTCCAAAGCCATGTTTTCAATAAAAAAAATTATTATTTTCCTATTATTCTAAAAATAAATTTTCACCCATGTTTAATTTTTTTACAAGGAGATTTTAATTCAATCAGATTCTATTTTTCCAAAGAATTCCTACTTGGAATATACTGAAAATGTGAAAAGAATATTAGTTTTGTTTACATGTAGAGCATGAATAGTATTTCCCCCTATTTCTACCACCCAATTATTTAATCATTCCCATAAATGTATTCATACCTCCATTAAAAGAATAATTTTTTCGTTATTATTTTTTATTATTTTAAATTATTTCAAATTGAATAGGATTTTGAAGAGTTTTATGTTTAAAAAAATGTTTTCTGACCCATAAAGGATATTTTCTACAAGCAATTTCTTAAATTATCTTGAAATACTCTATTATATATATTCATGTTTAATCTAATTGAAATATATTTTATTTTTTATTTATTTTTCATATGTTTTTCAAGAAAAATTTAATTTCATCATTAAATGTTCTCTGTGATCTTCTAAAATCATTAACTATCTAAGATGAAATCCATTGATTCTATATATGGATTTCTTTGTATATGACACATGAATACCATTATTCTTAATTATCCTAATGTTTATTTTTACGAATAATATATATTTATGAAACCCATTTCCATTCCATGGGTTATACCATGATAAAATTCTAATGTAACACACATGTATTTCAATGGGTTTTCTGATGATGGAATGATGAAATGATTATGAAAATTGTATGTTTTTTGATGCTATTATAAGATGAAATGTTTATGAATCTCATTAAATTTCATGGGTTATTACATAATGATTTTTTATGAAATTATGTCCCATATGTGTATGACTTTCATTATGTGATGTGAGGGGCCTATATCTCCCTCCAATTCATTAATTGGAAATAATTTTTTAACAAGATTAAAGGGTTTACGAGTGGTAAACCCATGACTTAATAATAGGTTATAGAGGTTATTATCCCAATCCCAAATTAGGTACAATTGTGGTTATCGCAAAACTAACAGTTTATCAATCTCTTTGTGGGAAGTCTTGAAATAATAAATTATATACTTGTTTGTATTCTATATTTCTATGCCTATGAAAATGTTATTCTCTCATGGATCATTTTCATTTATTTATATATGATTCAGGCCATGTGATCTTCCAATATTTATTCCATGACTCAATTATATGACCTATGATATAAAGGGTATTGTTTTAATGTGTTTGGATCAGGTTCAAAAACCCAATTGATCATGGTATACTTACATATCTCATTTGTTTTACACTTTCTAAGAATCACATCTCAAACTTTCTTATGTGTAATTTCCCTTGGAAATAAATAATGGTTTTATATAGGTTATATATATGAATATCACTAAATGTGATGATCAAAATGGGATACATTGGAGATCCATTAGTAGATTATAATATTGTCTTCTATGTTTCCAAGGGAACTAAACTATTATGGTTCCCTGGAATGAGTTTTAGTAATATATTGAATATTCATCTTAATGGATGTAATCCCTATATATGACAATCCTCGGATGTTATAGTTTATATGAGAGGAAAATTTTAGTTTTCCTTTGTAATATCTAATGAGAAAACTTTTTATAGATCCATAGGTACATTTCTAAGGATTTCTGTAGATATTTCTCTAAATATTTTTTAATGGATCCGTAAAAGTAATGGAAAATGTCAAAAAAATGGAGGATAGAGAATGTGGATTCTATTAAATTACATCAATGTCCATATACTATAAGTGGATAGGGATCTCGCGCAGGGGTACCCAATGGTAATAGCTCTGAAAGGGTTGCATTGATATGGACTCAATCGTCCCTTGGTGTATGAAAACATGCCTTGTTTCATAAGAGGTTTGATACTCTCAGGGGATATGAATTTAAAATTTAAAAAAAATTAACAAAATTTCATAAATGATGTAAATATATTATTATTATGAATTAACTAGGGAAAATATAAGGTTTAAAGTATTTAAAATAATGTTTCATTATTTAGTCATCATATAAGTTATTTTTTATGATTATGTGGTTTCCTTCTATGATTACTATTATCTAAACTAGGATTTTAGTTTTTTAGATGTCTAGGACACGAAGGAACCATGTTAATGTAGATAGATATGGAAAAATGATATTATAGTTCTCTTAAGAAACTAAACGTTTTGGGATATCCAATGAAAATATTATCTTCATTCCTATACAACAATCTCATGATATGAAACACCCTTAACATCTAAACAAGAAAAAGAGTGGGCAATATTATATACAGTCCTTTGTGAGGAAATTTAGACTATAATTTGGCAGGTCATCTTACCAATTAGTTTTTGATCAATGGATCTTGACAACTGAAAATTTATTTTTCTTCCACCTATGATCTGAGAAAGAGAATTTCATTTTGGTTGTCTACCATATAGAAGGGGAAGAAAATCAATAGTGGAATATTATTACGAATATGATGAAATATGATGATATTGACTCCATTAATTGGTATTAGTTGAAGGACTTGTTTTTCATTAAGTATATTCCTCAGACTAATCATTAGATTTTAGATATGATGTAACACCCCATGGTTTTTAAAAAATAAATTGAAATGTGTGAAACGTTTTTTAAGTGGATATTTATAACTACCCTTTAAACATAATTTTTCATCTTCTATTTTTTGAATTTCAAAAAACATTCATATAGAATTGTGACTGGTAAGTTATATAGAGTCTAATGGAACGGACTTGATTTTTGGTGAACAGTAACATACCCTTATGAATAGTAATATGACCATAATGAATTGTAAATTGTATTATTTTTTTATTTCATTATGGTTATAATATAAGGATATGTTGATTAATTTTTCATGTTGTTTAAAACTGAGTTATAGATATAAAATTTTTATTTTTGAATATATTATGATTTCATTTCAAAAATAAATTATTAATATTTAGAAAATTATTTTCAAAAAATGAATTTAATTTTTTAATTCTTCCCATCTAAAAATGGTTAGGGTGAATTTTTAAATTTTTCTAAAACAGTTGAATTTTCAGTGAATAGTTAAAATATAGTTTTGAGTTTTCAATTTGTTTAATGACATCATGAATGATGTAATAATGATATAATAATTCTGATTGACTTTTTTATAGTAAAATAAGGTATGAGGTGTCCCAAGTGGCTAATAGAATGGGTAAATACCATGGTAAATCCCATTTTTTCTAAATACCACAAATGAGGTGTCCATTAGAAATCAATAAAATATTCCCTCACTTTGTCTATAAATACCAACCCATTCCATAATTCCATTCATTGAAAAATTCTACTCAATAAATATTTGGTCTTATTATTTCTCTAATAGTCCTCCCATGGTGTCCTCAAGCCCCTAAGGTCCCATACTTCAAGTCTTATAAATTACTCTGCAAGGTAATATAATTCTCAACTTCCTTCTTTTTTCCATTAATGTTCCCTTTTATGTGGTATAATAGTCAAGTTTCCATAACATGTTCTTATTTAAATTTTATTATATATGTATAATTTATTATAATTCATTTCTGTATGGTTAAACTCTATCCCCTCTATTCTTAATGTTTTCTAAAACCATGTTTCATAGTCGTTAAGCAGTCGATTTTTTGTAAGGGATTTCTCAACTATTTTTTAATTTTTTGTTCACTTACTTTCTTATTCTTTTATAATACCCCTTATAAAAAAGGCATGAATGATATAGTATCATATATATTCTTTATTTCATAATTTTTATGTAAGATTAACCATTATACTTCTTCTCCTCTCCCACTTATTCAGAAAATTAAAACATCGTCTGTGATGTGTCGATTTACCGACATCGTGGACGACATGATTTCAATTTCTTTTACATCCTTCAAGACTGGTCATGATACCATTCTTAAGGTGTAACCATATTATAATTTGTTTAATATATCTTATATAAGGTTCTAGAATCATTTTTTACACATGTGATTAATTTATAAAACAAAATGAGTTCATTACGATCGAAGAATCGCCCAAATAACCTAAACAAATATTAATAATGTTTTAACTTATGAATAATTCCCATGTCATAATTCAAAATGATAAATGGTATAATTTATGATTCTAGAAATATTTAAATACCATTCTATTTCTATTATATAGTTTCACTTCCCATCAAAAAAAATATCCATCATCAACCAATCATAGAAACCATGTAAATAACACACCCAGAACAATGTAAATAAAAAGATATTACTATTAAATGTGTCAAATGATGTTGTAAAATGATTATGTAATGTGTTATAAACATTAATATGTTTCATTAAAATATTAATAACACTATATTAACAATTATACTGATTGTTTAAACACATATGAAGTAAGAAGAACCAGAGGTAAGGGAATTCTTAACCCAATTTCCATTCTTTGGGTTAACCTTCTCTTTATTCATTATGTGGTATTAATATTATTGGTACAATGAATTTATGATTATATTATGTTTCAATATTTTTATTCACACTTTATACACATATCCATTCCATTATATTAATTCTTACTTCACTTGTATTTTAAGGTACCTTCCTTTTCAAATCCTTTTAAAACACTCTTTAATAAATTTTAAAAGGATTGTTCTTTATATGTATGAGGAATTAGTGGTTTCTTCTAATTTAAAGTACCTTTATTACCATGATATGTTCCTTTGAAATTATTTATGTGGGTTAGATCCCATTATATCTCAATATATGATGGGTGGTCCCCATTATAGATCTCCAATGCATTGGGTACATCGGAGATAGAATTTAAACAAAATTTTATTCCATGTGTTAGGGTGAATGTAATAGTGATATGGTAAATATGTCCTAAGGAAACTACATGATGATTCTATGCATTTGAGTTTTTATGATTTTGGGTTTTATTGGTATTTATGTTATCACCTGACTATGATTTCTTTCATTATATCTTTTAATGAGTTTTATACTCATCCTAATTTTTAAAAATATTTTTCACCGGATATAAGGATGAGTAAGAGAAATAATTGAGTCATGGTGTTTGATATGGAGTGTCGTAAAAAAAAGTCATGTTTTAAGTTTTAATGTTTTATGTTTCAAAAAAATAGATACTGTTTTTAGTAGAATCCTCTTTGTCAAAATATGGTATGTTATGTACGTAAGATATCCTAATTCTTTAAAAATATAAACTCAAAAATATCCTCATTGTGTAACAATGAATGTCCTTCTCTAATTCTCAGGATTATGTAATTTTTTAAGGCTGGGTCTTTATAGTTGGTATCAGAGGACGGTTTAGATAAAATTAGGGGTTATGATGATGTTAAAATAATACCATAAATGATTTTCACTCTATGGTAATTTGAAATGTTATAGAATTTAAGTATTACCATTTTGCTTTATCTAAGTTGTGTCTGTTGAGAATGGTTTTCCACCGAATAAATACGGAAGCTAAAGTAAGAAAGCACCAAGAGGCTAATGTATATACGAATCTATAGCCTGGAATGGTGGGAATCAGAACCGATTAGTTTGTTACAAAAATGGTTTAGTTGTCCCATGAAATAAATGGGGATGGAATCCATGATAGAGTGGAACGTGATCTACTATGAAGAAACATGTATTTTATTGATCATTTTAGGAGGCAACATCCCCCATCATTCAATGGAACCACAGATCCAGTGATAGCCGATGGATGGTTCAATGCTCTAGAAAAGATATTTGATGTCCTAGGATGTTTGGTACGTTAAAAGGTAATAATATATATATATCATTTGGAAGGTGAAGACGATCAATGGTGGTCTCTGGTTAAGAATATGAGAGAATGATATGATCTTGACAGTTTTGAATGGAATGATTTTAATATTTTTTTATGGAAAAATATATTCCCTAAACTGTTCGACTCATAATGGAGAAGAAGTTATTACAAATGAAGAAGAAATATGATGATTCAGTTGTAGAAAATGAAGCCAATTTTCCAAGACAGTCCAGGTACATACCAGATTATACTCAGGATTTTGATAGTAAACTTAATCAATTTTACCGTGGTTTGAAACATTTTTTGTTAATAGCATTCAATTTTTGAGACTTTATAAGATATGAGAAACCAATTTGTTTTGAAAAAAAGTGGATATGGAGTTTTCTAAAACGTATATGCCTCATGATGACAAGAATAATAAGTAGTCAGGTTGGCAGGATTTGGCTAATAATTCTTCAATGAAATATAGAGGTAAGAAAATCAATTTCCCTTCTTTTGAAAAGTGTCGAAAAATGCATCCTCATTGATTTTTTTTAAATTATTGTAAATTATACCAATGTGGATAGTTTGGACATATATATTGTGATTGAAAGGAAAATAATCTGAAAATTAATGAGAATACAATGGTGAGATGCTTTAACTGCAAGGAATTGGTTCATTTTTCTAATGTTTTTATGAAGCTAGTCACTCAAGCAGTAGAAGTAAACACTAAGTAAAAACAGAGTACAACTATAAGTGCGGAAATTAAGTGGGTCGGTACACAAACCCAAGATGAAAGTAAAGTACAACTGGAAAGGAAAAACAACAACTGAAAAGTAAAGCCGCAACGACGATCTGTCCACTGGGAATCCCACCTGAAGGGTGAGTACAGATGGCCTCCTCTGCTCCTTGGGTCCAGATGACCGCTCCGAGTACATCCCGCCCAGCGGTCCACCTCCAGGTACCATCCTGCTCTGCAAGCCTCAACCACGATCAGTGTTATCCGTCGTCTACAACCCTCCGTGCAGTGCACATCTAGGAGCTTCTTTAGCTGCGGCAGGGCAGCATGACGGTCGCCCAGTACTCGGTGAGATTTATCGATCTCTCGCGCTACTCTACAGACATGGTACGGTACCCATTATTCCGGGCCCGGACCTTTGATCAGGGATTGAGACATGATATCAGGGCATCGATGATCTCCCTCAGCATTCCGACTCAAACAGGAGTACCGGAGCGAGCCCTTTTGATCAAGAGCTTTCTTGTTGAGTCTACACCAGCGTCGAGACCCACCGCGGGGCGGCATGTAGAAGAGTCTTCTGCAGCAGGTAGTCGATGGATGACACATGGGTCCAGGCAGACCAGACCCTCAGGAAAATGACCTCAGGACACCGGCTCAGGAGTGTGGGGAACACATCGTGGAGCCAGTCTTTCGAGAGGCAGGCAGTGCTACTCATGCGGCGGGCAGGGCCACATGGCTCGTGATTGCCCGAACCACCGTGCTGAGGAACAGCAGACAGTTGAAGGACCACCGAGGCAGAGGCAGAGGGTCGACCGTAGCGGTCCGCAGGGAGTAGGTGGATGAGGCAGAGGAGCTGGCTGAGCAGCAGGTGGTGGGCGACGCTTTGAGGCTCTACCACCACCACCACCAGGAGGTCCACCCCGACCATAGGGAGTTGGCGGACAGAGACAGGCATAGCTCCAGGCAGTGGAGGCCTACGACGACGGCGCGCCCGAGATGATTCGAGGTACTATCTGTGTCTATTACACCCTTGTTGCAGTACTTATAGACACAGGAGAAAGTCATTATTTCATAGCCACTGCCATTGTTCGGAGCTCGGAGATTCTGACAGAGCCGTTGGCTTGATCCTTACGGCTAGAGACTCCTATGGGAATAGACTCGACGATTACGCACTGGTGTCGGTTGTGTGAGCTCACTCTAGGAGGCGAGAGCTTCGGCTGGGATCTTCTTATAGCGGCATCGAGGCCTTACGGCATTATCTTGGGCATGGATTGGTTGTCAACATTCCATGCACAGATTGACTGTATTAGGCGCAAGGTGTGATGTGTACACACCGACGGGAGCAGGTTCACGTTCACCGGCGAGAAGGGAGCCTTTGCAGCACAGGATGGACTTCCGCGGAGGAGGGGACAGCCCATCACTCATCAGTTGGCTAGCCTCATCCTAGGATCAGTTGACATACGGAGTCCTAGTTTTTCTGCAGTGGTGGATCAGTATGCGGACGACTTTCCCGACGACGTTCCAGGGCTACCTCCTTGCAGAGAGGTAGACTTTTATATTGACCTGTACCCCGGGACAACCCCGATATCGACCCCAGCGTATCGGATGGCCCCCGCTGATCTTCGAGAGCTACGGGTACAGTTGGAGGACTTGCAGGGCAAGGGATTCATCCGACCCAGTGTTTCACCCTGGGCTTCCCCAATATTTTTCTCCAAGAAGGCGGATGGGAGCTTGCGACTTTGTGTCGACTATCGTCGCCTGAACCAAGTGACGGTGAGGAACAAGTATCCGCTACCGAGGATTGATGACCTCTTCGATCAGCTCAAGGGAGCACGGTGGTTCTCAAAGATAAACCTCCGGTCAGGCTATCATCAGCTCAGAGTTCGAGATGAGGACGTGCAGAAGATGGCCTTCAGATGTCGGTATGGACACTATGAGTTCTTGGTTATGCCATTCAGCGTAACCAATGCTTCAGCGGTGTTCATGGCCCTCATGAATAGGATCTTTCATCCATACCTCAATCGATTTTTCGTGGTCTTCATTGACGACATTTTGATATACTTGACGACTAAGGAGGAGCACGCCTACCACTTGCGGGCTGTACTAGACACTCTCCGAGAGCACCACCTTTATGGTAAGCTCTGGAAGTGTCAGTTCTAGATACTTGAGGTCCACTTCTTGGGACACATCATCTCTGAGGCGGGAGTTGCGGTGGATCCTGCGAAGATCAAGGCAGTGCTAGCTCGGGAGCCACCCAGGAGCGTGACGGAGGTGCAGAGTTTCTTGGGACTAGCTGGATACTACCGGAGATTTGTGCCAGACTTCTCCAGAGTTGCGGTACCAATCTCAGCTTTGAAAAAGAAGGGGAAACCATTTGTATGGTCAGATAGATGTCAGTAGAGCTTCCAGGAGCTGAGACTGTAACACCCCAAGCTTCTACGGTACGTTTCCCTTCGAATAATCGATAGCGTGTGTTGTACGCAACCTCGAGTTCTAACACACACCACAACTAATTAAACTAGCCGTTGTGAATAGTAATACCTACTTTTTGAAATCATATATATTTTATATTTCAAAATGGACTTCATTTTTGGATTCGGAATATTGAAATTAGCCTAGGGTGAAATTTTGGTACTTTTCGGATAACTTTTATATTTTGATGAATAGTGAAAATTACTAAATTTTAATTAAAAACAACTTTTTTAATCAAAATAATTAATAGTGATAAATTGTGAATTTGAGTGGTTTTAAAGTATATTTAGAATATATTTTTACCATTTAATATAATTTTGGTCATTAGACATAATTTTACAATTAAACCGAACATAAACAAGTGTCAATCTTTTTATAGTTATTATCTCTTAAAAACACGCTTTTTGTTTTGACAGCGGGAATTAATTTTAAATTAATTTCTGCCACTTCTGTGTTTTGAATTTAGGAAAATGGATTCCATATTTGGAATCCGGATGTTCAAATTGTGTAAATAGGTAACTTTTATTTTTAGACATTTTGAATAGTTACTGTGGTAAATATTTTATTTACCATGGTTAAAGGGTAAATCCGGTAAATAAGGGTTAAAAAATAATATTATAATAATAAAAAATTACCCTAAAACGTGTCCTAACCTTATTGGTGGACACATACCCGACCATGGGCATCCTTGGGTCAATTTGGGGACCCCTTGGAGCCACTTGTATGTGGTAGGGACACATTATATTAATAAAGTTAAAATAAAAATAAAAATGGCATAAGCTTACATCTTTTAGAAGAACAATTTTTACATAGGGTTATACATGTTGGATTTTCGATTATAAATATTAATTAGAAATCTAAAAAGATTTCCTACATGATGATATTTTATTTATAATTTTTAGACATCAAATAAGTTAAATTATTAATGACACAATAATGATGAAATGTTTACCTCATTAATAAATCATTGAAATAAATAATATTATAATGATTAAAATATTATCTAAAACCTGTCCAATTCTTATTGGTTGATGTTATTTAGAATATTAGTCATCTTATCTTAGACCTCAATTATTTTTGGACCATTATAAACCGAATATAATTATATTATAAAGTAATACTTTCACTCTTTCCTAAAGAGCCCCTCCTCTCCCTTATAAAAGGAGACCACTTCTACTCATTCCTCACACCTCTCAAGCCACTTGGCTCGTCCAAACTCTGCCCAACTAAGCTCCCCACATCCCTCTCATCCTCCTTGAAGTTTCCTCTTAGGCAAAAAGCATTTCAACAAGTCCTTTGGTTCCAACCAAAGTGAGTTACCTAAATTAAAGGTAACGATTTCTCTTAAATTATTTTCATTTATTTTGCTTCTTCAACCCCCAAACTCTTTTTTATTTCCTTTCTTTTGTAACAACACCAGTATCCTCAATATACTAGGATGTTGTTATAAGAACGATTCAAACTACACATACACACAACTCCATCTAATGGATGATGAACATAATGTTTCTGTGGATGGCAAACTAACGCCTCACGAAACGATGATTGTTCAAATTCATCTTACCGCCTCTCATGGTGGCCATTATGATGGAACTGTAATTAAATATGATATTAATGATATATATTTTATATATAAGCTTCTGTAATTCCATTTTATTTCATACCATTATTCGTTTCATGTTGTATATACATACGATAATTTCATTTGAGGAAGTGCGGACTACCGCCCCCTTAAAATGATATGACTCGTTCATACCACACATGGAACGTATAAAGGATGGTGTTAATGAACTTAAGTAACATGTATAAAATATTATATTATACTGGAATAGTAATATACCTATGTATCATTGGTATTCGATTCTTTTAAAATAAAAATTAAATGGAAGAAGCATTCGTGCGTACGTACGGACTACCGTCTCCACGAACGCAATGAGATTCATTTTCCATCGTATCCATTCAAGTATAATTATCATTTGATGATTTAAAAATTATGTTTAAAGACTTGATACCATTCTGGATTTGAATAATATACAACTTATCCTTTACAAACATGGCTTATGTAACAAAACATATAAAAGAAAATGAGTAAGTTAACACCCGAAACGACGATAATTTTAAGATATTATTATCAAATCAGTATTAAAAGATCATATATGATATCATATTAATGTATATGATTCTTGTATAATTTAGTAACAATTATTTCACTATTATACAGGAGGTTAACCTACCCCAACCAAGGAAAAGTACAAGGTAAGGGTTATTTCACAATCACTTCATTATCCGAGGTTGTATTATACGTAATAATCTACTGGGATCTCTTTATCATCCACATCCATGTTTCTTCGAAATGTATTTCAAAACATTTTTACTATTTACAAGAATAAGGGTTAAAGTCATTTATACCCTTGTTTGACTTTTTATAAGAGGTTTATAAAGGAATCTTTCCGTCGTTTTCAAAACAAGGTCCTTTTTAACCTTTTCGACAGAATTGAGGTAAGAATGTTTTTTTAACTTATACGGCGGGTGCGGTTATTTTCCGCCATTATAAAATCGTTGAAGCTTCCCATACAAGCTTATAAGAATATTTTCAAAGAAAATGTTTTATTTTATATGGATCTTAAATGATTTCAAAATAAAAGGAGATACTTCTTTAAAAAGAATTTTGATTTCATCTATGTCAACATCCTTTGATGGATTTTAAGATTATTTGAAGTTGATTTATTATGATACAAAACTTCTATATTGTATTGAAGTTTTTGTGATATGTTTGACTGTGGATGTGCTATTTTTATACCATTCATAGTTTATGGTGAAATTATTGACATTTCGTATGCTAGTTCTAATACGAATGTTTATGTTATGTTTAAACCTTTTTATATGGGAATGCATTGGACTTAATAAGTGACGGGTGGAGCCCGCTATAGCTCCTCGATGCATCGGTAGGTCTCATGAGACAAACTAGTGTCTTGGCACAAGGCCTTGACAAAATCTTATTTGTAGTCTTGGCATGAGGCCTTGACTATGTGGTTATGACAGTCTGGCATTATGCATTCCAACATTATGAAAATGGTTATTGATTTTTGCATGTGATTATTCGATTAGTAGAATATCCATGTGAATAAGTAAATGGCATTATTTCATTTTACTTTTGCCATACTATGTTGAAGTTCAATTTTAAAAGGATTTTGTTTTAGTAATTCATTGCCTTAAATGTTTATGCTTATTTTGAATGTTCCGCTATATTGTTATCCTTACTGGGCATTTGAGCTCACCCCTTTTCTATGTATTATTTTTTCCCAGGTAGTGAAGAAGTAAATTATGAATGACTTGCAGGGATATTATGAGGGGTTAATAGTGTGGATATGAAGACTTTGTTATTGTAGTAGTTTTTCACTTTGAAATGTAATGTAAAACTTTATGATTATATCTAGTGTTTCCAAGGCTACTAAACCAATCGATCTTTCGGGATTTGATCTTTCTTGTGATCATGCCAATGTTACGAAGTAATGCACCGACTCTGGGTAGCTGGGGTCGGGGCATTATAGTTGGTATCAGAGGAAGTTTAGTACAAACCTTGGAAGCTAGATTTAGATAAACTCTGATTAGAGCATGTATACCTAAGATGAACTTTGAGGATTAGTATAGAAGAACTTCCTAGAATTTTGGTATTGTAGAGATTTTGTGAGTTTTCCGAGCAATACATCCCTGTCTGGATACGAGCAGGTAGAGGCGGCTCTGGCACAGATGTACCTAGGGGTAAAACCCGAAAACACCGCTTTGAGCTAGACTCGAACGGGAACTGGTGCACGACAACGGGCCTTGCTGCACTCTTGGTTACGACACTCCCAGGGGATATGCTTAGGATAACTCTCATTTTCTTTACAAATCATTTTGAAGGGATTATGAGTATATACTTCCTCAAAGAAAACATTCTTATGATTATGGATTATATCCATAAATAGTTCAATTTATGTTAAGTGTTTTATAAGTATGGGATTATGTATTTTGATTCATAAACTGATCTAGTTTATGCCATTGTTTAGAAATGGCACCTAGTGGAAGAAATGGAAACCGTATCAATGCACGCACTCCATGTAGGGATTGCCCTCCTGCTCAAGATAATTATAGTGGGGCTGGTGATACAACTGGTGCCGATCAGCTAATCACCATACTGGGACAACTTACTCAGGTGATGAATAATAACCTTACCCGTATGGAGCACCCTGATCCACAGCGTGGAGGATCAATGTTAGATCGATTCATGAGGCAACAACCACCAACTTTCAACGGGAATACAAATCCCTTAGTAGCTGAGCAATGGATATTTTCCCTAGAGAAAATATTTCAGGCTTTGGGGAGCAGTGAAAGGGAAAAAGTTATCATGGCAGTTTACCGCCTCACTGGAGATGCTGATCAATGGTGGTCATTAATTCAAAACATGAAGGAAGATGATGAAGTATCAAATATGGAATGGAGGGAGTTCAAAGATCTGTTTTTAGAAAAATACTTCCCTCGCGACCATCGATCAGATATGGAAAGGCAATTTCAGAGTCTGAGACAAAAGGAGGATGAGAATGTCACAAAGTATGAGGCTAACTTTACAAGGTTAGCAAGGTATGCTGGAGATTATATTCGCAACTCAAGAAGTAATATTGATCGTTTCTTTGATGGGTTAAAACCATTTCTCCGTCGAGCATTAGTCTCACAATCCTTTTCATCGTACGAAGACATTGTCTCATGTGCTATCAAGACCAAAAAGGAATTCTCTAAGTCTTATGACTTTAAAGAAAAGCAAGAGAAGAAGAGACCTGCTGATCAATCTGGGAATGGAAATAAGGGGAAGAAGGGAAAGGTTGAATATCCATCTTGTGGTAAATGCGGGAAGAAACATCCTGGTACTTGCTTGAAGGGAATGGGAGTCTGTTACAAGTGTGGTGAAAAAGGCCACCAAGCTCATGATTGCAAGGGGAAGAAGGAAGCTACCAACGTTCAGTGCTACAATTGCAGGGAGATGGGGCATTATGCAAATGCATGCCCTAAGCGTCAGGAGAACTTACCTCAGAAAAGGCCAAGGGATCAAGGCCAGGCTTATGCTATCACTACTGCTGAGGTAGAAGCTCCGAAAGACGTGGTGGAAGGTAATTTAATGGTTTCCTCAAGTTTAGCAAATGCATTATTTGATTCTGGATCATCGCATTGTTTCATATCTTCCCAGTTTGCTAAGAAAATTAGATATTTCCAATTTGATTTAATAAGGGAGTTGTCAGTTAAAACTCCTAAGGGAAGTATCGTAGCAACAAAGTTTTGTGAATCAGTCCCCATTAGAGCACATAAATTTTCTTTATCTGCCGATTTCATCGTCATACCTATGATTGAGTTTGATATAATCCTCGGTATGGACTGGCTTTCGGACTATGATGCGAAGATTTATTGTAAGAAGAAAGAGGTTACGATTCTTGATGATAATGATAAGGAGCACCTTATTTTTAGAGCAGAATTGTCACCACCTAATTCTTATTTAGATCCACCCCCAGTAGCTCAACTTAATTCAATTATTGGGGAGGAAGAGAATGAAATAACTGTCGGTGAGGAAAGGAATGTTCAAATAGAGGATGTACCTGTTGTGAAAGAATTTGTAGACGTATTTCCGGAAGATTTACCTGGACATCCTCCAGAACGAGAAGTTGAGTTTTCTATTGATTTGATTTTTGGATCAAGGCCTATATCGAAGACCCCTTATAGAATGGCCACTGTAGAGTTAGTCGAACTAAAGAAACAACTAGAGGAATTGAGTAATAAGGGATTTATTCGCCCTAGTGTTTCTCCATGGGGATCCCCTGTTCTTTTTGTTAAAAAGAAAGATGGATCTATGAGGTTATGTATCGACTACAGGGAGATCAATGCTATAACGATAAAGAACAAGTATCCCCTACCTCGTATTGATGATTTATTTGACCAATTGCATGGAGCTCAATACTTTTCAAAGATTGACCTTCGATCTGGATACCATCAGTTGTGTGTGAAGAAGGAAGACATTCCGAAAACAGCATTTCGAACCAGGTACGGGCATTACGAGTTTACTGTAATGCCGTTTGGATTGACTAATGCACCCTCTGTATTCATGGATCTAATGAATAGAGTTTTCAAGGAGTATCTCGATGAATTTGTAGTGGTATTTATTGATGATATCTTGGTATACTCCAAAACCTACGAAGATCATGAAAATCACTTGCGCATTATCTTGAAGACTCTGAGGAGGCATGAATTATATGGGAAGTTTAGAAAGTGTGAATTCCGGCTTCAGGAGATTTCTTTTCTTGGCCATATTGTCTCCAAAGATGGAATCTCTGTTGATCCTTCTAAGACCAAGGCAATCCAAGAATGGCCAGCACCTACGAGTATAACTGAGGTACGTAGTTTTATTGGTTTGGCAGGTTATTATAGACGTTTCGTCCAGAATTTTGCCCGATTGGCTAACCCATTAACGAAGCTCACACGTAAAGGGGTTAAATTTGTTTGGACAAAAGAGTGTGAAGAATGTTTCGAAGAACTGAAGAAAAGATTAGTCAATGCTCCTATATTGACTCTACCATCGGGGAATGATGGGTTCGTTATTTATAGTGATGCATCGAAGAAAGGACTTGGCTGTGTCCTTATGCAGAATGATAGAGTTATTGCATATGCATCACGACAGTTGAAAATTCATGAACAAAACTATCCTACTCATGATCTTGAGTTAGCAGCTGTGATCTTTGCTTTGAAGATATGGAGGCACTACCTCTATGGTGAAAAATGTGAGGTTTATACTGATCACAAGAGTTTGAAGTATATTTTCTCACAAAAAGAACTCAACATGAGGCAAAGGAGATGGCTTGAATTACTCAAGGACTATGATTGTACGATACACTACCACCCGGGGAAGGCAAACAAGGTGGCAGATGCTTTGAGTAGAAAATACCATGGAGTTTTGAACAATATGAGAATTGAAAGGGATCCAATTTTCATGGATCTAGTGAAGATGGACATGGGAATAACCAGGGAAGGTGAAACATAAATGCTTTTTCAAATGGTTGCCAAACCATCTTTACTAGAAAGGATTAAGATTTCTCAGACCAATGATGAAGAATTTCAGAAGAAGATTAATGCTGTGAATGATGGGAGATTGAGAGACTTTGTGTATGAAGATGGAATTTTGAAATTCGGGAAGAGACTTTGTGTTCCCGATTTACCTGATCTAAAAAGGGAATTGCTGGATGATGCTCATAGTTCCAGTTTCTCTATACACCCTGGGAGCACCAAAATGTATAGAGATTTGAAGGAACATTTTTGGTGGGACAACATGAAGAGGGAGATTGCTGATTTTGTGTCAAGATGTATGGTTTGTCAACAAGTGAAAGCTGGAAGGCAACAGCCTGGAGGAGTCATGCAACCTCTTCCCATACCGGAGTGGAAATGGGACAATGTTACGATGGACTTTGTCATGGGGCTACCGAAGACTCCTAGAAGGAACGATGCAATATGGGTTATTGTTGATCGTCTTACCAAGTCAGCACATTTTCTTGCTATAAGAGAAGATCTACCCCTGGAACGTCTAGCAAGACTATACATTAATGAAGTTTTGAGACTTCATGGAGTACCCCTATCGATTGTTTCTGATCGTGATCCCCGTTTTACTTCAAGATTTTGGAAAAGTCTTCAGAAATCCCTGGATACAGAACTTCATTTGAGCACTGCTTACCACCCTCAGACAGACGGACAATCAGAACGGACTATTCAAACCTTAGAAGACATGTTGAGATCTTGCTCACTTGACTTTCAAGGTATGTGGGATCAATATTTACCTCTGGTAGAATTTTCCTATAACAATAGCTTCCATTCAAGTATTCAGATGGCACCATATGAAGCGTTATACGGAAAGAGATGTCGTACACCAACCTGTTGGGATGACGTTGGTGAAAGAAAACTTGTAGGCCCAGAACTGGTGGAGGAAACGGTGGAAAAGGTGAAGGTAATCCATAATCACATCAAAGCAGCTCAAAGTAGGCAGAAGAGCTATGCCGATAATCGAAGGAAGGATTTGGAATTTCAGGTCGGTGATCATGTTTTCCTAAAGGTATATCCATGGAAGGGAGTCATACGTTTTGGTAAGAAAGGTAAATTGAGTCCCAGGTACATCGGACCTTTCGAAATTCTAGAACGAATTGGGGTTGTAGCTTATCGATTGGCAATGCCGCCAAGTCTCTCCAAAGTTCACGATGTGTTCCACGTATCTCTATTGAGGAAATACATGCCTGATCCGACGCATGTACTCACCTATGAGAAATTAGAACTGGAACCCGATCTGTCTTATTGCGAAGAGCCCGTCAAGATTCTTGATACGAGAGAACAAGTGCTGAGAAACCGGACGACGCGTCTGGTAAAAGTTTTGTGGAGAAATCATAAGATGGAAGAGGCAACGTGGGAACCCGAGGAACTTATGATGAAGAACCACCCGAGTCTTTTCATGTCATAAGTATTCTAGAAATTTCGAGGACGAAATTATTTGAAGGAGGGGAGAATGTAACACCCCAAGCTTCTACGGTACGTTTCCCTTCAAATAATCGATAGCGTGTGTTGTACGCAACCTCGAGTTCTAACACACACCACAACTAATTAAACTAGCCGTTGTGAATAGTAATACCTACTTTTTGAAATCATATATATTTTATATTTCAAAATGGACTTCATTTTTGGATTCGGAATATTGAAATTAGCCTAGGGTGAAATTTTGGTACTTTTCGGATAACTTTTATATTTTGATGAATAGTGAAAATTACTAAATTTTAATTAAAAACAACTTTTTTAATAAAAATAATTAATAGTGATAAATTGTGAATTTGAGTGGTTTTAAAGTATATTTAGAATATATTTTTACCATTTAATATAATGTTGGTCATTAGACATAATTTTACAATTAAACCGAACATAAACAAGTGTCAATCTTTTTATAGTTATTATCTCTTAAAAACACGCTTTTTGTTTTGACAGCGGGAATTAATATTAAATTAATTTCTACCACTTCTGTGTTTTGAATTTAGGAAAATGGATTCCATATTTGGAATCAGGATGTTCAAATTGTGTAAATAGGTAACTTTTATTTTTAGACATTTTGAATAGTTACTGTGGTAAATATTTTATTTACCATGGTTAAAGGGTAAATCCGGTAAATAAGGGTTAAAAAATAATATTATAATAATACAAAATTACCCTAAAACGTGTCCTAACCTTATTGGTGGACACATACCCGACCATGGGCATCCTTGGGTCAATTTGGGGACCCCTTGGAGCCACTTGTATGTGGTAGGGACACATTATATTAATAAAGTTAAAATAAAAATAAAAATGGCATAAGCTTACATCTTTTAGAAGAACAATTTTTACATAGGGTTATACATGTTGGATTTTCGATTATAAATATTCATTAGAAATCTAAAAAGATTTCCTACATGATGATATTTTATTTATAATTTTTAGACATCAAATAAGTTAAATTATTAATGACACAATAATGATGAAATGTTTACCTCATTAATAAATCATTGAAATAAATAATATTATAATGATTAAAATATTATCTAAAACCTGTCCAATTCTTATTGGTTGATGTTATTTAGAATATTAGTCATCTTATCTTCGACCTCAATTATTTTTGGACCATTATAAACCGAATATAATTATATTATAAAGTAATACTTTCACTCTTTCCTAAAGAGCCCATCCTCTCCCTTATAAAAGGAGACCACTTCTACTCATTCCTCACACCTCTCAAGCCACTTGGCTCGTCCAAACTCTGCCCAACTAAGCTCCCCACATCCCTCTCCTCCTCCTTGAAGTTTCCCCTTAGGCAGAAAGCATTTCAACAAGTCCTTTGGTTCCAACCAAAGTGAGTTACCTAAATTAAAGGTAACGATTTCTCTTAAATTATTTTCATTTATTTTGCTTCTTCAACCCCCAAACTCTTTTTTATTTCCTTTATTTTGTAACAACACCATTATCCTCAATATACTAGGATGTTGTTATAAGAAGGATTCAAACTACACATACACACAACTCCATCTAATGGATGATGAACATAATGTTTCTGTGGATGGAAAACTAACGCCTCACGAAACGATGATTGTTCAAATACATCTTACTGCCTCTCATGGTGGCCATTATGATGGAACTGTAATTAAATATGATATTAATGATATATATTTTATATATAAGCTTCTGTAATTCCATTTTATTTCATACCATTATTCGTTTCATGTTGTATATACATACGATAATTTCATTTGAGGAAGTGCGGACTACCGCCCCCTTAAAATGATATGACTCGTTCATACCACACATGGAACGTATAAAGGATGGTGTTAATGAACTTAAGTAACATGTATAAAATATTATATTATACTGGAATAGTAATATACCTATGTATCATTGGTATTCGATTCTTTTAAAATAAAAATTAAATGGAAGAAGCGTTCGTGCGTACGTACGGACTACCGTCTCCACGAACGCAATGAGATTCATTTTCCATCGTATCCATTCAAGTATAATTATCATTTGATGATTTAAAAATTATGTTTAAATACTTGATACCATTCTGGATTTGAATAATATACAACTTATCCTTTACAAACATGGCTTATGTAACAAAACATATAAAAGAAAATGAGTAAGTTAACACCCGAAACGACGATAATTTTAAGATGTTATTATCAAATCAGTATTAAAAGATCATATATGATATCATATTAATGTATATGATTCTTGTATAATTTAGTAACAATTATTTCACTATTATACAGGAGGTTAACCTACCCCAACCAAGGAAAAGTACAAGGTAAGGGTTATTTCACAATCTCTTCATTATCCGAGGTTGTATTATACGTAATAATCTACTGGGATCTCTTTATCATCCACATCCATGTTTCTTCGAAATGTATTTCAAAACATTTTTACTATTTACAAGAATAAGGGTTAAAGTCATTTATACCCTTGTTTGACTTTTTATAAGAGGTTTATAAAGGAATCTTTCTGTCGTTTTCAAAACAAGGTCCTTTTTAACCTTTTCGACAGAATTGAGGTAAGAATGTTTTTTTTAACTTATACGGCGGGTGCGGTTATTTTCCGCCGTTATAAAATCGTCGAAGCTTCCCATAAAAGCTTATAAGAATATTTTCAAAGAAAATGTTTTATTTTATATGGATCTTAAATGATTTCAAAATAAAAGGAGATACTTCTTTAAAAAGAATTTTGATTTCATCTATGTCAACATCCTTTGATGGATTTTAAGATTATTTGAAGTTGATTTATTATGATACAAAACTTCTATATTGTATTGAAGGTTTTGTGATATGTTTGACTGTGGATGTGCTATTTTTATACCATTCATAGTTTATGGTGAAATTATTGACATTTCGTATGCTAGTTCTAATACGAATGTTTATGTTATGTTTAAACCTTTTCATATGGGAATGCATTGGACTTAATAAGTGACGGGTGGAGCCCGCTATAGCTCCTCGATGCATCGGTAGGTCTCATGAGACAAACTAGTGTCTTGGCACAAGGCCTTGACAAAATCTTATTTGTAGTCTTGGCACGAGGCCTTGACTATGTGGTTATGACAGTCTGGCATTATGCATTCCAACATTATGAAAATGGTTATTGATTTTTTCATGTGATTATTCTATTAGTAGAATATCCATGTGAATAAGTAAATGGCATTATTTCATTTTACTTTTGCCATACTATGTTGAAGTTCAATTTTAAAAGGCTTTTGTTTTAGTAATTCATTGCCTTAAATGTTTATGCTTATTTTGAATGTTCCGCTATATTGTTATCCTTACTGGGCATTTGAGCTCACCCCTTTTCTATGTTTTATTTTTTCCCAGGTAGTGAAGAAGTAAATTATGAATGACTTGCAGGGATATTATGAGGGGTTAATAGTGTGGATATGAAGACTTTGTTTTTGTAGTAGTTTTTCACTTTGAAATGTAATGTAAAACTTTATGATTATATCTAGTGTTTCCAAGGCTACTAAACCAATCGGTCTTTCGGGATTTGATCTTTCTTGTGATCATGCCAATGTTACAAAGTAATGCACCGACTCTGGGTAGCTGGGTTCGGGGCGTTACAGAGACGGAGATTGACTAGCGAACCTATCTTGAGGTTTCCTGAGGAAGGAGTTGGGTACGTAGTCTACTGCGATGCATCAGGGATCGGACTTGGATGTGTCATGATGCAAGAGCAGACCGTGATCGCCTATGGATCATGTCAGTTGGGGCCGCATGAGCAGAACTACGCTACCCATGACCTGGAGTTAGCAGTAGTGGTCTTCGCTCTGAAGACATGGCGACACTACCTGATGGGAGACTATTTTATAGTCTTTTCTGACTATCAGGGTCTCAGATACATCTTTTCTTAGAAGGAACTAAATCTGAGACAGCGGCAATGGCTCGAGTTCCTCCAGGACTATGACTTTGAGATAGTCTATACTCCTAGGAAGGGGAACGTGGTAGCCGATTCTCTTAGCAGGAGGACGGGCATTCATGTACTTGAGGAGGAAACAGAGCAGCTAGCCTCGTTGCAGATATCCTTCCTGAATAGAGATGGATTAGCCTTCCTTCATTCTCTCACAGTCACTCCTCCACTACTATAGCGGGTCATAGAGGCACAGCGTGGGGACACTGACTGTGAGACACGGCGTGCACAGATATCCTCAAGACAAGCACCTGATGGTTTCTCCTTTGGAGCAGAGCACAACATCCTTTTCATAGGATGTACCTTGGTACCAGTTGCTTTATGGGAGGATGTGCTGAGAGAGTTTCACACTTCTCCTTTGGCGGTACATCCTGGAGTGGCGAAGATGTACCAGGATCTCAGACGACAGCACTGGTGGCCGGGCATGAAGAAGGTTGTGGCGGAGTTCGTTTCTCGGTGTCTCACCTGCCAGTAGGTGAAGGTAGAGCACCAGGTACCAGTAGGCTTGGTACAACCCTTGGAGGTCCCGGAGTGGAAATGGGATGAGATATCTATGGACTTCGTGACTGGACTTCCACGCACTTCCAGAGGTCACGACTCCATTTGGGTGATTGTCGACCGACTCACCAAGTCGGCACACTTCTTACCCATCAGAGAGCAGGGCTCAGTGGAGAGCTTGGGATGAAATTACGTTCAGGAGATTGTACGGCTTCACGGTGTGCCATCATCTATCTTCTCCGATCGAGATGCTCGCTTTACTTCCCGACTTTGGAAGGGGTTGCAGGAGGCGTTTGGGACGCAGCTACGTATGAGCACAGCCTTTCACCCTCAGAGGATGGTCAGACGGAGAGGTCCATTCAGACTCTCGAGGACATGCTCCGTGCATATATCCTCGACTTTGGTCACATCTGGGAGGACCACCTACCCTTGGTGGAGTTCGCTTACAACAACAGTTACCACTCCTCCATCGGGATGGAACCATACGAGGTGTTGTACAACCGACCTTGCAGATCTCCATTGTGCTGGACAGACCCTGGGGAGTCAGCACTTATGGGACCAGAGATGGTCCAGGCCATGACAGAGAAGGTCCTGGTCATCCAGGAGTGGATGAGGATAGCTCAGAGACGGCACAAGTCTTATGCTGACAGGAGGCGGAGGCCACTAGAGTTCGAGGATGGCGACCACGTCTTCTTGCGTGTCTCACCTCGACGTGGATTACGAAGAATTGGCCAAGGCGGCAATTTGTCTCCATGCTTCATCGGACCATTCCAGGTCCTCAGCAGGATTGGCGAGGTGGCTTATTGTCGGGCTCTACCACCTCAATTGCACCGGGTGCACGACGTCTTCCACGTATCTCAGCTGATGAGATACGTGCACGACCCGACGCATATCATTGACCATGGGGAGATTGACGTTGATGATGGGGCGACTTTTGCAGAGGTCCCAGTGGAGATCGAGGATCGACAGGAGCGGGTCCTACGTGGACGGTCGATTCTTGTAGTGCGCATCAGATGGAAGCACGGGAACCTCCAAGAGAGCACTTGGGAGAGGGAGGCTCAGATGTGTGCTCAGTACCCACATTTGTTTCCCTAGTTTTCGATTTATCTTTATAGGGACGAAAATCCCTAAGGTGGGAGTAATGTAAAGACCCGTAAAATTCAAGGGAAATTTTTTTCTTAATTTTCATTGGTATTTTACAAGAACGCAGTTTCAGACGGAACTTGATTCCAAGGCCCGGTGTGCCTGGAATTTCTATCCAAAGTTTAGCTCGGGTACGTTCAGTGAACGAACGAGCGGGAATTCCTATCTTTTGAACCGGTGCTCGGAATCAAATTTTGAGGGCACCGATGGAACTGCAGCACCAATAATTGCTTAGGAACGCCTATCCTGGAGTTGTGTTTTCTAGTTATGAGTTGTTTAAAATTTGTGGATTGAGTGTTGTGAAATAAAATTTTCGTTAAGAATTTTATTTCACTTCTCCATGAGTTAGAACCTAAGTGTAGGAGTTAGGGTGGGACCCACTGTCTGTTAGTTTTTCTTGAGTGGATTAAAGGTGAGGTGGGGCCCACACAAGCCCCCACCTTTCCAATTCTCTTAACTCCCAAACTCCTCTTAACCCCCCACATAATTTGTGTAACTCTTATAACTTTTTAACTTCCCATTAATTGGGTGACTTTACCTCTCCTCTCATTAAGTATGCCAACACACAATTCAATTATTTAATTTAAGTTTTGAATTTTTGAGTTGTGGCTTAGGTTAATAAAATAAGGTTGAGCCTTATTTTATTTTGGATGGAGGTTGTGTGTGGACAATTGAGGAGAGATCTTTTCATCTTCATCACGAAGAACACCAAGACTTCGACGAAGAACACCAAGACTTCGACGAAGAACGTCGTCACTGTAAGAAGAGATCAACGTGTCATCTCTTCTCCTATTCGTAGCCGGTGTGTTTCCGAAGATCGACGATGCACCCTCTTTCGATATTCTTCCCGTGAAAACGAAAAGAAGACGCCACTTCCTCCTCGGGCGTTCTCTATCAACTTACGGAGATTAACCTTGCGACGTCGTTTTCGGCGGTGAACCCCCGTTCTAGCTACGCTCAAGGTAGCGATTTATTTAATTATTTTCATTCGTGAATTCTAGTTTGTCGTTCTTTGTGGATATACGACTAAATGATTTCAATTAAGGAGAGGTGGTCGGACCACACAAACACGGCCGACCCTCCTCCCTTATTATTGATGTTGTTTCTAATATGATTGGAACGGAATGGCGTGGTGCAGTCGCACCACGCGGGAATCGTACGACAAGTAATGTGCGGCGCCGTCGCGCCGTGCCGTGAAGTTGAACAAGGATACGACGCAGTCGCGCCGTGTCAAAGATAACCGAAGATACTTCAGCTGGAGCGGGGCTTCGGCGGAGGGGCGCGGTGCCATCACACCGCGCCGGACGAACCAGGTCGTGGCTGGTTCTGGGCCACGGCGGAGTAGGGTGACCGGCGGCCAGTTCCGGGCCGCCGGTGTCGGCGAAGGAAGAAGGACCAGTCGTTGCCGGTCCTTGTTGGAAGAACCGGCCGGCCGGTGCGGGCTGGCTGGACAAAGGGAAACTGGGGGATTCCAATCCCCCGGCCAGCCAAGCGAGCGGCCCCATTAATGGGGCCGTGGTTACAGGGAAACCGTGGGGGCAGCCCCCCCCCCCCCCCCCCCGCGAGCTGGAACGGCTCGACCGTTTGGCCAAGCCAGCTGGCACCGTGCTCCAACGTTCCGGGTCGCCGGCCGGGCCGGGCCGACCCGGACCCGGGTCGGGTCGACCGGGGGGGTCTCGGGCCGAGTCGGTTCGGGCCCGAATCCCCCATTTTCGGACCGTCTTCGGTATTTTTCTCATAAATTGAGATATGGGCTTTTGAACGATGCGCCTTCAGCGGCGATGCGATCCTTGGATCGAGACGGTCGTTTCGGTATATCGCACTCAATGTTTCGGAATACTTTAGGTTTGGCCGGGTTGGTTCGTACACGAAACCAACCGGGCCCTCGGAGCGGAAACGCTCATATCCTAAGCTCCAGACGTCTGAATGACGTACCGTCGACTTTGTTAGATTCCTCTTAGTGAGACGGATCTTTTGGCTTACTCCGCCCGAGGTTTGGACGCAGGTGGAGTACGGTCGGGTTGGTTTTTCCTTAAAACCCAACCAGGCCCCTGGGACGAAAAAGCCAATAACTCTCAGACCGGGCATCCGATCGACGCGCCGTCTGCGACGTTGAGTTCCTGTTGACGATATGAAACTTTTGGATACATCAACTCTGGACTATGTGTCAGTTGATGTATCAGCCTCTCGGCTCGTGGAGCGGACTCTCCCGAACGAGCTTACTGTGTGCGGGAACCCTAGAGCTGGCTGCGACTACTACTACTACGACGACTGTACAGAGATCCTCAGTGGATTCGACGGCGACGACTACAGCCCTCAACGATCCTATGTGGATCAGTGCTACCGATCTTGTGTGGGTCCGATCTTGTGTGGGTCAGTACTCAGCGGTTCTGTGTGAGCCAGTGCCTACAGATCCTATGTGGGTCCGATCCTGTGTGGGTCATGCGGGGGTTAGTTACCTATCAATCCTTTGTGGGTCAGATCCTATGTGGTTCATTGCAGGGGTTAGTACCTTTCGATCCTTTGTGGTTCCGACGACTTAGATGAATCAGTGGATATATCTGATCATCTCTATCATCATACGAAGATGTATACATGTGTGAGCTGAATCCTGTTTTTCTTTCCTTTGTGGATTGTGTTGTGCTATCCTGTATGGATTTACGTTTTTCTTTCCTGTGTGGACTGGGTTGTACTTGGGCTCGGATGTTGGAGCCGAACGAGAATTGGTGACTTAGGTATATGTATGGGCATATACCTAAGCAGTGTCGGATGTTACTTCGTGATTGTATCTTTCCTTTTTGGATTATCCTTTGTGGATTCTAGGAGACCTTCGGGGGTCTCGGGGTCCCTATTGAGTAGCTTATACTCACCCCTGCACGGGCTATGCCCGCACTACGTTGTGTTGGTTGCAGACGACGGATAACACTGATCGTGGTTGAGGCTTGCGGAGCAGGATGGTACCTAGAGGTGGACCGCTGGGTGGGACGTACTCGGAGCGGTCAGCTGGACCCGAGGAACAGAGGAGGCCATCTGTACTCACCCTTCAGGTGGGATTCCCAGTGGACAGCTCATCGTTGCGGCTTTACTTTTTAGTTGCTGTTTTTCCTTTCCAGTTGTACTTTACTTTCAGCTTGGGTTTGTATACTGGCCCACTTACTTTCCGCACTTATAGTTGTACTCTGTTTTTACTTAGTGTTTACTTCTACTACTTGTTTGCTCTGTGGTGTTTGTTTACTTTACAAATGCAATGCCTTCCCTTTTTACCGGGATTTACGTCTTGGTGCTAGTCGCCAGCCCCTGGCCTATGGAAGGCAGGCTTGTGGTAGTCACGACACAAGCCCCGAGGATGGGTCGTGACATTTATAGATTTCAAAAAGTGTTGTTTGTTTTATGTTCTATGCATTCTTTAATTTCTGTGAAATTTTCAGAGAAATTGGGAATTCAACCTCTTGAAATGAAACTAAATCTCATGTTAAAAACACCTGGAAAAAATATTGTGGAAAAATTTTATGAATCTACCAATCCTTGTATTTGGAAAGTGTTTACCTAAAAACCTTGTTGTTTTACCTCTAGTAGAGTTTGATGTTATCCCGGGTATGGATTTTCTTTCTTTTTATCAAGATATGATAGATTGTAGAGAAAAAGAAGTTGTTTTTTAGAAGGAATTTCAGTATGTGTACAAGAATGAACCCATACCGTTGATAACATATCAGGAATCTAAGAAACTGATAAAGGATGGAAATGAAAGTTATCTTGCTCATATTTTTTATTATAAGGTAACTATCTAGATTACTTATGTACTAGTGGTAAATGAATACCTTGATGTTTTCCTAATTATTTACCTGATGTTATTCCTAATCGATAAGTTGAATTTACTATTGACTTATTTTTTGATGTTATGCCAATTTCTAAACCCCCTTATTGAATGGACCAAATGGAACTTCTAGAATTAAAAATATAGTTTTTTTAATTATTAGATAAAGGCTGCATCCTACCTGGCACTTCACCATGGGGTTCTCCTATCTTGTTTGTTATAAAGAAGGATAGTTCAATGAGACTTTTCACTGATTATAGAGCCCAAAATAACATTACTATTAAAAACAAGTCTCATTTGCCTCATATTGATGGTTTGTTTGATCAGATCTAGAGATCAAAACATTTTTTGAAGGTTGGCCAGAGGTTGGGTTACCTACAGTTGAAAGTAAAGGATGAAGACATCCCAAATACTGCATTCCATAATAGATATGGTCATTATGATTTTGTAGTTATTTCTTTTGGGTTAACTAATGAACCTGTTGTATTAATGGACCTTACTAATAGAATATTTCATGAGTTTTTTGATAAGTATGTGGTTGTGTTTATTGATTAAATTCTGGTATATTCAAGAATTAAAGAGGAGCAAGAAAAACATATAAGAGTTGTTTTGAAAACCTGAAAAGAAAATAAATTGTATGGAAAATTCATAAAGTGTGATTTCTGGGTGAAACAGATTTCTTTTCATGGGAACATTATAAATAAGTATAGAATAACAACTGATCTTTCCAAAATAAAATTGGTTTATGAATGGCCAAGACCTACAACTGTTATAGTGATTTGTAGTTTTCTTGGATTTCTAGGTTATTATTGACGGTTTTTTAAAAACTTTGCATTGTAATTTATCCTTCTAACTAAGTTAACACAAAAAAGGGTTAATTTTTTTGGATTGAAAAATTGGATGCTTGTTTTCAGAAACTAAAGAGGTGATTGGTGAATGCTCTAGTTTTTTCCTTGCCTTCCCAAAATGGTGAGTTTGTCATCTATAGTGACGCTTCATTGAAGGGACTTGGTTGTGTTCTAATGATAAATGATAATGTAATTAGTTATGAATCCAGACAACTAAAACCACATGAGTTAAATTATCCCACACATGATTTGGAATTGGAAACTGTCTTTTTTTATTTAAAAATTTGAAGCCACCATTTATACAGATCCAAATGTCAAATATATACTGACTATGAAAGTCTAAAATATATATTCACTCAAAAGGAATTAAACATGAGGTAGAGAAGAAGGATTGAACTGATAAAGGATTAGGATTGCATGATCAATTACCATCAAGGAAAAGCAAACAAATTAGCGGATTCCTCATGTCAAAAACAAGAATCGTTAACCATGTTACATTTGGAACATCATACCTTGATTAATGATTTGATGAATTCTGTCTTAGATGTTTTTGATGCAAGAAATACATCTATTTTGTTTCACGTTTTAGTGTATTCATCATTATCATACATAATTAACCAAGCATAGAAGGATGACTATAAGTTACAGAAAAAGTTTTAATTAGTAAAAATGGGATTGTTTCTAGAATTTTACCTTCATAATGATTATTTTTAATGATTTGGAAAAAGGTTGTGTACGCCTTGTGATTCCCATTTGATGAAATATTTGTTGTTTGAAGCTCATAGTTCTCCATTCTTAGTTCATCCTGGAAGTACTAAGATGTATGGAGACCATCGAGTGTATTACTTGTGAGATGGAATGAAATTGGGATTTTGTAGAATTTACTATGAAATTTTTGACATGTCAGGAGGTTAAAGCAGAGCGGTAGTTACTAAAGAGGATGCTTTAGCCTTTTCTAGTTCCATAATGGAAATGGGATAATATATCCATGGAATTAGTGGTGGGACTACATAAGACTCCTCGAGGTAACAATGTGATTTGGGTTATTGTTGACTAACTAAAAAAATTTCACATTTTCTTTATATTCAAGATAAACTATTGTTGGATAATCTTTCTCAAATGTACCTCAAAGATATTTCCAGGTTACATAGAGTTCTTCTTACCATTCTATCTGATCGGGATCATAGGTTAACTTCTAATTTTTTTAAGGGCATATAGAAGTCATTGGGAACAGAATTAAATTTCAGTACAACGTTTCATCATCAATCAGATGGGAAATCAGAATGAATGATTCAGTATATGGAGGATATAGTTTGAGCTTGTTCAATTGACTACTAGGGAAGTTGGGATCAACATCTTTCTAAAATTTATTTTTCTTATAATAATAGTTTTCACTCCTATATACAGATGGAACTTTTTGAGGCATTGAATGGGAAGTGGTTTCAAACTCTAGATTTTTTGGATGAATTCAGAGAAAGGAAACTTATGGGACCAGAGTTGGTAGATTAAGTGGTCTAGAAACTAAATATTATCCAACAACACATGAGGATAGCTTAGAGAAGGCAGAAATGTTATTCAGACAATAGGAGGAAAGACTTTTCATTGGAGGTAGGTGATCATATTTGTCTTTGAATTTCACCATGAAAAAGTGTTATACGTTTTGGCAAGAAAGGAAAGATATGTCCACGGTTAATTGGACCTTATGATATCCTATATAATGTTGGACAAGTCACCTACCGAGTAGCTTTACGTCTGAGTTTATCTCAGGTACACAATGTTTTTCATGTTTTGATTTTGGGAAAGTATGGGCTATATTCAGTTCATGTCTTGTTCCCAGAAGCATTTTAGCTGGAATATGACCTTTCTTATGAGGAGAAAAAAAAATCATATTATTGATCGAAGGAAACATGTATTTTATAATAAGTTATTTCATTATGTAAAGGTTTTTTGGAGAAACCACATGGTTGATGAAGAGACATGGGAATATAAAAATTCTATGAGGGAAAGGTACCCTCACTTATTTAATGAGTTAATAAACTTGTGAGGACACAATTTCTAGAAGGTGGGGATAATATAACACCCCAAGGTATTCAAAAAATAAATTGAAATGAATGAAACTTTTTATAAGTAGATATTTATAACTATCCTTTAGACATAATTTTGCAGCTTCAATTTTTTGAATTTCAAAAAAAGGAAATATACTATTGTGATCGGTAAGTTATTTGGAGTATAATGGAACAAACTTGATTTTTCGTGAATAGTAACCTAATCTTATGAATATTAATATTACCATAATTAATAGTAAATTGTATTATTATTTTATTTTCATAAGGTGTTAATATAATGAGATGTTGCTAAATTTTTCAAGGTGTCAAAAAATGAGTTATTGATTTAAAATTGTTATTTTTGAATAAATTATGATTCTATTTAAAAAAATAAATTAAGAATATTCAGAAAAATATTTTCAAGAAATTATGTTCATTTTGGAATTATACACATCAAAAAAAATTTGGGGTAAATATTTGCGATTTTTTTGAAACAGTTGAATTTTCTATGAATAGTAAAAATTCAGTTTTGAGTTTTCAGTAAGTTTAATGACATAATTAATGATGTAATAATGTTTTAATAATTATGGTCAACTTTTTTATAGTAAAATAATATATCAGGTGTTCCAATTGGATAATACCATGTGAAAATACCATGGTCAATCACATTTTTTTGCAAACACCACTAATCAGGTGTCCCTTGGAAATTAATAAAATATTTCCCCACTTTTTCTATAAATACCAACTCATTATAACATTACATTCATTAAAAATTCATCCTCAATGATGCTATGGTCTTCTTAAATCCCTAGTATTCCTAAAAAGTTGTCCTCAATCCCCCAAGGTCCCAACCTTCAAGTCTTAAGAGTAACTCTAAAAGGTAAGATAATTATCAACTTCTTTCTTTTACCATTCAAGTTCTCTTTTATGTGGTATAACTTTCAAGTTTCCATACCAAGTTCTTATTTAAATTTTACTCTTTCTCTATACTATATTATGAATTATTTCTGTATGGGTGACCCATGTCCTCTATCTTTTTAATGTTTTTTTTAAACATTGTTTCATAGTCGTTAGGTTGCCGATTTTTCCTAAGGGATTTCTCAACTATTATTTTATTTTGAGATCCTTTCTTTTCTTATTCTTTAATAATATCTCATTATCCAAGAAGAATTAATCATCCAGTATCTTACATTTTCTGGTTTTCATCATGTTTATGTAATATTCACTATTATACTTCTTCTCATCACCCACTTATTTAAAAATTAAAACATCGTCTGTGATTTTTCGGTTTACCGACATCATGGAAGATGTGATTTCAATATATTTTACTTCCTAAAATACTGGCCATGAAACCATTTTTATGGTTTAACAAGATTATAATTTATGTATTATATCTTATATAATGTTCTATAATCATTTTGTACACATGTTATTGATTTATTAAACAAAATGAGTTCATTACGATCGAAGAATAGCCCAAATAACCCAAACAAATATTAATAATGTTTTAACTTATGAATCATCCTCATGTCAGAATTCAAAATGATAAATGGTATAATTTATGATTTTGGAAATATTTAAATACCATTTTATTTCTATTATATAGTTTCACTTCCCATCGACAAAAATATCCATCATCAACCAATCATGGAAACCATGTAAAGAACACACCCAGAACAATGTAAATAACAAAGTATTACTATTAAATGTGTTGAATGATGTTGTAAAATGATCATGTAATGTGTTATAAACATTAATATGTTTCATTAAAATATTAATAACATTGTGTTAACCATTATACTGATGGTTTAAACACATATTAAGTAATAAGAACCCGAGGTAAGGGAATTTTTAACCCAATTTCCATTCTTTGGGTTAACATTCTTATTTATTCATTATGTGGTATTAATATTATTGGTATAATGAATTTATGTTTATATTATGTTTCACTATGTGTATTTACATTTTATACACATATCCATTCCATTCTATTAATTCTCACTCCAGTTATATTTTAATTGACTTTCCTTTTAAAATCCTTTTAAAACTCTCTTTAATAAATTTCAAAAGGATTTTATTCTTATGTATGTGGAATGAGTGGTTAATACTAGTTTAAAGATAATTTATTACCATGATATGATAAGTTGACATTATTTATGATGGTTTTATCCCATTTTAACTCAAGACATATTGGTTTGATCTCATTATTGGTCAATACATGACGGGTGAGCCCCATTATAGCTATCTAATGAATTGGGTACTCTGGAGATTGAAGTTTACCAAAAGGTTATTCCATGTGTAAGGGTGAATTTAAGAGTGATATGTTAAATATTTCCCAAGTAAACTACATGGCGTTTCTATGAAAATGCATTTTTATGATTATAGGTTTTTTTTGTTTTTATGTTATCACCTGACTAATGATTTCTTTCTTCATATCCCTTACTGAGTTTTATAATCGTCCAATGTTTTTAAAATGTTCTTCATAGGATATAAGTATGGGTAAGATAAAGAAGTGAATCATGATGTTTTATATGGAGTGTTTTCAAAGAAATCATGTTTTACATTTTAATGTTTTATATTCTAAAAAAATGGATACTTTTTTTGGTTGTATCCTCTTTGTGAGAATGTGGTATGTCATGTATATAAGATATCAAAATTCATCAAAACATTAAACCTAAAATTATCATCATTATGTAATAATGTATGTTCTTTTGTAATACTCAGGATTATATAATGTTTTAAGGCCAGGCCCTTATATAAATATTTACTTAAGAAAATGAAAAAGGATGATGAATCGATTGAAACTTATGAGGAAAATTTTCAATGACAGGTTATGTATCATTCTATTATTATAATTCATCATAATGGTAAGGTTTATCATTTATTTAGTAGATTAAAACTAAGAAAATATAGGGTGTTATCCATACGAGACTTTATTATAAATAACAATGTTTTTTATGTTCAATCAATGTGGGATTTATAGGTTTGAATTAGGTATCCTTCTACTGTTTGGATAAGAATTGGATAATGGAATTAATTAAAAAATATTAGAATAGTTGATAGAATAATATGATATTTCATTTATGGACAATGTGATGTAAGAATTATATATATATTTTTCTTAAGAGTTCTACAAAGTTTTTTAATGTTTTTAATGTAGTTAATCAAGTGTATAGATTTTGAATTGATGGTAAGAAGTTGGATAATTATATGAATAATGAAATATCTCCAAAAAATTCACCTTCCACAAATCAGTGTTTCAACATCATGGAGTTTGGGAATTAAGGTGATATTTGACTGAATCTAGGGATGAATATCGATGATCAATGAAAACATACACTAATGAAAAATAGAAAATAAAAACTAATTAAATCATAATGGCTGAAGTTAATCATGGTAATTGGGGAATATAATTATGCCACTCCTTGGTTGGGAATTTCTTCTTTGATTTTGAATGAATGAGCCCTATGAAAATGTTATTATTCATCCTTTAGTGTAATTTCATGTGATTATATCCCTCTACATAATTTCTGAATAAAAAATAACATTTTTTATTCTATCAGTACAAGGTTTAACCCAAGCTTCAAATAGATTTTTTTTATAAGGAAATATATTATTTAAGGTTTAAAGGTTAATTTTTCATTTTAAAGGTTTAATTTTTCTTAAAAATATTAAATTTTGTTTTATAGATATAATCATGGTTTTATGAGATTATTTTTTATCATACTTTCAAATTCTTTAACGAAATATTGATGATTAATGTTAAGGGATTTTATCATGATTAATGATATTTAATAGTAAATGTATTGAACTATAACCATTTGGTTTCGTATATAGTGACAAATTTATTTGAGTTTGGAATCCTTCACATATTTTAGAGATATTATTAAAGGTATTATTTACCATTAGAGTTTCTCTTGTCTTTGATTTTAAGATAATCATTGGATATTTTTTATGATGTTACTAAATTAAAACATTTCATTTATATTGTTGAATATTACTATTTTGATCATCTTTACAAAATATACAATACATATTGTTAAGGTTTCATAGAGTACAACATTTAGTGGTATTTTATGGGAATACTGAGTTTTAATAGATGTGCCAATG
The DNA here is from genome assembly GCA_963277665.1 of Viscum album. Classification (NCBI taxonomy): domain Eukaryota; kingdom Viridiplantae; phylum Streptophyta; class Magnoliopsida; order Santalales; family Viscaceae; genus Viscum; species Viscum album. The sequence continues at coordinate 637,826,824 of OY728157.1, forward strand.
ATGTCTTTAGTGAGATCATGATACATTGTTAACTTTCATCACTGCATATCTTCCTCAGACAGATTTTTATTTTGAGAGAATAACTCAAATGTGATTGGGATCAAATCCTTCCACATGTAGAATTTTCATAAAACAATATAATTATCATGAAAATTATTACATCTCATTATGATTCCCTTTATGTAATGAAGTGTAGAACCCCAACATAAATTCATTAATATTCAGAAACAAATCTATTGAGAAATGAGAAAGATGATGAGATGATATATAAGGCTGAATCCTATTATCATTACATTTGAACTACACAATGTTGATAGAATTGTTACTCTGACAATTGAATGCATGTTCTAGAATTTTATTTTATTTTTGATGTTTTTTTCAATGAAATTATATAAGTAAGAAATAATACTAAACTACACCTAAGGAATATCATTATCATTTAAATAATTGATCTTATTAAGATATTTTCTTTTCAATTTTAACATTCCCTAAAACTATCTCAGTTTGAAAAAAATTTATGTGTATCACTACTATGGAAGAACATAATTGATGAATCACATTTACCAAAATTAGAGGTCTTAACACTAGATCATGCTTCTAATTATTTTTTAAAACTAGGATATATTATAGATTGAATAAATAAATTTATATGAAACAATACTAATCACCAGGTAAATGTTTTGTATGAAACTAAAATCTTAAGGAAGCAATGTGGAAACAGGAGAAAATAATGAGTAATATGTATAATCATTAGTTATTATTAGAGAGATGGATTTCAAGGGTGAAATTAATTTTCATTAGTGTAGAATATAACCCCAGATATTTTGTGAAATAATTTATTAAAGTAGATTAGTAATTTTATTTATAACAAATTTATAACCAAAGTATTCATATTATATACACGTTGAATCCATAGTTTCATAATTTAGTCAATCTCATTCATATATTCCATTCAAATGGCTAGGTGATAAATATAGTAAAATATTAATAATATTACTAATAGTATATTGTAGTTTTCTAAAACTCTATCTTTTCTATAGAATTAGATATCAAAGGGAATCGATATTGTGTTTAACATAATAAATAATAGTGTTGTGTCTACAACAAACCAATCTTAGTGTTGTGTATCATGAAATATTAACATCGTGTTTCATATAATGCCTGAAAAACATTGTTTATTCTAAATCTATATTCAGTGTTCTATGAAATAAAAAATATATAAATATATAAATTAATTCAAAAAAATATTTTCAAAAAAATAACATGTTGTTACATTCTAACCTCCTTAAAATAAATTTCCCCTTCAAAATTTGTTTGGGTTATCATATCATTCATACTTGAAAGTTCATCAATGTAAGAAGTAATCCTAAAAATGAATATTATGACTTACATAAAAAATTGAATTTTGGAACCATAATGATTACCCAAAGTAACTCATAACTACATTACAAAAAAATATAACATAGGTGAAAAGTGAACACATTGGTATGTATAATAAATCTAACTATCTAGATCTGAAGGAGAGTGGTAGAAAATGTGGTCAATAGAATTTAAATGATCAAAAATCCATAAATAAAAGAGTCTTAAAAAAGGTTCGTTGATATCATAATAAATTTATGATAACTTGAATACCATTTAAATCACAATCCATTTTATAATGTTGAAATATTATTTCACAAGCTGATTTGCATACTAGATTTCATTTCGTTTCATTTTCACAATACCACCCTTTAGTTGGGGCTTGATCAATTTCAATATAATCTCTTACTATGAGAAATAAAGGAAATTTCTTCAATCCTAAATCACATACAAATTATGAAATCTATAATTATAATGATAAATCATTATAACTATATTGGTTAACATCATAGGAAAATGGTTAGCCCAGGTTATACAATAAGAATAAATACTCATATATAGAGATAATAAATTATTCTCTAAAACCTAATCTGAATTTTAATTTAAAAAATTCAATATACGGGTTACCATGTAACCCTTGTAAAACATAATTCACAATTTAAGCTCTGGTCTTATACCAAAAACAATTAAATTAGAAACATGGCTCTATCCTTATAGAAAGAATATCAAATGTGAATTTATTAATCTTGAATCCATGTTGATGGATATAATCACAGGAAATTTCACTAAAACATGAATAATAATATTTTTATAGTCATTATTCACATACAATCAAACATGAAATTCTTAACTAAGTAGTGGAGGATAAGTATTCCCCAATTTTCATTGTTCACATCATCTATTGTGATAGCATAAGCATGCCCTTGGTACTTTTTCTTTTATGAATTTTTTGGCATAACATACACAATAGTCGTTGGATAGGGGGACTTTTTAGAATAATATCCAAGGTACATGAAATTGAAACACTAAAATGTTGAATGTGCATTCCATGGGGCCTTAAAATATTTAGTATCATTAGATAACTTCTTACCATTACATTTACTTTCATCTTCTTGATGACCATACCTTCCACATTTAAAAAATATAGTAATTTGTTTAAGACAATTTTATCCATGATTTTTATCACAATTCATGCATAATGGAAGGATCGTTTTATTTTCTCCATGGTTGTTAAATTTTCCATTTAATTCCATCTTCATTTCATGCCAAAATCATGAGATGGATATACAACCCTCACCTCTATTTCCACCATGATATAACATCAAAAAAAATATTCACAGCTATTATAGCCTCATATAGCCAAAGCCTTTCAAAGACTATGTTTTAGGAAACCAAATATTAAATCAATTTTTCTTTCAATTTGGACAAAAATACATAAATATTTCCTCTCAAGACATCATACAATGACCGTAAAAACATGTTAGGCTTGGGATAATTTCCCTTGTACCTAATTCTAGATTGAAATTCCCTCTCATGTACCCTATTTTTATAAGCTTATAGTTCCCTCCCATACACCCTATTGTTTGTGGATTTTGTAATCCTTCTTGTGTATCATTTTTTGGTCTTGGTATTCCCTCTCATGTACCCTCTTAAATTGGTCTTTAGATTCCCTCCAATTTGCCCTCTTTTTTGAGCATGGGGTTCCCTACCGTGTACCCACTTGTTTCATACATGGAATACCCCCTTGTTTACCCTTTTATTTTGGTATTGGTATGCCCTCCAGTATACCTTTCTATTTTGGGCTTGATAATACCACCTTTGTACCCTTATGTTTCTGGATCTTAATGCCCTCCTATGAACCCTCTTGTTTTGGGCTTCAGATACCCTCACATGAACCCTCTTGTTTTAGGCTTGGGATTCCCTCTTGTGTACCCTCTTGTCTTAGGAATGGGATTACCTACTATGTAACCTTAGATATCATAAAGCATTTATACCTTCCCAATGAATTGGAGGGAGATTTAGTTCCCATACTTCACATAATGAAATCAAACATCCATGTTCCATAATATTAAAAACATTCATTCTTTCCTGACCCATAAAAATATATGGGTTTCATAAACATCATACAATACCCCATGAAATGAAATGGGTATTATTAACATGTCATCATATCCTAACATGTGGAAAATATAAAGATCTGATAATCATTTCATCAAATCCTACTATGTCTATAGAATCAGGTTTCACAAGTATATAACCAATAGAAGAGAAAAATGTGTCATAGACATCATTTCTTTAAAACATTAACCATTCAAGAAATAAAATTAATTGTATTGATGAATAATTTATCAAATAAAGATTAAATTATATGAATGGTTTTCATATTACATGGATAAGGATTAAAAAATATCACTTGATGTATTTATTATTGAAAATTAACATTCTTTGAAATTAAAATTTAAAAATATAGAAGATATTATAAATACTATTCATTAATAAACAATTGTAATACATATAAAGTAATATTTAAATTCGTTCATGAGTAAAATATCATTTATTCTATAAAAATGATATTTGAAACATAAATCATTTTCATTTTCATTTTCTCTGAATAATAACCTTGAAGACATTTTGACAACAATTTTTCTTGAAAACATATAAAGGAATCTTGAAAAACATTTAAAATCCTTTTTCCTTCAAATCATATAAAGAAATATAGAAGAAAATTTTGAAAACATTTTTAATCAAAATTTATAAAAGGAATAAAAAAATCAATTGAAATAATTTTATAAAATTTAAATAACTATTAAAACCATTTCCTTTGAAATCTTGGTTATTAAAGAATGCAAATTTCTGACCGAAAAGACAAATATAGCCAGAATTCTTAAAAACATTTTTTCAACTATCATAAGTACCAAATAGTGAAAATATAGAACCATTACATGATGATAAAATGAATAATCATATGATAAGAGAATTCATGATAGTTCTTGATATATGGATCATAATATTTCATCAAATAGATTTATAATCATAAACAATCCCTATAAACGATGAGATTGTAGCAACAAATTGTTTACAAATTGGTACCATTGAATAGTAATAATCAAAATATAATAACATTAAATGGAACATAAAATAACATTAAAAATATATAATTTCTTTATATTCCATTTAAAAGGTAAACAAATACACCTTGTTAAATAATATAGGTGCATAATATAACATGTTTCTCAAAGAATGAAAATTGAGGCAAAATTACACTACCGATTTGGTAACATTAGAAACACTAAACCCCTAAAAGATAGATCTTCAAATGGATATGTAATAAAACATAAATCTCATGATAATGATTATATAATTCTTTCATTGGATTTAAATAAACCGCAAAAAATAATAATGTTGTGAATATGGCATATATCTCAAAGAAACAATGTGAGATGAAATTCCATTACTAATTGAGTTGCATTAAATTAATGGTTTATGTGAAAGGATAAAATAAATTGTAACTCTTAATAAAATTAAATAATATAAATTCATGCTATAATATGTAATATTAAATTATATACATAACCATATTGAAATATTTGGTGAATTCAGTGTATATCTCAATGAAATAAAAGTTAGAAGTGAAAATCGATACCATAAGTATTAACATTATTTATACATGTCCAAACATATTATATAATTAGTATAATTTAATTATATATATACCAAAGAAACGTATTCTTATATATAATATCATATTTTAATTTACTAGTACATTATAATACCCTTTCAATAACAATTTACTGTTAATGTTATGTTTCAATTAATATATGTTTTTTCCGTATATGTTCTAACTTGTTACTCATGAACCTCTAACTTAGACAATGATTTAATTATTTCAACAATGTAAAAAAAATTAAAAATTATATATATTTATTATATAAATATTTATAATAATATATAATGCAACATAATATGAAGTGGAATATACCATTCAATGATATGGTAGTTCGTATGTATGCATGACCATCATTTCCATTTTATTATTGTATGAAAATAGATAAAGTAAATGGAATATAAATATATATATATATAATCATTATAGTAGAATAATAATTCCATTTATAACATATAAATTTATTAAACTCATCATTAATAAATTCTATGTAAATTTTGAATTAGTCACATCACTTTGAGGAGACAGTACTTTACACATCCACAAATGAAGTTACCGCATGTACACAAGATGTAAATAATGAAGCTATGTGTCATATAAAAATATAAAAATCATAAATACATAAAATATATATAATATATATATATCATATAAAAAATAATTTACTTCATTATTCTAAACACTGAATTGTGGAATTAGAAGAATGAATGGCATTATTTCGCGATGAGGAAGTCCTATGTACACACAAATGATGATTGTGAATCATATTTGATGGAAGTGTGTGTAAGTATAGGTTGGATGTCAAAAACCATCATGGTTTCCTTTTTAACCCAATAACCTAGACGGCTCTAACATTTTCTAAAGGGAATTCTCAATCCCCATGGGTAGGTGACTAGCACCTTTCATCATAAAAACTGATGGTAGGAATGATTTTTCCACTAGAAATTGATTATGTAAATGAAACAAGAAAGTATGTAGATGAAAAATCCCCTAGGATTTATATACCAGAAGAAAAATGGGAATTAAAACAAATGTACCACAACCAATGTACCAAAATAGGTAAAACATACCAAGACCCCACCTAGATGCAACTCAACAAGTCCAATGTTCAACAGCTGGATCCTCCTCCAAGAGATCCTTTTCCCTTTCTCAAAATCTAGAAGGAGATAATCTAAACACACCTGAATGAAAACGTATGGTGTGAGAAAAATACCATTATTACTTCACCATATATTCCATAACATGAATCCAATATAAAATTAAACAATAAAGTGATTTAAATTATTTACACAAATAGGTTTTGAATTTAGAAAATAATTTTAAAAAAAATAATGATTTACAATTTAAATGAATGAAATACATTTAAAAATTCATGATTCACACTTCAAATGAGAGAAATATATTTCAAAATATTGAATTCACGTTTAATAAAAACGTTCTTTACATAATATTATTTTTCTCAAGATGGATTAAATAAATAATTTTATATAAAATAGTTCATATAAATTTACATGTCATGTAAAATAGTTACATTAGTGTCATATATATATATATATATAATTGAAAAAAAAATCTATCGTGTTAAATGGTCATATTCTAAGTATTTATTATAGTTAAAGGATATAGGGACCCAATACTGGTAATATAGAAATGTATTTTCATACATCCATTGCACCAAGGATAAGAGGATTCATCACCATCACCTAAAGAATGAGATGGGATGATATAATGTTTTATAATGTTTTAAGTCATGAATTGTTGTCCAATATAACATACTTAATTCCTAATTCATTCATGTTCTCTAGTAAAACTTAATAATATGAATTTTATTTTAAAATTCCTTAAAATACATTTAAATCCCATACACTAATTCAATATGAAAATTTTCCCTTTAAAACACATAACGGATTTTTAATCCAAAACATGTGCGTTTTAAAAATATGAAACCACTAGGTTGCCATGAAACCCATTTTTAATCCATTTTTCCTAAAAAATATTCAAAAATAGTTCTATCAATTTCACAATCCATTTCATAATTAAATATAAAAATTTAATTTTTAAACAATTCCATCAATTTCCTCACAGACCCCCAATTCCCTAGAATTAGGGTTTGTCAAAAAATTCCATCAAATAAATTTCTAAAATTAAATTCAATATTTTAAATGATTCAATTACCACAAAAACCAAAATTTCAATTAAGCAATTTAAATCTCATCAATTTCCAATTCAACACAAGAACAAATTTTTTCTCAAAAACCCTAATTCAAAGGAATTTGGTTTTTTCAATAACTAATTGAAAATAATATAATCCTAATAAAAAATTATACATTTAAATTAAAATAATTTAAATTTAAACAAGTCAACTTAGGTTAATATAAATTGGGCACTGTAATGAAACCACCTACATTAGGACAAATTTATCTTGGATCTCCAAACCCTAGTCAGGGTTCTTCAACGAAGAACGGTGATCAAGGACTCCAGGAGAAAAATACAGAACCTGTAATTAATGATCCAATACATAGGGTATTAGATCCAAAATAAACGACATGAATTCATAATACCCTATAGAGAATAAGAGGTATCATGTGAGATCTATATTAGGATGAGGAAACTAACCAGAAGATGATTGAACAATGTTTTCCTAGCTTCAGATTGCTTATATGAGGGATTTTAGGGTCCAAGAATCCTCCTTAGGAGCACTAAGGTTGGGAAAAATATTTGGGTCGATGGAGGTCTATCTGGTACATATAATAGGGGTTCAAGACTTTTTAATAAAATTTTGGATCACTAATAATCTCATCCACTTTTTTTCTCAGGCATAGATTCACGGTTAGACCCAACCATATAACCTAGTCATGAGCCCATTTTAAATGAGCCACACAATTTTAACAAATAGGGAAAATGTCTTAACAAAACTGTGGGCCAACCTTGTAGATTCCCACTACCTTAGGTTACACAGTTTTCTCTGATAAAGTTCATGGTTAGGGAAAACCATACACCAACCATAAAGTAGCCCATAATTTTAAATACACCTAAAATTTTACCTATATCCACCTCAAATGAAACCCACATAAATATCCAAAAAATTGAGGGTTTAGGAATACCTGAAAATGGGATTGGGATGTTACAACTTCCCCACTATAGAAACTTTCTATTCTGATAAATCTTATGAAGAATCCCCCTCTCTAGAAAGATGAAGCCACTCCTCCCTCATTGGTTCCCCACACTCCCGCATCTCATGTAAATCAGAACCATGATACCATATCACATGAACCAAAGGTTTCACCTTACCACAATGTACCTTGGAATCATAATCAACTCTCCTAGCTGTCTATTTAGTCATGGATACATCAGACTCAACTTCAAGATCACGCCAACTCATAATATGAAAATGATTAGATAAATACTTCTATATATGAGATACATGATACATGTTATGTGTCGACATCATCTATAGTGGAAGGTCAAAAAGGTATGAAAATTTCACCACCTACTAAAAACCAACAAAAGTCTCACAAAATGTGGATTATGCTTCCCTTTCCTCCCAAGTTGTTAATGACCCAACTGGGGTAAAACATTCATGATCACATGGTCACCAACAGTAAAATGAAAAGTTCTATGATTTAGATAAACATAACACATATAACAACTCTATTCCATCAACATTATGTAATGAATCAATACGGGTGTTTACTGTCATATCTTGCACCAAAAATGGTCCAACCAAGGAACTTTCACCAACCTAAAATGAACATAATTGATATTTATATGGTCTTCCATTCAAGGCCTCAAAAAAAAGAAAATCTAATCGATGACTGGTAACTACTGTTATAAGAAAACTCAACCATCCTAAATTGATCATCCCAAACTCCAACAAAGTAGAGAACAGAAGAGTAGAAAATATCCTCTAGGATCATTATATCTATACCTATCTAGCCATCCGACTTCAGATGGAATGACTTACTCAAATGGATATGAAATCCCAATTCCCCCGGAAGTTCTATCCTAAAATGATATGTGAATAGAGGATCCATAAATGATCATAGAGCAGTATGAACACTCCAAAAATGAATAATCTATTTCATGTAGTGTTTTCTGAACTCCTCAACATTCACTATTTAAAAAATGGGAATAAACTGAGTTGATTTCCTTAGCCGATCAATCACAACTCATATCACATTCTTCTTTATATAGGTATGTCAAAAAAGAACAACAATTTCCATAGAGATCTCATCTCACTTCCATGTAGAGACTAGATTTGGATAAAGAAAACCCGAATGTTTTTAGGGCTCTCCCTTAACCTAATAGCATGTATAAAAATGAGATAAAAATTATCTTTGTCCCGTGTCATACATGACCACAAAAACTAATGTCACATATCATATAACATATTTATGGTTCCTCGGTGCACATCACACTAGGAATTGTGACAATCAACCATCACATATTTCCTTTCCATTAATGGAACAATGAATTGATTCTATTAACTATGAATACCATCATTGGACAACATCCACTAGGTAATTGTCATCCCACCATAAATATAGTCTCTAATGGTATAGAATTCATCATCAAGATGTTGTTCATGAAGAATCATCGCAAGAATAGTGGATTTCAACTAAATTATAAATGAAGAAACTTTATCCCCTTTCTACTAAACTCTATTATGTAACTATGAAAAAAGAGCCATCAAACTCCATTCTCTTAAAGATTATTTCATTCCATGGGTCATAAAATTCCAGCTCAAATCATGCGGAATGACATTCCAATTTTTAGGATTACAGTTAATGTGGAAATAAAAATATTGTAGGTATTCCATCCAATGCCTCTTGTGGAGATTCAAATATTTTTTAGAGAAGATATATCTCAAGATCTTGTGATCATAATACGCAGCAATCCATTATCCATAAAGGTACTTACAAAAATTATTAAGATAATGCATCACAGCTTCATGTTTAAGGACATGGGTTAGATAATTCTTCCCACAGGGCCTATGATGATGATATCCATAAGAACAAAAATGGTCACCTTTAATATGAATGAGACCCAAAACAGAACCAAATTCATCAAAAAAGAACACATTGCCTTGCCCAACCTCTAGAAGATTCAACACCAGACAGTCACCAAAATACATTTTATCTCATAAAAATAACTATGTAATTTTTCATTCCTAAAAAAATTTACTCCCTTCTGTATTAGAGTAGTCATCTGAGAATCCATATTTGATAATTCCTTCTCGAATCGGTGATAATATCCAGCAAATCCTAAGAATCATCGAATCTCAAAGTCATTTTATAACTATTCCCATTTCATAATAGCTTTCACCTTCTTAGGTTCAACTAAAATAAAATGTTCGGAAACCATGTTTCCTTGGAATTTCACTTCTAAAATGTATCATTAACACTTAATATGTATAGATAAGAGTCAATGATTTCTTAGAAAACTCATATTTTTTCTCATAAGATGCATGATCATCCTAGTTCATAGAATAAATGATTATTTAATCCAGAAAGAATACAACATATCTATCAATATACTCATTTAAAATCATATTCATCTAATCCATGAAAACTGAGGGATAATTGGTTATACTAAAGATCATGGTAAGGTACTCATAATGGAATACTGAATCCAAAACATGGCTTTCAGACTGTTAGATTCTTTTTCATCAATAGATAGTGACTATAGTGAATATCAATCATTGAGAACCAGTTTTTCCATTTGAACTGACCAAATAGATCATCAATATATGGTAATAGATATATGTTCTCAACCATCACTTGATTGAACTTTTAGTGGTCAACACATAAGTGAAGTGAACCATAAACATTTATAGAAAATAGAACATTAACTACCAATGGTGACACACATGGATGTATAAATCATTTCTATATATGACCATCCAATTAAGACTTTATATCATTCATTTCAGCTAGTTCCATTTGGTAATATGAAATATAAACTGTTTGAGTTCTGGTTATTATGTCAATGGAATACTTAACCTCCCTTACCAACTGCAAAATCGAGATGATAGAAGGATACCCGATGAGAAACATGATGATAACTTGGGGAAATCGCTTCCCAAATATTCCCACTCTAGATCCAAGGAAAACACAAATATCACATTCCCCATATATGGATAATCAGGACTGGTTATGTGAGACCTTTGGTCCCAATATTCTTGAAAGGCGATGCACATTCCACTGGGTGTAGTAAAGGATACCAGTCAAAGATAATAACAAATCCAATATTTATTGGCAATTATACATTCCATTAAAAAATTTACGTCTTGGGGTTTCATGTCTAGAACATAAAATCTCCTTGAAATCTCGACATCTGATATGGAGAAAAGACAAGAATTACTACAAAGACCCTGGTCTCTCTTCAAACAATGTGGTGTAGTAATATCCATTATTGAAGATAAAATATCTATATAATGGATTAAATGATTAAAAATACATGTCTAAATAAATGAATGAGATTCACCAGTATCAAATAAAGCTGCCACTAATGTCAAAGATATAGTGATGGTGCCTCTCATTATTTTTGGAACTGTATCTACTTTATTTAGAGAGTATCACACTGTGTGAAAAATATTCATTACATATTCTTGGGGATAGAACCCTATTTCACATGAATCATTTGATTTCATTGTAGTCCTAAGAGGTTATTATTTTTCCTTTACACTATGTGGAGTAGAAAAAAATGGAATAATTGATGTAAGTTCCTTGAATGTTCGTAAGAGACATAGTTCTTGGGTGCCTCAGTACATACCCTCTTCAAATATCCTTCCACGAAACACTTGCATCAAACCAAAGAGCCTATTCCATGCACTGAAGGAGGTCAGGAATGACCATGTTGTCTATAATTTCTATAATAAATATCTCGCATTAGTTTTCTACTGAAGTAACTCATGCTTCTAATAGGAGAAAATCATCTCCTAAGAACCCTAACCTTCCAGCCAGGTCCATCTCGACTATCAATTCTCTATCCAATACATCAGCATAAGAAGGAATCATTAGCAATAAAATCTGGTAATGAATATTTTCTCGAAGTATTAACAAAAACCATTGACCTTTTATCCTCTCATTTGATACAATATCATGTGTGAAGTGTATGAGATCATCATAATAGTTTTCATACTCTGTTATGGTTCTGTTAGCCTGATCGAGTTTTAAGAACTCAGTAGACTTGGCTAACATCATTGACTATGGATATATCATGTTAGTAAAAAGAACCTTGATGTCCTTACACTCTATTCCCTAATTCCTCTTCTCCATCTCCATCATGTCCCATCGTCTCCTACTCAAACCTTACAGTATAAAGGTGGACCACTTATCATAAATCTCATCGGGTGTGTCCAAACACCCAAACAAACTGTCCATTATTCTCAACCACTCTTCATCTTCTTGAGGATCATTAGAACCTTTGATTGGTTCTGGCTTCAGTTGAAGGAACTATTTAAAATAGATATAGAGAATTTACCTTTGAGGTTCCATAGCTGGAGCCTGAATGGGAACAAGATGTGGTGCATGTCTCAAAGAAAGGACACAACACAGGATCACCATAATTAGATTTAGATCAACAAAAAGATTCACTCATTGATGTTAGGAAACAACTTCCTCTTGGAACCAATTCTCATTCCTCCTTAAGGGCACTGTGATACAAAACGTCAATAGAAAATATAGAATGCATTAGATTAACACTCAAGAAAAGAAATAAGGGAATTTAATCCCAACATATAAAACACAAAGAATTAAAATTCACTCTATCCAAATAAAAAAAGGGAAAATACTAGAACTAATCCAGAAGCCATATATCTATAACCACCATTGATGATTTAAGGTTCGTTTTAGTGAGAGATGTTCCATCACTCAGTCACAACTACCTACTAAGTCCTAACAAGATTACACAATGCATACTGACTTCAAGACAAAAATCCCAACCTGAACCATTGATACCATTTTGTCACGAACCAGCCTTGCTACCCTGGTAACCCGATGACCGAGACGACTCTAACATAGACCAAAGGGTGTTCCCAAACACCATGTATTGGTGACTATCACCTTGAATCATAAAAACTAAAGTTTAGAACGATTTTTCCAGTAACAATAGTGAAAGAAAATGAATCAAGGAAAAATGAATATCAAAAAGGACTCTAATGGGTGTAATGTAAGAGAATTAAAATCAGAATTAATTACCAAATTACTAGCACCAATGTACCAAAATTTGGAAAAAACCATGCCCTAACTTATACAAAACTCACCAATTACAAGTTTCAACTCCTGGATCCATCTCAAATCGGTCATTTTCTCTTACTTGAACCTTGAAGTAAATAATCTAAAAACACTCGAAGGTACTAGTTGACTGTGAGACAAAGTAAAATAGTATTTCCCGAAATATTCTATAAAAATATTCTAATATGAAATTAAATAATATATTTCTTTCATTTTCTAAAAAAAATAGTTTTGTAATTTAAAAATCATATTTAAATAAAACATTATTTATAATTTGAATGATGTAAATACATTTAGCAATTCATGGTTCGTATTTCAAATGTTTCAAATATATTTAAAAAGTGGGAATTTACATTTAACAATATTGTTTTTTACTCAATATCACTTTTCTTTAAATGGATTAAATATAATTTTTTATAAAATAGTTTATATAAATTGATAAGGCACGTAAAAAAGTTTTCAAACATGGCATATATATAATTGAAATTAAAACAACGAGCAACATGGGCATGTCCCAAGTAGGTATGATAGTTCTAGGTTATAGGGACCCAACACTCTGAATATAGAAAAGTATGTACATAAAACCCTTGAACCATGGCCAAGAGGATTTATCTCCATCATCTAAGGAATGGTATGGGATGATAGGTTGTTTTATAATGTTATGAATTTTGAATTCTTGTCCAATATAACACACTAACTACTTAATTATTGCATTCTCTCTAATAAAAAACAATGATGGAAAAATTATTTTAAGACTACATAAAATAAAATTAAATCCCATACTCTATTTCAATATTCCAATTTCACCTTTAAAATCATAAAATGTTTTTAATAAGAAACATTCCATTCTCAAAAAAATGATACCACTGGGTTTCCAACAAAACCATTTTTAATACATATTTCATAAATACAGATTTGAGACCAATTTATACAATTTCACATTCCATTACAGAATTAAACAAAAAAAATTAATTTTCAGAAAATTATATCATTTTCATCACAAACACCCATTTCACTAGAATTGGGGGTCTTCCCAAAATTTACACTAGATCAATTTCTACAGTTAAATTTGACAACATAATTGATTCAATTTCCAACAAAAACAAAGAATTAAAATAAATAATTAAAATATCACTATTTTCCAATTCCATTCCAAAAAAACTCATAACCACCCACCTCGGGATAAACATATCTTAGATCACAAAACCCAAGATAGGGTTCATCAATGAAGAATGGTGATCCTAGAATCTATGAAACAAGGATCAAACCTAGGTTTATTGACCCAATCTATAGGGTATTAGATCCCAAAAAAATCCCAATGATATATAGAAAACTAGATACAAGAAGAGAGATTATGGTAGATCTAGATTGGGATGAGGAAACTAACTGGATGAGGATCGAATGATGTTCTCCTAGCTTCAAATTGCTTCCAGGAGAGGTCAAATGGGACAAGATTCTTCATTGGGAGCTCTATGGTTAGAATAAAATTGTATTGGTTGAATGTGGGCCATCAGGGTTGTATAATAAAGGATTAGGAATTTTTAATAAAAATTTGGATCTCTAAAAATCTCATCCACATGGTTTCATAGACATACCCACATGGTTAAACCAAGTCATGCAGCCCGTTCATTCAACCATTTTAAATGAGCCTCATGGTTTTTAATAAGAGGGAGCATGTCTTGGAAAACTATTCACCTACCGTCCAAAATCATACAACCTTGAGTTTATGGTTTTCTAAAATATGAAGCAATTTTTGGGGAAACCGTTCACCCATTTACTAGAATATAATTTTTAAAATATCTAAAATTTCACCCCGATCTTTCCCATACGAACCCCAACCAACACATAACAAAAATGATGGTATAGTTATACCTGAAAACTATAATTAGTTGATACATTGATACCTTAATATGAAAACATATTAGTATATTTATGATACTGATGTTATTATGTAATTATGGGATAAAAATAATTGATGGGTGAGGAAAGGAATAATATGAATGTTCTTGTTCAAGATTGTTACCTATTATTTGGGTAATTCCTTTTGGTTTGCACCACAGTTCTAACTTGGCTTGATTTTATCTGAATTTGAGGATTCTTGGATGATATTATGAAATTTTCCAGTTATTTGGATAGGGTTTGGATGAGTCATAAGGCTTGAGAGGTTTTTAGTAGTGAGGATGAGGGAAGGGATTTTAAAAGTAGGAAAAATGACACAATTGGTTTTATGGATAATATTTTTGTACTCCCCACATTTTCCTTTTTTCCACAAACTATTTAAAATAGTCTTTTCTACATCTTTATAGGTGTAATGGTGGAAATATGTCCATAAAATAATTTTATTCTTATTTATGGTCATTTTTACACCTTATATTCTATGTTTAGACATTAATTAAACTCATTTTTACTTTAATCACTATAATTCATTTAAATTACTTTCACTAATCATTATGGTTAAAAACTATTTTGAAATTATTTGAAATTATAAATTATTCTGATTAAAAATATGGAATCTAGTTTCCAAATTATAATCATAGAAATGCAATAAATTAATTTAAAATTAATCATGCAGATGCGATGAAACAACGAGTTTCTAAAATGAAAATGTTAAAAATATTTAATTGATTTTATATCCAAATTCAATGTGAAATTGGTTATAATTTCATAAATTGGTTTAATTTATGTAAAATTTATCTAATTACAGTTTAAAACCGAATTAAAAAATAATTTATCAATATAAATAAAATAGTGGAAAATGCAGTTTTCTATTAAAATTCTGTATTCTTCAATATCCCTCAGAAAATGAATATTCACAAAAAAACTCCAAAAATTCAACAAAAATAAATTGTTATATTACCCTTTTAAAAATGAATTTTATTTTTTCAAATAAAAATTATAAAAGATTCAAATATTATATTTTAAATGGGTTCTCTATTAAAATGTGGAAAAATTCTTTTTTTGAAAAATACATATTCTTTTTCATAAAATTAGATTTATTATAATCTTCTACCTTTAATATATATTGGTTGTGTTTTAAAAAATATTTAATATATAGTGTTAAATTTTTATTAAAAACAATCCTCAAATGTTGTTTTTTTAATTTATTGACATAAAATGTTGTTTGTACATAGAAAAATAATTTTCTTATAGATAGAATTTATTTATTCTCAAATAGTTATTAGTTTATTTTATAACTACTTGAAAACTAATGGATTAATTTCATATACCTGTGTAAACCATATATTAATTATTTATTCAATCTCATTCATATCTTTCATACTAATAACTATGCGAAAAATATAATAATATAATAGTGATAATATTAATAATATATTGTTCATTCATATAACATGATATTATGTGTAAAACATTTAATCAAAGGTATTCAATATTGTGTTTAGCAAAAGACAGACATAATGTTGTGTATACCTTAATAAAATCTATGTGTTGTGTATAGTGAAAGATTTACATGGTGCTACATATAATTCATGCCAAGCATAGTGATTTAAAAAGTTATATTTAGTGTTTTCTAAAATCTAAGTTATAAAAACAAAATAAATTAATTCCAAAAAATAATTCTAAAACATCTTGCGGTGTTATTCCCCCTAATTTCAATAACTCTTATATGAATCTATGAAATAAAATCCATCAAGATCCACTCTTTTAATGGTTTATTGATGGTATGGGTTAGCTATTTCTATCTCAAATCATTTACGATGAAATTCCCTTTCATTGGCATAAATGTCATGTCGAAATCAAAACATTGTAGGTAATCCACCCAACCCCTTTGTTAGAGAAAAAATCACTTTGAGAGAAGTTATTATAAATCAAGATCCTAGTTTTGGAAAACATGGTAATCCTTTACCTAAAATGGTAATGCATCCAACACTTAAGTTCATTATTCATAGTTATGAGTTCCACATCATTAGTGGGATTACTCATCTCATGTGGCCTAAGCTATAGATATACATAGGTGATAATGTGATCACCCTAAAAAATAACACTACCCAAAACCAAACATGAAGAATCACATAAGAACACATATCCGCGGTCATCCACTCAAAGAGTCAAAATTAGTGTAGTAGTCAAAACAAATTTCAGATAAACAAATCAACTCTATCATTTTTCATCCCATGCAATCCTTTCCCCCTTCTAAGTTAGAGAGGTCATCAGAAAGACTATCTTTGAGAAATCCTTTACGAACGGATGATAATACCCAACTAAACCCATTATGCTCTGAATCTCAAAAATATTACGTAGTTGTTCCGTATTCATAACACCATAATACATCTCAAGATAAACTAATATACCATTTTCTTACACCATGTCTCCCAATATCATCACTTTTTAAATACAGAAGTTACATTTTAATAGCTCGACATAAAGTTAGATATTACTTAGAAATTATATAATTTCTCATAGATGACGCACATAATCATCCTTAAACATAGAGTAAAAAAGGATTTGAAACACAAATACCCCCCAAAACATATCAATATACTTATTGAAAATCATAATCATCAAATCAATAATTAAAATAGGGGAATTAGTTAGACAAAATGACATGATAATGTTCTAAAAATGGGCATACTTTCAAAAATAATTGGAATTATGAATATCATATTTTTTAATTATTAGTTGGTGATAAAAATATCAAATATTAATATTTGATAAACAATTCACCCCTTTCAACTAGTCGAACATATCATCAATCTTAAAAAATAGATACCTACTATTTTCCATGACTTGATTGAGCTTCTTATAATCAACACAATGGATAAGTGACCCATCAGCATTCTTATCAAAGGGAATTGGTGCTTCCCATGATGACACACATGGGAGTATAAATAAATTCTCTAAATATCATCCAAGTGAGTCTTCAACTTCTTCATTTCAGCTGCTTTCATTAGGTAAGATGTTATAGACACTAGTTGAGTACCAGAAAAAAAATTAGTAGAAAACATGGCCTTACTTACTAGAAGCAAACCATGGATGTCAGAAAGGAAAACTTCGAAAAAATAAAAAAAAACTAGAGGGATACCATCAATTAAATAATCCTTCTCTATATTAAAAAAGAACAAAATATTACATACCCCAACTCTAGATAATATGTTTAGGCTTTACTCAACCTTTAGTAAAATTCTCCTTGAATGATATGGCACTCCCCATCACGAACAATTAATAGATACCCATAAAAAATAACATTAAATTCAATCTTTATTATAAATGAGAAAATACATTTCGAATATGATTTCAATATGTTTTA
Source organism: Viscum album (assembly GCA_963277665.1). Taxonomy (NCBI): domain Eukaryota; kingdom Viridiplantae; phylum Streptophyta; class Magnoliopsida; order Santalales; family Viscaceae; genus Viscum; species Viscum album. The sequence goes on from OY728157.1 coordinate 637,845,350, forward strand.
GGATGATAACCATAAAATCAAGAGTGAGATCAGTATTTGATAAAGAGAATATACAAGATGCAAAACTAAGACACATTCCCCTCTTCATTTCGAGGGTTGTAGTAATATCTATCACCTAAGATAAAATATCCATATAAATATTTAGTAGATTCACAATACGAGATGATACGAATGAATGAGATGCACTAGTATAGAATAAACCATTCACTAGAGATTAAGCAATAATGATGGTACCTCTCACATTTTTCAGACTTTTCTAGGATTCCTATAAAGAATCTTCCACTTCATAAAGAATCCTCGTTCGATACTTCTATGGATAAAACCCCTTATTTCATGAAGAATCTAATTTAATTGTTGTAAATTTTGTTACTGAGGATCTCATTCCACTACACATAGTAGGATAGACATGAAAAAACTTTTCTATGTAACTAAAGTTTTTACAAAAATGACATATATTAAGTTCCACTGGGAAAATCCATTTCTTGTTCCTAGGAATGTTACACTAGTATAAAATATAATTTTCTCTTCCAAACACTAAAGAGGTCTAGAAAAACCCCAATTTTGAGAACCAAAAATCTATAACCTTATCCAACACCAAAAAAATATTGAACAGGCTAGTTAAAATAACATTTATGTACCTCCACTATAATCCATCTTTCATCTTTTCTATTAACATCATATATCACCCTATCCTACTTAGTCCCTAAATCATAATTGTGGAAAATTTAAACTTAATAACATGAGGAGTTTTCAAAAATTCAATTTGATGTTAAATATTTATTATTTAGTACATAGCCACTTGAGGATAATTATAAACTGGTAAATAAGGTGGTTTATAAGAAAGGAACTCCTGATAACAATTCCAAGATTCATTCCATTGAGGTTCCCCAACTATAGGCTAAATGAGAATGGATGTAGTTTCCTTCCCTAGATCTTGGACTATAAGGCCTCTACCTTAAACGTTGCATAATCTTGAGTTAAGTCAAAAATTCACAATGAGGATATTTTTAGGTTTCGAGATTTAGAGAATTAGTCCATAATTATTACATAAAAAAAACATAGAAGTACAAATTGGGCACTTACAATAGTATCATTCTCTTCCATAACATAAAAACTTATAAAAGGAAACTTGGTTTCTTTTCATGTGTAATCATCATAACTTTTCATTGATTCCATTCTTGACTCAGTTCTCCCTTAAATCCTGTCAAAACATTTAAAATCATGGGATGATAACAAAAATCTTAGTAAAGGACATAAAAATAAATAAAACCCATTATTCTAGTAAAAACCTGATAACCCATTCAACGTTCTTTGAGCAGATGAAACAAAACATTTTCACATAAATAACACTCATACTTTTTACTCAATAAAAAATAGTAAAACTAATAGCAAGAAATTAAAACTCATTTAGGTGACTTAGAGTGTCGTATACATAAAACCCATTCAAACATATTCTAATTGGAATAACCATATAGTTGGATTCTAAATTTGATATCTATAATGTGGATCACCCTTCGTATAAGCTATATCGGGCTCACCTGTGATCTATATGGGGGAATAACCCTTCGTATAAGTTGTGTTAGTCTCACTCGTGAGCTATAGATGGGATCAACCAATCATATAAGCTACACCAGGCTCACCCGTGAGCTATAATGGGTCTCAACCCTTCTTATAAGCTATATCAGTCTCACCTATTTCATAAAATGTTCATGTACCATTTCATGAATAAAATATGTTCATCACAAACCCCCTTTTTTGAAAGCTTCATATAATCCCATATAAAAACATTTTAATATAAAAATACTATTTACATTTATGAAACCATTTTCAATTCCATGTTACCAAAATAAAGGATTAAGGTTTTTATTTTTATTTTAAAAGACATTAAGGCTTATAGAGGAATCCAACTATCAAATAAAGGTTACAGTGGTGGAGAATTCATTGTCACCATATACGTTAATAAAACAAACCTTTTGTCATTTTGTAAAGAAATTAAAATTATTTGTATAAAAATATTCCTTTTTAAAACATTTGATTAAATTTTATATTGACATAAAACTCCCTGTATATTTTTTTTATACCCATATAAATAAATACATAATTTAATATCAGTAAAAAAATATTTGATAATTAAATCATTAAATGTTCAAGGTCTCACATACCACTATGAACATTTAAATAGTATTCTCCATGATTTAATAAATAACATTTGTATAGAAAAAATATCGATACAAAATTTCATTTTGGAAGTATATACACCTTATAAAAAAAGGAGCACATTATCAAGAAATGCTTCAATGAAAGGAGATTGAGACGATGTCCCTTACCTTAAGTCTGAATTGTCTCTTTCTTTCATTAATTTCATGAATAATAAACATAGGTTAATTTCAACTTGTTTTCAAAGCCTTTTATTGTTTATTATCAATTTTATATGACTTATTACCCTGTTATAACAATATGTTAAGTATTTGAGTTCATATCAGACGTTTTGTTGATGTTTGGTATTTGAGTCAAAAATGAGCTTGTTTTGATTCAAATTATCCATGTGATCATAAGTCCATTATCTCCAAAATATTATTCATGATTTAAATATAATATATATCCAGTATATATGTATTTATAAAATTCCATAACATTTTGAGAAAATAAATGAAATTCATCATTCATGGAGATGGTTGGCCATACGTACACATGAACGCTACTTTCATTTCTTTTCAAATTAAAGGAATAAAAAATAAAAGATACATAGGTATATTATAATTACAGTATAATATCTATGTTATATATGTTACATAACTTTATTAACTATATCCTTTATATGTTCTATGTAAGGAATGAATGGGTCGTATCACTTTAAGGGGGTGGTAGTCCGTACTTCCTCAAATGAAATTATTGCTTATACACATTATGGAAAGCATACAGGTTGGTTAAAAATAAAAATTATATAATAATAGATAAAATATAAATATAATATATATCATATATAAATATTCTTCCATCATTATGTCCACCATGAGAGGTGGTAGGATAAAATTGAGCAATCATTATTTTGTGAGGCAGTACTTTACCGTACACAGAAACAGTATGTTATATATCCATTAGATGGAGGTGTGTGTAAGTGTAGGTATAACCCTTAACATAAAAAATAATATTATATTTAAGATACTTTTTATTTTATAAAATAATATAATAATAATAGGATTGGGGTTGGACGAGTAAAATAAACGAATGGAGCTTGAGAGAAGACATTTCATATAAATCGGGTAACCCTTCTGATTTTAGCCAAAAGGATTTATTGAATTGCATTATTCTAAATTTAAGTCTTCTATTGAGAATTTATATATGTTGGGAGATTATTTGAGATTAATTTTTAACATACAAGGGGCTTGAGAGATGTGAATAACTAGATAGAGGTGGTGGGCTTTTATAAGAGAGAGGTGGCGCACTTTATGAATGTCTTGGAATATTATTTTATTTAAATTGATATTCGAATTATAATATTTACAATGTGATAAAAATCATTTATATTAGGATTATGGGTCGAAATCCTCTCAAACAATTGGTTTTAGAGAATTTTGGGTAACAAAATTAACATTATCTTGTAGCTTTAACCCTTAGTTAAAAACATTAACTCTTACAATATCTTTTTTTATTTTCATAATATATGGTTACTATAATTACTATAAAATTCCAAGAGAACCAACATTAGATCATTAATGATAAGTTTAACATTATATAATAATTTTGAAGATTATTTGATTTTTAGGACTATTATATCATTTAATAAAAGAGTATTTGTTTTAAAAACACATTTATGTCAATTTTGACACTATTTAGTAATTGATTTTTGTTAAAGTTATAAAAACTTTATTCTTTCAAAAAAAATGCTCTAAATCATCCCTATAATTACAATTTCATCCAAGAAATTCGTTCATGAGATCAAAATGTTCCAATTACATTTATTTTAATATTTATAATATCATTTATTTGAATATTTAATTAATAAGGTAATTGCTACATTATCATTCTGTCATAAATTAATTTATTTATTTAATGTCTAAAAATTAAAAAAAAAATAATGACGTATAAATTTTATTTATATTTCTAATTAATATTTGTAGTTGAAAATATCATTTATATAAGCCAAATTAAAATTGTTTTAGTTATGAGATACATGTTTATGTTATATTTCCCTTTTCTTTAAATTAAAAATTATAAATGGTAATTATCACACCCAAGTGGTTCCATGGGGTCCTAAATTCGACCCAAAGATGTTCATGGTCATAAATATATCATCAAATAGGATTAAGACATTTTTTGGGGTAATTTTATATTATTATAATATTATTTTTCACTTATTTACCTGATTTACCATTTAATCATGGTAAACAAATATAATTACTCAAGTTACTATTCATAATGTCCAAAAATAAAAGGTACCTATTTAAATAATTTGGAACTTCCAATAAAAAATATCAAATACATTTTTCCAAATTCAAAAAATATAATTAGAATTAATTAATTTAAAATTAATTATCATTGCCAAACCTAGAGAACATCTTATTAAGAAGTAAAAACATTCAAAAGATTAGAATGTGTTTATATCCAATTTAAATTTAAAATTACTTAAAATGGCCACCATTTTTATTAATTAATTAAAAAAGTCCAATTAATATCTAAAACCAATTAATTGCAAAATCTACCTGTATAAATTTATTATATGAAAAGGAAGTTCTGAATTGAATTGTAGTATTTTTCACTATTCAGAAAAATAAGGATTTTATCAGAAAAATACCAAAATTTCAATCGAAGTAATTTTTTATGTCCTTCTAAATAATATGTTTATTTTATCAAATAGAAAATATAAAAGTGAAAAAAACTATTTTTAAAAAGTGTTCCCTTTAAAAGGTGGTAAAACATCATTTTAAAAATATTATAGTATTTTATGCTTAAAATTGGATTCAATTTCATTTTATACATCTGAAATACAGTGGATAAATATAAAAATATTTAAAAAAATATGTAAAATCATAATATAGTTAATTCTATTCATTCCCACCAATACAATGTCTTGGCATTAACTACCATTTAAAATAATAATATTATTGTTTTATTATTTTTCAGTATTACTCAGTGTGCACATGAGCCTCCGCCCAGTTGGTGAGGTATCCTTAAGTGAATCCACAAGACCTAGGTTCAAAACTAGGCAGTGGCATATTTCCGAGGGTACTGTAGTTGTACTGTAGCAGAACTGTACAATATGTGGGTATTGTAGTAGGCACTGTAGTAGTTACTGTAGCAGGTATTGTTCGGTACTGTAGCAGCTAAAACTATTCACTTTGGGCCACCAGCTTGGACTTGGAGACCTTAAGGATTTCGGGCCACCCATGCCTTCGGGTCAGTAGGGATTTCAAGCCACCATTAAGTCCTTTGGGCCACCTCAAGGCCTTTGGGTCACATGTATTTTCCCAGACACACTAAAAAAAGGTGCAGTCCTAGAAGAGGATTCAGAGCAGGTGCACTCACTAGAGCATAGCCAAATATATTTTCAGAATGAGAGGGTATGGCTATGAAATTGGGACCAGACTGTGCTTGCATGGGAAGATTAGCCAGATGTCCATGCGAAGGTGGAGAGCTACTATCATGATTTAGATGTTGGGGAGGGGCAGTTCCTTGTTGATAGTTTGGTTGAATTCCTTAAGAAATTCGGGCCATGTAATCTCCTAAGTCTATGGGAAATGTAATCTATGATCCTACGAGCCTTTTAAGGGTTCCCCCTCATCCCTTGAAAGGGGGGTTATCAAAAATCAATAAAAAAAGAAGGCCTTTGGGCCATTCGGGGGTATAACTCAGTGTTGTGTGAGATGTAAGATTTTATAAAACCCATTGTTTCATGTCTGGTACGCTATAATTCATTGTTTCCCATAAAATTAATAAAAAATTCAATAATATTAATAGATACTAAAATTTATTATTCTATATATACATGGGATGTTAAATCATTCCACCTTTTGGAAACTGTATCCTCATAATTTTAAAATTGGGCACAGAAACCTCATTAGAAATCTCACTTTGGAAAAAGAGTCAATTGAACTATCACATTAAAAGAAAAATTTAAGTAAAAATGCCTCATGAGATATCATATTCTAGGGTTCCCTGTTGTAAAACATGGACATGGATGATAAAACTAACTCTCAAAGACTTATAAATAGTTATAGAGAATATAGTCATTGAAGGTTTATCCATCACAAAACCATATTTATTTGATGGGTCAAAATACCATTGAGAAATGTAAATGAATAATATTTTTGTTTTAAGATTCTTTTAATAGAGCTGAGTAATTAATTTAATTCCTATAATAAGAACAAATTGAAATATAATTACTTGATGTATTTCAATTTTATAAACACAATCCCATCCACATAATATTCCTTAAATATGATGTACATCCCTAAGAATAACCTTAAGTATAAAAGATCACACAAACCATAAAGGATAAAAATATTTTAAAACTGAGGTCCAAAAGTAAAGGGATACTTCTACATTAAAAAATTCTATACATAAACATAATCCCACAAAAAATCTCCTAGATAGGTCATTGAGAACTTATAATTACCTCATATAAAACCTCAGGGCGTGTTTCTAAAACCTTGAACATATGGTTATTCTTTGAAAAATAAAGGGCTCCCAAGAGCTTCCATCACTTCACCATACATCTCAAAATCAACTGTAGTAGCAGAAAAATATTTTCCTAAACCAGTTTGTTTCAGATCATACTGATTCCCACCCTGTGTAATTAACTTTGGACGCTTATTTTAATAATGACCTAACTCATTATTGAAAAATAATATTATGGTATACTAGATATTTTTTATCTCATTATTGGACTATTAAAGACCCTTTTCTTTATAGTCATGAACCTTGTAACCAAACTTACCACATTGGAAACACATTCTAGATCCAGACATACATTCCCCAAAATGTATTTTACCACACTTGGAACTTGTTTGGGGCTTACCACCAAAATTATTAGTTGGTTTCTTTACCATTTCTTGTCACCATGACCGTTTCTTACTCTTATCATCTTTTGGAACATATGTGTCATCAAAATAAAATTAAACTTCCTCAACAAAACATTCCACATTTTCATAAATTTTAAATTCCTGGGATTCCAAATCGCTTTGTAGCCTTGGTTTCAATCATAAGTAAAATCTATTAATTTTACTGTCAATTTATAGAATAAAATTCAAAACATACCTATACAATCATGTGATTTTCTCTTTATATGCGGAAACTGAATTATATTCCTTTTCTTTAATTCCAAAAATTATTTCTCCATCCTAAGAAGAAAAACATTAGGGGAGTATTTCTCAAGGAAAATATACTTAAATTCCTCCCATTCCATGGAATCAAGATGATATTTCTCTATAGTATTCTTAACTAATGACCATCATCAGTCAGCTTCACCTTCAAAAAGATAGATGGAAATAGTTACCTTCTGACATTCTGAACATCCCATGACTTTAAATATCATCTCTAGGGTATTGATCCATTTTGCAGCTTCTACTGGGTTAGTTGATCCATTTAATAACGGAGGATGTTGCATCATAAAATGTTGCACTACTAACATATTATTCTATGGTTGATCAGGATGATCTCATGCATGTATACCACTACCATTTATAGCTTAATTCAACTGCTCCATCACTATAAAAAACAATTTAGATCAAATTCTAACCACCTCATGTTGTTGATTTGAAAGGTTTTATTCCTCTCGATGCCTTCCCATTATAGCTCTTCTATTTCCTATGTAGAAAACCATTCTAAATATACATAGGTTATATGAATCAATAAGGTAATATTAAAATTATACATCATTTCAACATAACCATAAAGTAAAATCTTCTAAAGGAGTGCAATTAACACCATCATAACCTATATGGTTATCTAAACTGACCTTTGATATCAACGATAAGGTCCCAACCTTAAACGTTACATAATCATGAGTTTTTTCAAGAATTCGCATTGGGGATCCTCTTAGGTTTAGATTTTTAAAGAATTAGGTCATAACTATTACATAAAAAAACATATAAATACAATGTGTACACTTTCAATAGTATATTCTTCTTCTATAACATAAAAATATTTAGAAAGAAACAAGGTTTGTTTTCATGTTTTATCATCATAACTTTTCCTTCATTCCATACCTGACTCTATTCTCCCAAAAATCCTATGAAAATATTTAAAAACTAGGGATGATCAAAAAAGCATAGTAAGGTACATAGAAATAATGAAAAACCATTGGTCTATTTAAAACCTAATACCCATTAAATTTTCTTTAAGAGAATTAATCAAAACATTGTTACATGAATAACACTCATACTTTTTGCAAAATGAAAAACACTAAAACCAATAGAAATAAATTAAAACTCATTTTGGTGAATTATATCATCATATATATAAAACCCTTTCAAAAATTATCATATTGGAAGAAAAATATTGTATAATTCCAAATTGGAGATCTATAATGGGGATCACCCTTCATATAAGCTATATTGGGCTCACATGTGATCTATAATGGGGCACAACCCTTCGTATAAGCTATGTCGGGCTCACATGTGAGCAATAATGGGTCTCAACACTAAGTTTAAGAAATATCGGTCTCACCTATGATCTATAATGGGGATCAAACCTTCGTATAAGTTATATTGGGCACAATAATTTCATATAATTCTCATTTACCATTTCATGAATAAAACACATTCATCAGAAACCCCCTTTTTTGAAATCTTCTTCTAATACCATATAAAAAACATTTCTATATAAATATACCATTTTAATTTAAGAACCAATTTTCAATAAAAATATCCCCAAATAAATGAATAAGGTATTTTTTCATTCAAAAATACATTAAGTCTTATAGAGGAATCCAAATATCAAATAATGGTCATGACGGTCGAGAAGTCTTTGTCGTCGTATACGTTAAAAAACATTCCTTTTGTTGTTTTGTAAATAAAGTAAAAGCATTCATATAAATATAATACTTTTGAAAACATTGAATGAAATTCGTGATTGACATAAAATTTCCTATATATTCCATTTATACCCATATAAATAAATATGTAATTTAATATTAGGAAGAAAAAATATTTGATAATTAAATCATTATATGTTAAAGGTGTCCCATACCACCTTAAACATTTAAATATTAATCTCCATGATTAAATGAATAACAATAGTGTAGATAAAATATGGATATGAAATGTTGTAATTTAGGTATATTCACCTTATAAAAGAATAAATGCTCATATTATCAAGAAATGCCTCAATGAAAAGAGATTGAGACAAAGTCCCTTACCTCGAGTCTAACTTGTCTCATTCATTCTTTAATTTCCGGAATAATAAAATTAGGTTAATATATAAATTATTTAGAAATTTTTAAAGTATATTATTCATTTTATATCACTTATTACATTGATATATAAATTAGTTAATTATTTTTTTTCATATCAGACTTTTTATCGATGATTGATATTTGAGTAAAAAATGCACTTATTTTGTTGCAAATTATCCTTGTGGTCATAAGTCCATTATCTCCAGAATATTATTTATTATTTAAATATCATATATATAAAGTATATATGTATTTATAATATTCCATAACATTTGGAGATAAGTAATAAAATGCACCGTTCATGGAGACGACAGTTCGTGCGTATTCATGAACGCTACATTCATTTCATTGTCATATTAAAGGAATAAAAAATAAATGACACATAGGTATATTATAATTAATATATAATATTTATGTTATATATGTTATATATGTTCATTAATTCCATTCCTTATACATTACATGTATGGCATGAAATATTCATATCACTTTGACGGGGCGGTAGTCCATGCTTCCTAAAATGAAATTATTGTATTTACACAATATGGAAAGAATAAAGGTATGTTGTAAATAAAAATTAAAAAAGCATAAAGACAATATAAATATAATATATATAATATATAAATATAGTTCCATCATAATGTCCATCATGATAGGTGGTAGGAGAAAATTGAACAATCCTCATTTCGTTAGGCAATAGAACACAGTACACAGAAACTTTATGTTGGATATTCATTAAATAGCGGTGTGTGAAAGTGTATCTAAAATACATAGCATAAAAACATAAAAATATATTGAGGAAACTTTTTTATTATAAAATAATGGAATAAATATATTTTTGGGGTTAGTATGAGGAAAATAAATGAAAGGATCTTGAGAGAAGAGATTACCTCAAAATCGAGTAACTTTTTTTATTTTAGCCAAAAGGATTTCTTGAATTTTCTTCATCGAACGTTAAGGAATATAGGATGAAGGAAAGGATTTGGGGAGCTTATTTGAGTAAAATTTGTATGATCTAATGTAATTTAGAGGTGTGAGTAAGTGGGTAGAGGTGGTGACCTTTTTTTAGAGGGAGGAGGGGCACTTTATGAAAGTCTTAAAATATTATTTTATTATAAATTGATTTTAGAATTATAATAGTTATGAAGTGATATATTTAAAGGATAAAATGATTTTGGGTTTAAATCCTCTAAAAAATAGGTTTTAGACAATTTAGGTCACAAAATTAGTCATATCTTTTAGCTTTAACTTTAGTTAAAAACATTAACTCTTACCATGTCTTTATTTATTTTCATAATATATGGTTACTATAGTTACAATTAAATTCCAATTGAAACAAAAGTGAATAATTAAGAAACTTTTTGAAATTATATAAGTTACTTTTCCAAATAATATATTCCTAGAACTGTTATTTCATTTACTAATATAGTATCTTTTTTAAAAACTCATTTATGTCAATTTTGAAACTATTTAGTAATTGATTTTTGTAAAAGACATAAAAACATTATTCCTTACAACCAAATGCATTAAATCTTACCTAACATGTCAATGTATTCCAAAAAATTCTCATATGGCATAAAAATGTTAAAATTGAATTTATTTTAAAATTAATAATATCATTTATTTGAATATTTCATTAATAAGGTTATCAATGCATCCTCATTATGTCATAAATATATTTATTTATTTAAATTCTAAAATTTATAAATAAAATAAGATGATGTAGTAAATATTTTTATAATTATAATTACTTTTTATATTCAAATAGATCATTTATAGAAACGAAATTAAAATTGTTTATTTAGGAGATACGTGTTTGTGTTATATTTCCCTTTTCTTTAAATTAAATAATATAAAAGGTCATTATCACACCCAAGTGGCTCCATGGGGTCCTAAATTTGACCAAAGTATGATAATGGTCGGCAATATCTCATAAAAAAGATTTTTACATGTGTTAGGGTAGTTTTGTATTATTATAATATTATCTTTTTACCCTTATTTACCTGATTTACCCGTTAATTAGGATAAATAAAAATAATTACTGAAGTCACTATTCATAATTTCCAAAAATAAAAGGTACATATTTACATAATTTCAACCTTCTCATTAAAAATATGGAATACACTTTTCCAAATTCAAAACATAGAATTGGAAGGAAATAATTTAAAATTAATTCTTGTTGTCAAAACCAGAAAACGGGTTTTTAAGAAGTAAAAACTATCAAAAGATTAACATGTGTTTATATCCAATGTAAATGTGAAATTACTTCCAACGAACATAAGTTTATTAAATTATAAAAATATAATCCAATTAAACATTAAAATAAATTAAAAGGAAAATCTATCTATATAAATAAATTAGATGAAAATGCAGTTTTATATTAAAATGCAGTATTTTTACTATTCATAAAAATTAGGATTCAATCATAAAAATACCAAAATTTCAACCGAGATAAATTTTTATATCCCACTTTTAATTTATACATTTTATTTATCAAATATAAAATATATAAGTTAAAAACCTATTTTTAAAAATGGTTCTCCATCAAAAGGTGGTAAAATGACTTTTAAAAATATTAGAGTATTTTATGCTTAAAATTGGATTCATTCCCATTTTAAGCCTCTAAAATTCATTGGATAAATGTAAAAACATTTAACAAATATGAAAAATTATAATTTCGTTAATTCTGTCCATTCCCACTAATAAAATGGCTTGGCATTAACTACTATTTAGAATAATAATATTATTATTGTATTATTTTTCAGTATAACTCAGAGTTGTGTGCAATGTAAGATTCCAAAGAAACCTGTTTTTGTGTGCTGGGTATGATATCATAAATAGTGTCACATAAAATAGATATTAAATTCAAATATATTAAAAGATATGAAGATATATTATTCTATAAATACCTGGGATGTCACATGGACAACACGCACAACAACCTCAATCATATTCTGGTCCATGGGAGGATTCGCACACAAAGGTTCATCAGAATCTTCCTCATGGGTCCTATTCGCTCATTTTAAAGGAGAAATTATGCTACAAGAAATTATTATAAAACATTGAAGAAATCATAATATTACTTAGATCGACACCCAAAAAATAGAATCAAGGATATAAATCTTGACATATGCATAAAAAATATTTGGTTTTCAATATATCCAAATCTAATGAAGTTAAAATACTAGAATAAATACTCAAGTTTCATTTACCAAACCACCACTAGTGACTTAAGTATCGTTATGATGAGATGTATATATTTACTCATTCATAACTACTTCTTAACTTCTGATAAGTTTTCATACTTCAAAATGACATCAAGGAAAGTTGTTTTACCTACACCTCTGATATAACATTGTCATTTATCAGCCCAAATATCCTAGTACCCTGAAAAATGAGCCATTATTGACATATCCTATAGGTAGTTCCTTATACCCATGGTTTAGTGGCTAGCAACTAGAATCATACATGGTTTGAGTGATAATTGTTTTTTTTAAATGGAATGACTAGATAAAAAATAAAATTTATAAATGAAAACTCCCAAGGATGACTATACTAGAAAACAAAAAAGTCTAAAACCAGAACAAATAGTATAAATAAAATGTTCCAAAATAGAAAATATAAACATCCCAAGCCTTAATGGACACAATAATCCAACTCTAAATGACCATCATTAACCACCACCTTTATGTGGTGTTTTCCCATAGTTAATCCCAGTAGAATGAAATCTACAGACCCCTAAATGAAAAGGTAGGGTGTGATGTCAAAATCCTAGAGGGGTATGACCAAGTATTCCATCATAAAATTCCATAAAAAAACCAATCACACTTTCCATTTTGAATAAATCATGTAAGTAAGTATAGTTTTATATTTAAAACAAACAATATTTTCATTTCAGATGAGGTAAACATTTCAAACCATACCTTCAAAAATAATTTTTTATAAAATAGTGTATATAAATCAATTATTATGGATAAAAAAGTTAAAAACAATATAATATGTATATGTATATATAAAATAAGAAACAAGTTCATATGAAAATATTTATGATAGTTTCTAGTAATGAGATACTCACACGCTCATATCAGTGATCACAATGGTCTGCACACAAGACCCTCTAGCTAACGCTATATAGGACCCATCAATTCCCGATAGGGGATAAGATCAACTGAACTAGGTATATGATAGAGTTGTAAACCGGTAATAAATTTCTATGGAATTTCCAACCTTGTGTGTTTTTTCTAAAATAACTTAGTAACTAAAAAAAATTTCATGCACTCTGACAACCAAAAATAATGGGAAAATTATTTTATAAATGTTTATAATAAAATTTCCCAATTTTAAGTTTCAATATTCCAATTTATCTTCAAAATCCAAAATATGGATTTTTAATCGATTAATAATTTCTAAATATTAAACCAAACATAGGTTCTTATTAAATCAATTTAATACATTTTTCTAAAATGTCAATTCCCTAAATCAATTTAACATGACTATCGATTTTGAAAAACACTACAGTGTCCAATTCCATTTGAAATTTGTGTGTTCACCATAATCCATGACAATAATGTTTCAATTTAAAAAATTTAATGAATTTTGATGACACAATTTAGATTAAGGCCAACTAAATCAATAAAGAATATTAAGGGTTATAAAATTTTCTAAAATTAGGTGGAACCATCTACCTTTAAAATAGTTATCATGTATCACAACACCAATAATGGTAATTAAAAACAAAGAACACTTGAAATGGGTATCAAGTAATAAATCATAGATTAATTATCTAAAACAACCTAGTTCAGATCAATTAACAAAAATATTATGTAACCTACCTTATATAGGAGAGATAAAGAGACTGTGATAAAAATAATGAGAGAGGTCCTCTTAATAGAGAGGAATTAAATAATTATTTCCAGGCTTTGATCCCGCTAAAATTAATTTTTTTTATCCAAAAATGGTTATTGGAATCTCCAATGACATAATAATTTATTTTATATCAATTTAGGGTTTATTTTGGCCACTATAGGGGTTTATTCACTATTTAATTAATTTTATGAATTAATGAGTTTGAACAAATGGTTTCCTAGATGGGGGCTTATAGATTCCAAACTCATGTGATCTGACCATATGCCACTACATTGGGGTTCTTGGGTTATCCTTGGTGGGAACACAGTTTGGGAAACTATGTACTTGTCATTCATTCCCCATTGCCTATGTATCCACAGTTTTTACTAGGGGCTCACAATTTCGGAAAACTGTGTCCCAACTTGTAAAAAGAAAAAACATAAAAAATATTAAAATGCTATCTTGCAGAAACCTAAGATATAACCTCATAAAATAATTTTCGAAAAATATTCTTGATTATTAAATGAAAATAGTATCCAGATGTTACAAAATTTGTGGTGAAATCATTGTTCATATATTGGGTGGACTAAAGCCCGGAAAAACAATGTAATTAATTTTTACTATACAAATATCGAAGGATATAAAAATGATAGATTTTTTCTTTATATATGATATTTATGATATTAAAATTATTCTTAAAATATCATATCAAATATAGTTTCATTATTTCTATTTTCTGGGATACAATAACATTTCTAATCTGTACGATGAACAACCACCTCACGAAGTGATGTGATTCATTCATGCTTTACCCGGAAGGTTATAAAGATGGTTTTAATGTATGTATATGATATATATTTCATAAAAATAATTATATAATGATAATATATAAAATTTTCTTTAACAATTTGTCTCTTTTGGGAGCACATGTACCCTGCCTTAACATGGCTATCGGGACGACCCGCCTTGTACCACCACATGCCCCATAAACATGTTCGCCCCCTACCTAGGACCCATCCACGTCTATAAATGGGTCATTAATATAATAAAAATCCAAAAATTACAAGACATGATATTTATGATTTTATTTTACATCACTCGTACTTACCATCATGCTTTTCATTTTATGGGAACTTGATAACATCGCTCATGTGTATGACGGAATAACGCCTCACGAAGCAATGTGATTCATTCATGCTTCACGTGGAAGGTAATAATTATGTTTAAATGAACATGTTAGAAATATATTTCATTAAAATTATTCTATAATGATAGTATATATCATTTACTGTGATAATTGGTCTCCATTGATAGCACAGACTCCCCCACTATAACATGGTTGTCGGGTCGCGACCCTCCAAGTACCATAAGTTTCCCCTTAGATAGATGGTTCCCTACCTAGGGCCCATCCACATTACAAAATAGGTCATCATCCTAATGACTATCCCAACATTCCAAGAAATTTTTTTCCATTGTGCTTTGACCTCACTCACACACACAATGGAAAAAATCCCAGTAGGTCACAGATTCTAATCACTACATGAAGCCAAGAACTCTTAATTATGATTTGGTTTTATTATACACAAAATCAATTTATTCTTGAACTAAATGGAACTATTAGATTTAATTTTTATTCATTAAAAACTATGTTTTTCATCAATTATAAAAAATATAAAGTCCCTTTGATAGCTTCTATTACACTTGAGAATGAGTTTTACCTAACTACATAATACTATTATTTTTTTTTATTAAAATAAAATTATAGTAAACACATTTTAGTTGGAATGGATGTTATAGATAGGATTATCTAAGGTGTGAAAATATTATTTACTCATGTATATAAAATTAATACTTATTTTGAAAATTACATATAAATGAAATTTATAATTTTTTAGAAGTAATGAAATATCATTTCTAAGGAAAACTATTTCTCTATGTTCAACATCATTTTATATTAATAAATTAAATAAACCACTTTTTATAAATATTTTGAAACAAAATTATATATTATATATTCAATCAATATTTTTTATTCTCATCCAAGATAATTTATAATAATAAAATTAGAATTAATCCATTTTTTAATTTAAAAACATTTCTTTTCCAAAAAAATTGTATATACCACCTTTAAGTGGAAAACCTAATTTTAATATAATAGAAAAAAATTATAATTTCTATATGAAAAAATAAAATTAGTTTTTAATTACGGATATTGAAATTTCTTTTGGGTGTATATTTGTTAATTTTTACGGACATTCATATTTTTATGAATAGTAAATATTACTGAATTTTAGTTTAAAACAGAATATTAATAAAAATAATTTATATGTATTTATTATGTATTTATTTCGACTTAAAGTATAATTAGTTAAATTTTTATCATTTAAAAAATAATAGGACATTAAAAACCATTTAACAATGAATTTATATATAAAAACATCACAAACGTTTGAACATTTTTTACATTGAAAAAAATATTTATCATTCCATTTGTGAGATTAATTTTAAATTAATTTCTATCAATTATATGATTGGAAATTGGAAATCTGAATTAAATATTTGGAATCATCATAATTTCTAATTTTTAATATGTTTAACAGATTTTTTAACTAGAAAAGGGAGAAGTAATTAAAATCAATTACAATGATTAGGTTGAAAATGTGGTTATTTAGGGGTTAAACATTAATTTTAAGAGTCTAAATTGCCTTGGTACTTGTATAAACCCCATTTTCAAGAAATTAGAATACCATATCACATGTTATATCAAATTTTATCATTATTTTACACACATTATGAAAGGGATTCCTCTCAATAGTGTTTTCTTTTTAATATTTACAAGAGTGTAAATTCTCCGCTACTATAAGAGGGCACTCACCCCCCCTCACTTCCAAACACATATCAAGCCAAATTGGATCAACCAAAGCATTCCCAAATATCCCCAAAAATTTTCTCTCCTGATTTTAGAAGCCTATATTTAGGAAAAAATGAAATCAAGGAATACATTTGGTGCAAACCAAAAGGTGTTATGCTAAGAAGAGGTAATATCCTTCCATAATCTCTTTTATTTTATTCTCATTATCCACCCCTAAAATATTTTATTCCATGATTATATAATAACCTAATTATATTCAAAAAGATGATATATTTTTTAATGTTTCTACATAAACATGCACAAACTACCATTGAATGGATAAAAAACTTAATGTTCGTGTGTACAGCGAACTAGCGCCTCACGAAACGATGTTCATTTTTAGTTTACCACAACCAATTTTTGGGGATTATGATGTACACACTATCTATATATAAAATTTATTATACTTATTTTCTCTTTAATTTTTTGTAATTTTTTTATAAAACATACCATTATACTTTCTATTTTGTGTAAATACGATAACTTCATTTGTGGTCATGTGTATTGTTGCCTCCTCAAAACGATTTGATTCGTTCAAAATTTACATGTATTGTATTATTGGTTGGTTTAGTAAATGTATATGAATATATGAAATAACAATTCTATAATAATTATAATATTTTTATATATTGATACATTTCATTTACTTTTATACTTTCAATATGATAATAAATCATATACAACGTTCATGGGTACATACGACTTATTGTATTCCTGAAGAGTGTATTCCATTTCATGTTTCGATATTTAATAGATTATTATAAGTATTTATATAAATAATATATATGATATTTAAATTTTGTTAAATTTTCTATAAGTATGAAAATAAATATCTATATAAGAATATCAAGAGTAATAAGTCATAACATATAGGAAAATCATAGATATTATCTAAAATGTAAAATTAACATGAAATTGTAACATTAACATGAAATTGTAAACAAGAATTGTAATATAAAGACATAATAAAATGAAATATGGTATGATATATGAGAATTTGGTTTTGGGGTATATTTATAATAAACATATAATTATTATTCATGAGGTTTGAATGTGTATGTAGAATTTCATGAGTTAATTTAATAGCTTTCTCATCTCACTATTATTTTTGTGTGACTTATTCATTATTCACCACCCATTTATTTCGGGTGTTGTATATACTACCCACGATTGTGTTATGTGATTCATATAATTAAATTTATATTAATGTAAATATCTATTTTATAATATTTTATTCATGGGTTTTATGGTTCAAATTTTAAAAAATTGGTACAGTAATATTGTCTCAATTTTCCTTCATTGATATACATTTAATATCCCAGAAATTCCATGTAATCTTTTTTTAAATTATATGGAATTATTTTGAGACCACACACTTTGAATTCACGTGATTCCAAAGCCTGGTGAGCCAGGAATGGAATTTCAAAAATTTGTTTAATTTCATTTATGTAAACGTACAATTGGGTTTTTCTAACTTTTAAACAGGTGCTTAGATCAAAAACCCAAGGGCGCCGTTGAACTTTGAATTTCAGGATTCTCCTAAAAATGGATTAACTTTGACCAGAAATGGTCTGATAGAAAATTTAGTTTTAAGACTTTTCAGAAAATAATAAAATAACATAAAAATTTATTTTATTTTTTCTTCCCTCTTCGTTGAGTGAAGGACGGTGGCACTACGGTGCGGCAATGAGGCTCATTAAATGAAGCACATTAATGGATCATTTTTGTGAAGCATAGTGATGAATTAATTGAAGCATAATTGGTATGTTGTTTCATAAATGAAATAGTGTAACGACGCAACATCGCAGCGTAACAGAAATGTTGCGACATGTTTTATTTTAATAAGATAACACATTGGGGAACAAGAATTAAACTATTGAAATTCTTTGATGAACCTATGGCAAGGATTCCCTCCAATGAAAAACATTGGCAGGAGCGTTAGAGATATTGATGCCTTATGAAGAATGGTACCAGGAAGTGACAAATGCTGACAGAGCTTGAATCCTGGAGGAAAGAGTTCTTAAATAATGAACATCGATCGAGGTAGGGGTTTATTTGTTTTACGTTTCCCCTTGTTCTTATTCTAAAACAGAGAATGTGGATCAACCCATGAATTGGTTTATCCATGGATCATCTGTTCTTGTGGGAGGTTGATGTTTCTAGGATTTCTTTTCATGATTGAATTATTATTGATCGAACATCTTCTCCAAACATCCCCTATTTTAAAACTTCTAATGCGGTGGGTGTAGGCCGACAAAAACAAGGCTTGAACCCCCACCTCCATGTACATTTATGGTCAAAGAATGTTCAAAATAGAGTTTAAGAAATTTCAAGGCCTTCACAGAGATGGTGACACCCCACGGAGGCTAGAGGCGCAAGCGGTGTGATGAACAGACCGCTAGTGCAGACCTGATGGCCAAGGACGCGGCCCCTTGGCCGGGTTGGTGGAGTGGCCTACAATGGCAAGCCATGGATATTGGGGGAACACGGTCACTGACTGCATGCAGGGAATCTGGTCGGCTATGTAGTGGCAGGCCTCGGTCAACTGATTGTGGCCGCAGGCGTCGGCCCCATAGACGACCCTTAGGGCACGGGAAGTCAGATGCATCTTCCAGCTACCTCTCATCCAGACAGAGTCGGTATGCCTATGGAAAATAGGAAAGGGTGTGGCTCATACCCACCCCAGTGGATCGGACCTGGCCAAACGGGTTTGGTCTGGGTTGGGTCAGAGGACACGGGTCAAGTCAGTGGACCCTGAGCCGGGTCGGACTGGACCCAGACCCAACCGGCTCCTTTTTGGAAAAATGCCAATAACGTAGAAAATCGGGTGTCTAATTGATGAGCCATTTGTGGGGTTGGAACCATCATGAAGAGACAAGCCTTTTGTAATACACTATAGATGATTCAATGGGTGTTTAAATTCGATGAATGTCTTGAGGAGAGGTTCTCCTGAGATCAAGTGTGCTACGTGCGGAAACCTTACAGATGGTTGAGACCTAAAGAATACTAACGAGTGAACCTCTGTGAATCAAATAATATGGCCCAGTGCGAAGAAACTTTTGTGTTACTCAATATTCCCATGGTAGGGAGTGGCTTCTATGTGACCTGGTAGACCCACAGTACTTGACAAGAAGAGTACCTCAGTATGGAAATAAGTGGGAAGTGGATTCTATGTGACCTGACATGCCCACGGTGGGGAACAACTTTTTTGTGACACATCATACCCACAGTACTCATTAGGGATGATTACCACATCAGTCCTAGTTTAGTGTTAAGATTATTTTTTGTGACCTAGTAGGCTCATTTTACTCATTAAGAATGAGTTCTCGAACATCCCATGGTGTTCGACATTATGACTGATGGTATTACTTTCCTACTCCATAATATACCTTGTGTGAGTTATCTTGCCTCCTGATCATTCTTGGTGATCATGATTTTTGGTTTGTTTCTGGATTAC
This sequence comes from Viscum album, assembly GCA_963277665.1. Classification (NCBI taxonomy): domain Eukaryota; kingdom Viridiplantae; phylum Streptophyta; class Magnoliopsida; order Santalales; family Viscaceae; genus Viscum; species Viscum album. Next base: position 637,865,957 of record OY728157.1, read on the forward strand.
GTTTTGGAATTTCCTTTGTGTTTTGGGGCCCCTACTGAGTATATTGTTACTCACCTCTACAAGGGCTTCACCCACAAGTGTTGTGTCCGGTGCAGATGACCGATGCCTTGACAGAGGACTTGGTGGATCAGGATATGGTGGTGCTCGATGAGACTAGGAGGGCAGGGCGTACTTCTATAGATTTCAATAGATACTCTGTAATTACCCATCAGGTGGGGTTTTCATCAGATGGATATCCATAGTTTCTTTTGCACTTTCATGTTTTCTAGTTAGTATTTTGTTGGGTTTGAATCCTGGAACATTTTACTTTCAATTGTACTTGTACTCAGTGGTTGTTTAGTGGTGTGCTTGTTTACTTTTCCATCTTTGGGATGTGGTTGTGTGTGTGTATGTACATTTACTCATGAAAATGCCTCCCACTTACAGTTTGATGCCTTCGGTGCTATTCTCCAACCCCTGGCCTTCAGAAGGTGGGCTTGGGGTATGTCACGACACGGACCCTAAGGGAAAGGTCATGGAAAAGTTGTATTAGAGGTGGTCGGTTCTATCTCAAAGACTGATAGTCTGTTATTTTGTTTTTGGGGCAACAATGTTGAATGTTTCGAGTTCAAATATTAGATTTGGGGAGTCTAGTGTTGGTGTGGCGGCTGATGTATACATAGGCCAGGACCGTGAATTCTTATTTTCGGATCTATATATAAAAACATAGTTTGCATAAGTGTCTCTTTATGGTCTTCTTGAATATGAGTCTGCTCACCATGTATAATCTTCTGATTTTTGTACATCTTTATTTTTGGATGCGCCTATGCATAAAACCATATAGGATTCTAATACGTGATCATGTGGATAGGCTACCAAGTGATGAAGCATCAGTTCAGGGACCAGTCTTAGAGATGGCCCCTCTAGGTGGTGCACTGGTGATTCCACCACCTATTGATCAGAATTTACATCCAGTTTTTTCAGTATAGAATATATGCACACTCAGTGCCTTGCACAAGTTTCGAGACCGATACCTCCGAGGTTCAGGAGAGAGATAGACTCTTAGGTCACTGAGGACCGGTTAGATTCATTGATGTGGGTCTTCCGCTTAGTGAGCACACAATTTGACCAGATGTCAGTCTTGTCCATGAACCTTATATAGGGCTCAGAAAAGATATTGTGAATCTTGACCATCCAGATGCATGATGAGGTAACCCTCACCTGGGCAGACTTCGAGTGACTCTTTTGGGAAGAGTTTTTTTCCCGCATCCTTGCGCTCTGTGCGCATCCAGGAGCTTCTTTACCTGTATCAAGCCATCCTATCGGTGGATGAGTAATCTTTGATTTTTACAGTCCTCTATCTCTACTCCATAGATATGGTTCATGACCCTATCTTTATGGCCCAAACCTTTTATTTGGGACTCGTATGGGAGATCTGGGCATCCATGGATTCACTTAGTATCCCCACTTAGGATGGAGTGATGGAGCGAGCCATTCTTGTGGAGAGCATTCAGGCCGAGCAGGCACCGAAATCCAGAGCCACTAGTAGACATCAAGTGGAAGTGTCTTCAGTAGTGAGCAGTAGGTAGTAGACACAAGGGCCCAAATAGGCCATGTCTTTCAAGGGAGGACCCCAGAACTCAGGTCGGTAGTACGGAGATCCCAGGGTAGAGGGAGTCAGCAGAGAACCATGTTGTGCTTCACGTGTGGCGGGAAGGGACACATTGCTCGTGACTAACCAACCTGCCGCACAGACGATCGGAAGATGGTCAAGGGACCGCCAAGGAAGAGGTAGAGGTTTGATTTAGGTGGTCTGCAGGGAGGTGGACGTGTAAGGGGAGCAGACTGAGTGGTAGGTGGTGGACGATAGTTTTATGTGCTACCACCACCACCGCCATCTTTTCCACCATGGGCTCAGGGAGTCGGAGGACAAGGGCGAGGCCAAATTCAGGTGATGGAGGCCTATGACCACGTTTCTCCAGATATTATTAGAGTTAGGATCTGTATCTTATTCACCTTAGCTTTAGTTCATATATACAAAGGTTCTAGTCACTATTTACTCACCAGGGACCTCGTTCGAGGCTCAGGGGTTCCGATGGAGTCGTTGTCTCGATATTTCTATTAGAGACTCCTACGGGAGGGGATTCGATTATTATAAATTGGTTCTAGTAGTGTGAGCTTACTCTAGTAGGCAAGAGCTTTGACTAGGATCTTCTAGTAGCGGTGTAGGCTCCTTACGACGTCATGTTGGTTATGGGATGGTTATCCACATTCCATTCTCAGATTGACTATTTTAGGCACCAAGTGTGGTGTGTCTGCAATGATGGGACCAGGTTTTCCTTCACCAATGAGAATGGGTCCTTTGTATCACATGATTTACTTTATTAGGAGAGGGTTCTACCAATCACTCACTAGTTGGCTATCCTCACCATCGGTGTAGTGGATGAGAGGATTCTGAGCTTTCATATGGTGGTGGAAGAGTATGATGATTTTTTTCTTGAGGATGTCTCAGGACTACCTCCTCATAGGGAGGTATAATTAATCATCGACCTGTACCCAAGGATGACACTGATATCCACACAGTCATATTGAATGGCTCTAATAGAGTTTTTTGAATTTAGGGTACAGCTGAAGGACTTGTAGTAGAAGGGCTTAGTGAGACCCAACGTTTCACCTAGGGCATCCCCAGTGTTTTTTTCCAAGAAGGTAGATGGGTTTTTGTGGTTGTGTGTAGACTTCCAGCCCCTGAACCAGGTGATCATGAAGAAAAAGTATCCACTACAAAGAATTTATGACCACTTCGATCAGTTGAATAGAGAGAAGTGGTTCTTGAAGATAGAACTCAAATCAGGCTTTCATTAGCTTCAGGTGAGGGATGAGGACGTACTGAAGATAGCCTTCATATGCTAGTATGGCTACTATGAGTTCTTATTGATTCCCATCGATGTGACCAATGCCCCAAAAGTGTTCATGGGACTCATGAACATGATTATCCAGCCTTACCTTAATGGTTTCGTGGTGTTCTTCATTGATGACATCTTGGAGTACTCGGCATTGGAGGAGGAGCATGATACACGCCTACAAATAGTCCTAGATACACTCTGAGAGTACTATCTTTATATTAAGCTCTCAAAGTTCTAGTTATGGATTCTAGAGGACCACTTTCTAGGACATGTCATCTCAGACGCTAGAGTTGCAGTGGATCCAGAGAAGATAGAGTTATTGCTTGCTTGGGAGCCACCCAGAAATGTGAATACGGTGCAGAGTTTCTTGGGGTTGGTAGGATACTACCATAGGTTCGTGCCCGATTGTTCCAGAGTAGCTACATCTTTACCATCCATGACATGGAAGGTAAAACCCTTTTTGTGGATAGAGAAGTGCCATCAGAGTTTTCAAGAGCTGAGCCAGAGACTAATGAGTGCCTCCATATTCAGACTACCATAAGAGGGTGTTGAGTATGTATTTTTTTTTGCGACGCATCAGGGACCGTACTGGTTTGTTTCATGATGATGTAGTGAACTGTGATCACTTATGTCTCACAGTAGTTGAGTCAGCATGAGAATAACTACATGACCCATGACCTGGAGTTAGTATTAATGGTATTTTACTTGAAGATATGGTGGCACTACATGATGGGTGAGCAGTTTACCGTCTACTCTGACCACAAGATTATCAGGTATATCTTCTCATATTAGGACCTGAACATGAGACAAAAGCAATAGCTGGAGTTACTCCAAGTCTATTACTTTTATATAGTCTATACTCCTGGGAAGGGGAACATGGTGGCAGATGCACTCAGCAGGAGGACTGGATTAGAACTGCTGAGTGATGTGATAAAGCAGCTAGTCGCAATCCAGATATCCTTTGTTGATAGTGATGGAGAAACTTAAATTTAGTCAATTACTATCACACCCCCACTCTTACAGTTATTTTTGGAGGCACATCTTGTGGATGTAGACTATGAGGACCTACGTGCTCATAAATCCTTAGAATAGGTGCCTGATGGATTTTCGATAAGTGGGGAGAACATCATACTTTTCAAAGGATGCACCGTAGTACAAGTGATGTTACATGAGGAGGTGTTAATGGAGTTCCATACATTCTTTTTGGAGGTACATCATGGTGTGTAGAAGATGTACTATGACCTCTGATGTTATTACTGGTGGCCAGGGATAAAGAAAGCATTGGTAGAGTTTGTTTCACGATGCCTCACTTTTCAACAAGTGAAGGCCGATAATCAGGTCCTAGAAGGCTTCGCATAGCCAATTGAGGTACTAGAATAAATGTGGGATGATATATCCAAGGACTTTTTGATGGGGTTACCACTCACGTCTAGGGTCCATGATTCTATCTAGGTGATTGTTAACAGACTCACCAAGTTGGATCACATCCTACCCATCTGAGAGTAGGGATCGGTAGAGTTCATGGGACGCCTCTACAACTATGAGATAGTGCAGCTACACGGGGTTCCTTCAATAGCCATCTCAGACCATGATGAATGATTTACATCCTAGTTGTGGAAGGGATTGCAAGAGGTTTTCTTGACTCAACTCCACTTGATCACAACTTTTACCCCAAACAGATGGTTTGATGAAGCAGACCAAACATTCCTTATTGGACATTTTTTGTGCTTACATACTTGATTTTGGTAACAATTGGGAGGACCACCTACCACTGTTGGAGTTTTCTTACAACAATAGTTATCACTCTACCATTAGCATGGAACCATTTCAGGCCTTGTACCGGTGGCCATGTAGATCACCTCTATATAGGACAGACCCAGGGGAGCCATCACTCATGGGTCTAAAGATGGTACAGGCTACCACTGAGAATGTGTAGATCATCCAGGAGTGGATGAGGACAACACAAAGCAAATAAAAATTTTATACTGATAGTAAATGGAGACCTTTGGAGATTGAGGAGGGAGACCATGTGTTCCTTTGGGTCTCACCCTGACAGGGATTGCAGAGATTTTGTTAGGGCAGCAAGCTATCTTCGAGGTTCATCATACCTTTCTAGATTTTCAGGAGAATTTTCGAGGTATCATAACACCATAATCTTCCCCCACAGATGAACCAGATGCATAATTTCGTTCACGTGTCGTAGCTGATGAGGTGTGTGCATGATCCATCACATGTCATTGAATGGTTTGAGTTGGGAATTGACGATGGGGAGACATTTTCAGAGTTCACAGTGGAGAAAGTGGACCGACAAGAGTGGTTCCTTCATGGTTGGTTGATTCCTCTAGTTCGTTTTTAGTGGAAGAAAGGGAATCTCTAGCAGAGAACATGGGAGCAGGAGGCTCAGATTCGTTCTCAGTACCCCCATTTTTTTACTTATCCCTTATTTTGGATTTTGGAAAGATAAATCCCTAAGGTGGGGAGAATGTAATATCTTGGAATTTCTATGTGATTTTTTTAAATTATATTGAATTATATCTAGACCACATGCTTTGAAAGCACATAATTCCAAGGCCCAGTGATCCCAAAATAGAATTTTAAACATTTTAAAGTTCATTTAACTAAAAGTGAGAGTGGGTTTTTCTATCTTTTAAACCAATGCATGGATAGAAAATCTGAGGGCACCAATGAACTCAGAATGCTGGGATTCTCCTAGAAAGGGCTTAACATCAACTGAAAAGGGTCGGATGGAAAAGTTAGTTTTTGGGCTTATAGGAAAATAATAAAATAACATAAAAAGTTATTTATTTTTTATTCCCTCACTGGGAACGATGGACACGGCGCTGGGGTGCAATGATGAGGTTCATTAAATTAAGCTCATTAATGGCTCATTTTTTGTAGCATAACGACACATTTATTGAAGCATAACAGGTACGTTGTTTCATAAAAAAGACATCATAATGACGTGACATCGCAGAGTGAAAGAAACACTATGATATGTTTCCTTTTAATAAGCTAATGCATTGGGGGAATGATAATTAAAACATAGAAATTATCTTACAAAACTACGGAAAGGATTCCTTCCAACGACGAATGACGAACACCGGAATGATCGCTAGAGACGTCAAAGCCTTACGATGTACCGGGACAAGAAGTGAGGAATGATGACATAGCATGAATCCTTGAGGGAATAGTTCTTTGATAAAGAACGTCAATCGAGAAACTAGTATATTTGTTTTGTGTTTTTCGGCGTTCTTATTCTAAAATGATGAATGTAGATCAACCCATGAATAGGTTGATCCGAAGATCATCTGTTTGTGTGGGAAGGTTTTGTTTCTGGTATTTTTTTTTGAGATCGAATTATTATTGATAGAAAAACATCCCTAAAAATCTATCTATTTTAAAACTTTTAAATCGAAGGATGTGGGACGACATGAACAAGTCCCTACACCCTCTTCAATGTGCATTATTGGTCGATGAACGTTGGAAATAATAGTAAGACAATTTGAAGGCCTTCGTAGAAAAGGCAACACAACACGAAGGCTGAGAGAGTAGGTGATGCAAAGAATAGACCTATGGTGCGGACCTGATGGTTTTCCAAAGATCCCACTGGTGTGTCAACGGTGGCCCATGGTGGAGGTCATGTGTTGGAGGAGGTGCACCACAACGGTGAGCTGGGAGGAGCCAGCAGCTTGCGGTAGGGACGCAGCCCGCAGGCATGGGCCGCAGATCTTGGGGACACGTGGACACTGACCTTGTGAGGAGAATCTGTCTGGCCAACTTGTTACGCTGCATGGTGGTAGGCTACGGTCAAATGACCATGACGGGAGGCGTCGGCCCCACAGACGACCTGTGGGGCGAGGGAAGCCAAACGCTGATACCTGTCATGTCCTAGCCATATGGAGCCAGTCTGTCTATGGGGGACTGGGTAGGGAATGGGCTGGACACACCCCTGTGGGCCAGATCATGTCTGGTCAGTTCTACTGGGTCGGACCGACCCCAGATCCAATAATCCCCTTTTTGAAAAAGCCTCAATAACTTGCTAATTGGGAATCCGGTTGACTTTTCGTTTGTGGATTTTAAAGTCTCATGACAAGGTAGATCTTTTGGAGTACTCTATATAGGATTTCATGGATGTTGTAATTTTTAGAATGGATTGAGTAGCAGTTATCCTAAGATCAAGTGTGAAACGTGTGGAATCCCTACGGTTGATTGAGACCTAAAGACTGCTGACGAGTGACCCTGTGTGGATCAGATACTATGGCCTAGTCCGAAGAATCTTCTATCTGACTTGAAATTACCATGGTGGGGAGTGGATTCAATGTGACCCATTATACCCATGATACTTGACAGGAGGAGTACCTTAGTATGAACAAAGATGAGAAGTGGCTTCTGTGTGACCTGGCATGCCCACGGTGGAAAGCAGCATCTATGTGACTCATCATACCCACGGTACTCATCAAGTATTAGTACCACATCAGTCCTAGGATAGTAGGAAGCAGCTTCTATGTGACCCTATAAACCCATTTTACTCATTTAGGAGGAGTTCTTCAACATCCCATGGTGTTCGATGTTATGACTAATGATCTTACATTCCTACAATAGAATATATCTAGTGTGATCTGTCTTTCTTTGTGATCATGCTTGGTGATAATGCATTGTGGTTTGTTTATATATTGCTTTCTGGCCATTCATTTGTGTGTTGGGGTCCCTATTTTTAATATTGTTACTCACCCTTACACAATCTTCTCCTGTACGTGTTGTGTTTGGTCCAGACAGCCGATTCCTTGATGGAGGACATGGTAGCTTAGGATTCGGTGGATCCCAACGAGACTATGTGGGCGGGGCATAATTCTAAAGCTTCTAGTAGCTACTCTATACTTACCCATAAAGTGGATTTTTCAGCAGATGTCTATCCAGATTTTTTTTGGATATTCTGAGTTTCTAGTTAGCCTTTTGTTGGGTTTGTATCCTAGACCATTTTACTTTTAGTTTTACTTTTACTTAGTGGTTCTTTAGTGGAATGCTTGTTTAATTTTCTATCTTCGGGATGTGGTTGTGTGTATGTACATAAAGTTACATCAGAAAATGACTCCCATTTTCATTTTAATGCCTTCAGCGCTTCTCAACAACCCCTGGCCTTTGGGAGGCAGTCTTGGGGTATATCATATCATGGGTCCTAGGGGATGTTTTGTGACAATACATGCCATGTTATGTACCTATATTTTCAAATTTGGCACATATACATCCCTTTGACATGGTATATCATGAATATACCTATTTTAAAGATATTTTAATCTTTATTGGATGTTATTATTTTATGGGGATTATTATTCAATGTTTCCAAGGTAGTAAGTGTTTATTACTATTATCTAATGGTTTATTAGGATTGCTTGGGATTATGCTTCCATTGATGAAATATTATGATAAATCTCCCAATAATTATAATTATTTTTCTTATACTATGGTTTTTAATGATATATTCATGTATTGGTACCATTTTTCAACTCTTTGGTATTTTATATAATTAAGATCATTTTTAAAATTAAATTTGACATTATTTCACTCTTTAGCAGGCAATGTATTTTATTCACAAAACCTTTTTTTATAAAAAATGATTCCAAACATTTTTTTGATAATGTGTAAATTCATTTTTCCCATGTTTTACCTTTTTAAAATAAATGGTTTTTAAAATGAATCTCTTATTCATTTTCTAATATAGTCACTTTTCCTATCATTTTATGGTGGAAAAGGAATATATGACATGTATGGATTTACCCACTTTCATTTCCCTGATGATTCCTTTGAATGTTTAAAAGGTTTTTTTAAATGAATATGTTTTCATAAAATTTTGTAAATTTATTCCTTTCATGTGGGTTTTAATGTAAAAGTGTTTGAAATATATAATTATATGTTTTTCAAACCTTAATTTATATGTTTTGAAGGTTATATTTAAAGAATTTTTCTAAATGTTTATGTTTTGGAAAGTTTTTTTCAGATATAAAATTATATTTTCATCAAGAAATGGTTGAAATTATTTTTCATTATACCTTTATTTGTTTTCAAAGTGGATTCAAATAAAAGGATTTTGTAAATGTTATAAGTTTTTGAAAAAAAAATCAATGAAATGGTATGTACCAAGTGATCATTCAAAACAATTATATAACTAATAAGATATAGATTGATATATTTTATCCTTTACCAGGGTTATGATCCAAGAACAACATTATTATTATTTCTTTGAATGTTTTATGATTAATTGGAAATGTTTTTATGAGATATGTTTCCCTTTCATTGGTTATACTATGGTAAATTCTTATGAAAAAAAAAGCATTCTTTCACGAGATATTCAATTATTAAATGATTATTAAACTGGAATCTATTACACAGGTTATGATATGATTTTATTTTTATGATTCCCATTAAATTACATGGGATGTGGTTTGATTTTTATAAAACCCGTCTCTTTTTATGTGTAATAATATGATGAATTTTTTTATTATCTTGTTTCACATGTATGTATGAATTTATTCTATTATGGATGGGACCTATATCTCCCTCCAAATAATTGGGTAAAGATTGATATCTCTTGAGATAATGATGGGAAACAATTTTCCGTTATTTATCCATAAGGGTAAATTGGTGTGTCTTGATCCACAATGGGAAATAGGTGTTTCATGATCCTGAATGGGAAAAAAGTGTGTCTTAATACATAAGGGGAAATAGGTGTTTCCTTGTCCACTATGGGAATCAGGTGTGTCTTGGTACTAGAATGGGAAATGGGTACATCCTGACCCACTATATTGATGGACTTGGTAGTTACTTTAAGACATGAAATGTTTTTATATAGTTATAATGATTCAAAACTTGTATTACATGATCTTATGTTTCATTTTTTATATGTGATGATTTATCGCCCGTATAATTCATGTGTTTTGATATGCCAACACTTTTTCCATTTCTCATGATTATGATATTTATTATGTAGGGTATGATCATAAAATTTTATGATCATTTTATCCTACCATTATGTTCATTTTATTCTTATTATCCCCTTTATTTACCATTACTGTTCATTTGAGCTCACCCATTTCAAATGTTTCCATTCCGCATATTATGAAGAATAGTTTTATGTATGATTACAAAAGGGAGTGATCATTAAGAGAGATGTTTATGATCATTCATAAAACAAGAATAATTTGTTTCATGTTTCTAAGGACCCCAAAATATTACAATACTCATCCATGTACTTTTTTAATTTTCTGAATATTCATCTTAATTGATGTAATATCAATGTATTTTAATATTGGGTCGGTATATATACTTTGGTGGGTCTTGGGAGAAGAACATATTAATCATTATGTTCTCCAATAATAACAGTTATCCTGAAACTATTTAGTTGTCACCATATGAGGTAATTTATTATAGATCATTCAGATCACCTCTATGCTAGATGGAGGTAGGTGAATCTGAGTTGTTAGGACATATTCTTGTATATGATACATCAGAGAAGGTTTGGTTGATTTAGAATCTCTTAGAAACAAATTATAGTATAAATCAGGCATATTCATGTAATTTTTTTTTACCGAGTAGTTTATAGTGGTTGATAATGTGTTCCTTTAGTTTTCACCTAGATTAGTTCACCATGTGATTTAGAGGTAGTTCATGTTGGTGTAAAACATTCTTGTACCATTTGAGATTTTGGAGTTGATCGGATCAGTGACATACTGATTAGATCTTCCACCGAGGTATTGTTCTAGGAACAGTGATTTCATGTGTCATAGATTCCTTAGTATCATCCCTAATGCTTTTTATTCAGTATATGATGATGATGTAGAGATTAAAGATGATGTTCCTTTTTATGATCTTTCAATTCGTGTTATAGATCGCAATAAGATAGTGTTTCAGGGAAAGATTTTGTTGATAGTGTGATTGTTGTGTAAAAATGGCCTTGTTTAAGATGATTCATGATATATGTAATTAAATATTCAGGCATAGCATAATAATTTTTTTACAATAAATTCTTAATTATTTTTTGGGATGATAGATTGAGGATAAAATGTTTTATTGTGGGCAGATTATTTTTTACTGACATTTAGGGAGATGGATCGTCCTCATTTTAATGTACTCTTTTACCCATTATTCATTTATACCATGTAAGGACTTGTGTTCAGGGATTTTTTTAGTTAAAATGGATACTTTTGGAAGCTAATGGGTTTATTCATAGTTGGGACATAGTAATGGAAAACCATGGGGTTTCCCCTATGAAAATATGATCCCATATTTGGAGACATATGATGTGGCGCACACTTGGATCATGGTTTGGAAAAACTATATGGCCTCCCTTCCCAAACCATGAACCCTTATAAAAAGGGTTTTTTTATGTTTTTTCATAGTTTTTCAATTCTTTCACCCACCAAGGATTTATGATGCACACCCTTAGTATTGTTTCATGGTTAGGATGCATGGTTTGGAAAAACGGGTGACTCAAGCCAGGAAACCATGTGTTAAGGTTTTAAATGCCCTAAAAATTTTATTTAAATTCTTATACACTGTTGTTATTATCACAATTATAACCTGATTAACCTAAAATTATTTTCTTTTTTGGATTTCCCATAGAGTTTTTCATTGATCCACAAAACCCAATTCTGGATGAATCGAGTGTCGGGTGGAAGGATCTACTCATCATTAGAAAGTGATTTATTCTTGATATAGTTTCTTCTATATCCTTTATCTATCTCCCGATGAAGGGGGGGATTAATCCTCCATTGGATATTATTTTGATCATGTTTTTAATGGATCACATTTCTTCAGATCCTAACCATAGATAATGTTCAAATTTCTTTAGTGCCATTGTGATTTTGATCATTCCACATCAATTTTGGGATTTCTGTTTGGGGATATTTCATCAAGGACCTAGACATAGGTGGTCTAATTATTAATTTACATAGTCATGATTTAATTTGGTAGTATATTATTGTATAATTTAAATTTATAAATTGGTATATAATATTTTTTACTTGAATTTATTAATTGGATGATTAATTGGATAATGAAATTGATAGAGTAATGGGATTTCCAAATTTATTGATTAATGGTATTGTGTATCTAATGGAAACCCATTGGGTGTTATAAAATGATTGGAATAATGAATTATATATAATGTATCATTGAAAAAGTAATTTATCAAATGGGATGAATAATTTATTATAGAAGTGGTTGATAAATGGTTTGTGAATGTTGAACCATTAGATGTGATATTCATGAATGAGTTGTGGGAAAAGTGTTATTTCTCAAAATTCCCACATTTACCTAGAATATATCTCCACGATAGAAATATATATATTTATTTATATATATATATTTCATGGTATCATTGAGTTATGGGATAGGGACTACTGCTCTAAATACAGATGGGGTTCAAGACTGTTGTTCCAGGATACTATTGTATAATTGGGATATTAAAATTAAATTATTAATGAAAACACGTAATACACTAAAGTATGATATCTATAAGAGGATGGTTTAGAATCCGACATGGGCTAATGTAATTATTATTGGTTAGGGTGTCACAGTGAACCTGAGGATTTATGTGGTAACTTATAGAATTATTTATTGTAAAAAATGGTTAATTATTCTTTTATGCATTATGATTTGTACCACTACAAACATTATTATAGTTTAGATATTTGTTCTGACTCCATTGATGGTGGAATACAAAGTTTTACTCACACCCTTATTGGTCTCTATAATTGGTACCTGGATAAAATTCAAGTTTGTAGTACATTATAAATGATATATCCCTATGTTTGATGGATGATTTAGGATTTAGGATGGATAATGGATTAGGGACTCAAAACTAATTTCAATACCCTCTAAGGAGTGGTAATTGTGTCATAATTTATGTTTTTCAAAAGAAAATTGACCCTCATTATCGAATGAAATAAATAATGATTTGGTTATGTTCATTTATCCATGTTTTCATTATATCAAGTGATGTTGATCTTATTGATAGTGTTATTACTCTAGTTATTTTTAATTACTATTATCTATAATGTCTTTATTTCCACTTGTAAGTCATTGATAAATAGGGTATAGTCTCCCCTTGATATATATATATATATAATAAATTATTAATTCTAGTAGGAATACTCAGGGCATATGGGGAGGTTTGTCTAAGGCGTTTTTAAAATAGGCTCAGGGCACCAGCACATTGACCCCAGTCCAGGGCGTTACAAATATGTGTTGATATAAAAAACATTTAATTAATTGTTTAGACATCTTTCCCAATGGTGTGGAAATTTACAACATGAATGAAATATTTTCTCAATTAAATATTAACTCATCAATTAACATTGACTATAAAAGGTATTTATTCTCGCCAAAATCAATTAAATCAACTACCATATAGCATGAAATATGTACCATACATCCAATAGTATACAACCCTATCATATATTCCTCTATTAGAGACCCTGCTATATATGGATGTTTGGCCTCAACTTCTCTCTATGATTTCTTTTCTACATGAATATCCCCCATGGAATGATTATGAAACCCACCACCCATAGAGGAATTGTAAAGAATTTGTGAACCCTTAGTGATAGTGGATCCTTCAATAATACCATGGGAAACTATTCCCTAAAAATTATTTAGATGAATAATTTTTCCCTAATTGTGCAATTTTTTAGGTGTATCTCTATAGTTATACTAGGATTTATTGTGTCTTCGTCATTGATAGTGGACTTGCTACATCGTTTTTTATAAATCCCCTGAAACTCATGTAAATGAAATTTGAACACACTCACAATTCATTTTCATTCCAGATGATTCACCCTAGCGACAACCTATAGTAACCAACTTTCCATCTAAACCCACTTTCCTAGTTCTGTCTCCCTCCATTGTAACTTCCTTATATACTATGACTAATATGATCAAGAGGCATAAGATAATCATTATTTTCCAAATATTGACTCTTATACCCATATCAAACCACCACACATTAATAAAATCCTTTATAAAAATCCTAGGTTCTAGGTGAACAAACTCACGGAAATTGGTGACACAGTACAATACTGAATTCTACACTTATAATAATTTCATAAATTCAAATGTATTTTCATTAAACAATTTCATAGGATATTAAATTTGGGTGATGAATTTTTTTAATGAATTCTATCTTAATTATTCCATTAAATTAGCATGTATGATAGGGTCGCACAATTTCCATCATGGTCCTTCAAGTAAGTAAGTTAAAAATTACATATTATAGTCCTATATTGTTTTTAGAATAAGTTACATCCAATAAATAAACATAATACACTTTATGGTTCATGATAACCTTTGATACAATTGAAAACATGTGGATTCATCTTCACATATTCTTTTCCATGATCCACCAATAACCATTAGTTTTCAATACCCTCCTGACCTAATGTATGAATGGTGTTGATAATAGCATCCACTAGAGAATGGTCTGTTGGAGGATTCACATATAGAAGAAGTGTCAAAATATCTCTTAAATGATTCTAAAGAACTATTCTATATGTAATTTTATATCAAATACAATATAAATCGTTTTTTTAGAAAATGAAAAAAATGTATATATCATAAATCCAACGCCACAAATCTAAAATTTATACCTATAAATGAAAATAAATTTAAGAAAACATGGATTAAATAGATGGAAGAAAAAACACAAAATGAAAAAAAATTATTTGAAAAAACCCTAACCACCATTTTACAAGATTCTAAAACATCCCATACCACCCAAGGTAACATCTGATTAGGCATAGAAGTGAGCAATATAGGCACGAACTCAAACTTACTATCCAAAATCATATATTCCTAACTCATTTCTAACAAAGAACCTAAATTTTTTTGTTTAATTAAACATATATTTTCCTAATTTATCCAATAGCAATTATAAATAAATGAAAATTGTTCGAGAGTATAGATCATCCATGATGACCTTCTACAAGGTAGAGATCCATTAAAAATATATCAATTACCAGGATTAACCAAAAAAGAATAAAAATAGAATATATTTTAGAAGAAGAGTACACATACACGTGGCATACAAAAAAATAAAAATATATGGACATAAAATGAAAACTATAAAATTAAAAATTCAGTATCCACATGACTATTTGTCACAACTAATTCATATCAAAACAAATGTGATGAAAACCCAAAAAAACTAGTGAACTTCCTAGATCCATCCATTTTACTAGAGTCCTACATAACTATATTTCTGATCATCAAAATAAAAAGTTAATTCATTACTACAATAAACAATAGGAATTTACTCAAGAATCTATACAAATCCAGATTCCATGAAACAATTTGTTCTAGCTATAAAATAAAATTATTTCATAAAGTAATTTTTTAATGAATACCATTTTGTAAAAAACCGTTACTTTTTTGTAGAATATTTTATATTAATTTAAATAAAAAATATTAAAAGTAAATGTATGATATCATTAATTAATAATAAAACCAATCTATCTATGAATCATATTATAAATGTGTGAATGGCCATAAATGATACGTAACATCTGGTATAACACAAAGATTGAGTTGGTCACTATACCATGTGAATAATATGTTAAAATTTGATGGAAAATTTAGAAATATTCCAAGAATAAAATGAATCCTTATATTACATTGTCCCTATATAGTCTTTACATATCAAAAAAATAACCCATTGAGGTGTCACTCGCACTGTGGATTTAATATCAATTTCCCATCACAAAAACTTTTCTTGGTGTTATATATTTTTAAACCACCATATTAAAACAATTATTTCAATTTATAAACAAATTAACAATGAAATTACACGCTCTGATTTTTGACAATCCATTTTTTTATATACCTATTAAGGCATTTCATTAAAGACACCATTTTAAAAAATATATTCCTATTGAAAACCCCTTTTAAAATCATGAATATATTTAATGAAGTCCTATTTAATATCCAATAAATCATTTTTTATGTGATAATATAATGGAATTCAGATGAAAATTATTTATATCAAGAATTAACAAAATTTTAGAGACATCATTATTAAGAATATATGGAAATAATTCACCTTTGTGTATAGATATTTGAAATGATTATGTTATTTCATCATGATTTTAGATCCATAAGAGGAATAAACAAGCCTAATTCAGACACATTATATCTATAAAAAAATTTACTAATTTGGTTCCAAAAATATAAGGGGGGAAGTGACCATTTATAGAACTATGGATATGATAGAAAACAAGGTAAAAATTGGATATTTATCGATTATATCAGCAATAAAAGAAGAAAAATCATTATGGAAACATTAGGTGATTCCTTTGATGTGATGGGTGATGTCTTAGCCAATTATAATATGGATTAAGATGTTAATAGATAAAAAAGCATGGGAAAAAAAGGTAAATTCCATCATTTAAAAAATTCAATTCAAGGTTTATTGTTTAAATACACTATAAAAAAATTTGGCTTCCAACTTTTGTGGCCTTGGTCTATTGAATAATAGGGGTGCTCAACTACTATGGGAGAAAAACATTATTTGGAAAAAATACTTTCCAGCTCCACAACAATAGTGGAATACAACCCACACACCTACATTATTTTCATGGTGAGATACATTTTTTAACAATACATTCTCAAACTATAAAAACACCACTAGAGATTAATTGTTCCATAACACATAGTTACTATATTATAATGAATTAAAATTCAACTAAACCGTTCACCTAGAATGATTCCTCTAAAAAATAGTTTTTCCACCCATGAATCCTAGAAACATCTTCATTGACCAAAAGGATAAACTAAAAACAAAATAATTTATAACTATGACCAAGATATCATCACATGTGATGAAATTATCATACTACTAGAATCTTAAAAATCCTTTTATGATTTCATGATCATTTCAGTTTCGGTTGTGGTAAAAAACAAAGAACTATAGGCTAGCATTTCCTTATGATGGTTGTCATAATAGCTTCTATTGCAATCTTCCTAATTTATTGTACATTTACATGGGATTGATCTAAAATAATAATGAATTTATAATTAGAAAATATCAATACCATGTGGGATGTAACAGTCAAAAATATTACTTTTTGTAATTTTGATGATTATGAAAAAAATAGATTCAATTTTTTGGAGTCTATCAATGGCCTAATCCCATCAGTCACATGAATTTTGAAATGTAGTTGATATATGATTTAATTTTTCATGAACCAAGCCAGGTCGCCTTCCAACCCAGTGCCTGACCCGGTCCGTGACAAGGCCCGTAGCGCATTCCCAATCCCCAGGGGCTGGCACAAGTGCCCAGGTATCAAAATAAAACGTGGGAAATATTTACCTGAAAAAATAAACATAAAATAACTAATTAATTTAATAGAAAGAAACTGATATTATACAACCAGACCAGCCCATAGCGCATTTCAAATTCAAGGTTTACAAATAAACTCAAAAAAAAGACCAAAGGTAACTACAATTAACAAAACTAAATCTCCAACAAAAACCTCCAAGAAACATGAGGTGGAACATCCTTGAGCTACCAACACCAACCTATACGAAAGTACATTCGACAACCTGAACAACAACCCTAAGTGTGATGCCTCAACTTGGGATACAAAATGATCAAGTTCTACATACACCCAAAGGTGTAAGTAGGGTGTGAGCCAAGAGCCGAGTAGGATTCCACCATATAAAATGGTTCCATGCCACAACATCAAAGAGATAATTTAACATGATTATTTAAAAACATACATTCAAAATGCTTTTAAGGAAAACATTTTCAAGGTAAACGCTAATGAAAACAATAGGAAAACCCATTTTAAATACACTATTTTAAATCAGAAGAGGAAAAGTCATTAAGGACACACACACTCTCACACACACACACATACAAACACACACAACTGGTCCTCCATATTCCGAAGGAATTCACCACATCTTGGATAGTGGAGCACTATGGGTAAATCCCCTATGTTTTATATAGCTCAAGTGGGACCCTATAACATTGTATCTTGATGAAAAGTAACTATACAAATATCTATACTCATGCAGACGAGCCACTAGTATAGATCATACCCATAACCTAGTGGTCCCCCAACATCATCATCATCATTGTTTAGTTAGTGTTGTCATTGTCAAACTTTCTACGTGAAACAAGGGCCAAACCCCATGGGATCACTAGCATACTAGTTCTAGTCTACCCACCTAGATACCCGGGGTTTTTCCCTTATGATCAATCATGTTCTACATTCACATAGTAGATCACTTTCACATATCAGAAAACACACAAGTCATTACACACACAAGCCACCACTAGTATACCCAACACCATTTTTAAAAACACAAACACACCAAAACACCTTTACAAAATACGTTTTTCATTACTTAATCATTTCAAAAATTTCCATTTGGCAACACTCAATAAAGAACATAATCAATTTTCAAAACTTAGAAAACATTATTAAATAACACAACAAGCTCTTACACAATAAACATACTCAATTCTAAATAGGAAATCCATTTCAAATCACTTGATTAACACATTCTCCTTAAAACTATTTTCTCATCACTTACACAATTAAATAAATTGTTTACACCACTTATAAAACACCACCAATTGATGTAAAGTGGGTTTACACCAAAATATGCCTCATTTTATATAAACATACCACTATAAAAACAAACACATATTAAACTCTCCCAAAATACTACTTTCGTGCAATCTAAATAAATCAATAAATCATTTAAACTATTTGTTAAATCATTTCAAGAAAAACCAATAATACTTTACACTAAAAATCACTTGATTTCGTATAGCAATGTTACTTTAAAACTCAATACACAAGGTAGTCACATCAAAAAATGGTTTCCATTTTTCAACAATTTGTAATAAAATTCAAAAAGCGCACAACAAGGAAACATACCCTAAGTGACTTGTTTTCCTTTGAAAATCTCCATTTAAATATACACACACCATAAACACCTTGAAAATGCTTTTCGCACCTACCAAACTACACCAAAAACCCTTCCAACCATGTTTTGCATCCTAAAAACCATTTAAATAAAACATTTATAAATTTATAAAACATCTCAACAACAATCCACAAGACCTCACATCAAAGCACATAATTTTTTACATGCAAAAACCATTTTAAAATCACTCACACATCCCAAACCTTCTAAAGCCTCATTCTCACCCCAAAAACAATTGTTTAAACACTTTTGGAAATTACCACCACAAGACCAAAATGAAAGGCACAAACATTTATAAAATAAATTGAAATTTCATCACACATGCATGTCAAACTATTTATAGAGCACGTTTCCCACAACCTATATATCACTACCATGAGGCAATGAGTGTTTATATAAAAAACACTCCCTAATTCATGTAAACATGACTCTGAAAAATCAAACGCACTTCCAAAACTTTCCGAAATATAATTTGCATAACAACACAATATAATAAATTATTTACACAATTGAAAAACAAATACAACATGCCCAAATTAGTATTCTAATAATTGGAAATCCACACTTAATCATAAAAAATTCAAATACCCTTGAAAACATTGTTTTCTCCTTCCAAACAACCCCTAAAACCCACTTTGAAAACATTTCACCAAAACAACAAAAAAAAATCCCATTTCCTTAAATCAAAAATTTATTTCTAACTAAAAAAACACTAACCATACTAAACATATCATTCACACCACAAAATAAAACCAAGAAACACATTTATAAATTCAACTAAACATAATTAAATTTTCCAATGATGTTAGGGCACAGAACAACCTACCTCGGGTGTCGAAGACTCCAACACTCAATGAAAAACATCAATTACTCACCGATTAGACCACAAAAAATTAAAAATAGACCCTACATCAAGAATTCAGACAAAAACCATGAGAATTGAACCCCAAAAAAAATAAAACCTACCCAAAACCCTAAAGAGAAGGAAGAAATCCTACCTGGTTGGTTTACACTTGTGGTGAAGGATGAGGAGAAACAAGGGTGGTCTGGGAGGCTACCACATGATGAGTGGGACCATTGGAAAGGATGTTTTCCAGAAGAGAAAATGTTCCGAAGGGGGATCCGAGATAGCCAGTGGGTCACACAAGGGGGGCCAGGGGTGGTCAGTGCATTACACCAGAGGGAGCCAGGATTACCCTGTGGGTCATACCAGGGGGACCTGGGGGTGGTCAGCAAGTGAGGGATCCATTGGTCAAGGGTTTTTCACTGAGGAAAATGGAAAGAGTAGGCTGTCCAGAAGGGAAGAGATAGTGCAACTAAGAGAGGGAGGAAGGGAATGGGGCACGACAAGGTTGGTTGGTCGAGAAGGAGGTGACACAGAAGGCAGGAAGGGAGAGGGTGGTGACCTAGTAAGGCTGAAAGGAGGAAATAATACCCAAAATAAGACCACCCTTTCACCCCATGACTCATTGTACTCAAGGGTACAAACCATCCCAAAAACGTACCCCACAAGGGGTGACACTAGGAGTGTCACAAATCTTACTCCAAACCACCTCAAACTCATACCATCCCTTTGGAAAAATAAGAGTCCAATTACCATACAATACCCCCAAGACCATGGTCATAGCTCAAGAACACAAGAGACACCAAAAATATAAACATGGAACACCTGGAGACCAAGAGAAAACCAAGAACCAATAGTGGTTTTGAAACAAAGGATGGAAATTGAAAATCCGAGTGTGAAAATTCTCCCCGCCATAAAAAATTCTTCCCCTAGAAAGTAACAACAACACCACATGTAAAAAAAATCCCAAATGATAGACCAAGATGGAATCCCATTCCATGTTTTTCACCTACCTCAAAAAGGCCAAACACCTCTAGTTGATCAAACAGAGGAGGATAATGTTCTCACCAACCCAAACTTACCCCACTTACTTGAAATGATAAAACATATTCAATCTAAATCCCAAAACAAACACCTCAAACACAATGATACAATGATCAAGAAAACCACCTGAAATGAACAACAAACACGAATAATGCTACCTTAACCTTACTTAAACAAAACCACTGGGCGTGCTCCAATATGAAATTTACCCAAGAAAGAAATTGGTTGCAAGATATCCTTGAACAAGACTACCTCGAACTAATAAAACACCAAGGAGAAAACTAAGTCACTGATACAGGGTGACCTAAACGGACTTCATACCATAAGGGATAACGTAACTTCTCAGACAGAACCACGACACCGAAAGGTGGAGGCCCGAACAGTCTCCCCAGTATAATGGGTAATCTAATATTAGACTTTTCCCATGAAAAAATATGTGAGACCCATGATGGGTCTCCCCACCATAAGAACAAACTATGTTTTCCCTAGGCATAATTGAGACACTAAAAAGGGGAGGCCCGAACAGATTCCCCAACATAAGGGTTGACTAACATCATAATTTTTTTCCAATGAAACTTACATGAGACCCATTGAGGGTATCTCCACCACAAAAACCAACTATATTAACTGACTAGTAGAAGCCATCATGAAAAGACCCAAAAATTTAAAGAGTTGGCATAGTCTCACGGTTAGTTCGCACGGTTTGGGAGATTGTGCACTAATCATGCAAAGCACTATTTCCAAAGGGGAAGCTTCGCACGATTACATGGGCCGACGCACATGGTCATGTGGAGACCATTTGGAAGCTACTATATATTATCACACGGTTTCCTAGGTTGGCACACAGTTACTATTTTCCATGGGAAAACCATTTTCTTCAATATAATTAGCCCAAATTTCATCCTTCTCTCTAAAAATTTAAAGGAAACCCAAGGGAATAACATGAACTCAGGATATAACACGTAAATGAGGTCCTCCCACCTCTACCACTGAATGTGAAGAACCAAAATAAGACGATGACATGAGAGTTTTAAACTATTCTCATATTTCATACTGAGGATAGGACATTGAACAACGGTTTGAATAACTCCAGAATTTCCCCTGACTATGCACTCTGATACCTATGGCTGGAGCGCAAATTATTGAAGCATTTTCAACCTCACAGTAAGGATTTGGAAACCCCCTAAATGGAACTTCTTCCAGTGCTTCAAACAATTGCATTGTGATCTTAGATGGTATCAATGAGACATGACACACTTTAAACCCCTTTTACCCCAACCCATCCTTTTACCAACACATGGCTTAGAGGATGCACACATGTAACCACTTGTTTCTTTTGATGAGAAACAATAGAATAAAAGGAAACATAGAATCACCTTTCTTTAGAACATAGTACTTCAAAATTCCTTGAAGGTAGATATGCATCAAATAGAATAGATATTACCATAAGATTATACAACATTCTCCCTTATAGTAAAATAAACACATGACATCGCAAGGCATCGCTGTACATGACCATTGTGGATAATAAAAAGAAACACTAGGAGAGGGACCTTATGTCGAGTCCCAAACAACACACGATTCCAGCAAAAGGCCATAACAGTCACTCTTGGCCAAATATTCCACACTGGTGGCCTAATATGAATTCTTTCTTCGATGAGACTGACAAAATACTCAAAGGCCCTTTAATACATGCTTCTACACTGACAACCCTAAACATCACTCTCCTTCGATGAATCAAGAAACTTCAAAAATTAAGGTTCATTTCAACCTCCCACAACCACTCTCCCACTACAAGGCAAACCAAATAACCAAAAAGTAAGAGAGGTAAACTCAATCTATAAAGCTCAATAAGAAAGTCCTTATGTTGATCAACTGGGGGATCATCCAATGGTGAATGACCATGGTTCAAACATGAATCATCCATTAATTCTCTATGGGGGTGTACCCTAGACAACAAGAAAACCCAAGGACCCTACCAATTTGGTAATTTAGTCACAAGAAACCACAAACCTAAACCGAACGCATGAGAGGAGCCACCACATTGGCCTCCCAAACATTTCTCAGAAAGAGACCACTAAACAATGCGTCATTCTAACTTATCAACAAAACACTAACCCAAAAACATCGTTTAGACAACATGGGTTCTTGGACTAGAAATATCCCACAATAACAACTCCCAAAACACATAAGCCACACCTCCCAACCACACATTATCAAAACACAACACTTTACTTCAAAACCATTCTTAAAAAAAACATTTCTGGTGGATTTCGCATTTACCGATGGTGTTCTCAAGGGTGACCACAGGCATGGGTTCATATGGTAATATGGATGGATATGGGGTGGTCACCCTATGAGGCATGTAAACATTAATGTGAAGGGAATTCCTCATCCCCACGGGCTGGCATAAGTGCAATGAAATCAAAATAAAACGTGGGAATGATTTACCTGAAACAATAATCATAAAACAACAAATTACTTTTACAGAAAGAAACTCATTTTATACATCAGAACCAACCCATAGGGCATTTAAAATTCAAGGTTTACAAATCAACTAAAAAAAGACCAAAGGAAACTACAATAAAGAATAAAAACTAAATCTCCAACACAAACCTCCAAGAAACATGAGGTACAACATCCTCGAGATACCAACACCAACCTGCATAAAAAAGAGAATTGACAACCTGAACACCAACCCTAAGCATGATGCCTCAACCTAGGATACATAATGACCAAGTATAAATACAACCAAAGGTGTATAAAGTGTGTGAGCCAAGAACCCAATAAGATTCCACCATATAAAAAGGTTCCATGACACAACACCAAAGAGATAAATTAACATGCTTATTTAAAACTATACTTTTAAAATGATTTTAAAGAAAACATTTAAAAGCTAAACACTAAAGAAAACACTAGGAAAACCCATTTCAAAAACACTATTTTAAAGAAGAAGATAAAATATTCATTAAGTAAACACACACACACACATGCACACACACACAAGTGGTCCTCTGTATGCTGAAGGAAGCCACTACTTCATGGATAGTAGAGCACTATGGGTAAATCCCTTAAGGTTTGTCTAACTCAAGTGGGACCATAGAACCTCCTATCTTGGTGAAAAGTAACCATACAAATATCTGTTCTTGTGAACATGATCCACTAGTAGGGAGAATACCCATAACCTAGTGGTCCCACAACATCATCATCATCATTTTTTAGTTAGTGTTTTCATAATCAAACTTGCTACATGATATAGGGGCCAAACCCTACAGAATCACTAGTATAATAGTTCTAGTATGCCCACCTAGATACCCAGGGTTTTCCCTTGTTCCCAATCAAGCTCCACATTCACATATCAAAAACCACACAAGACATTACACACACAAGACACCGCTTGAAAACCTAACACCATTTTTAAAAAGACACACACGAAAAAACATTTCAAGAAAAATACATTTGTTGTTACTTGATCAATTCAAAAATTCAAATTTGGAAACACTCAAAGAAGAACATAATAAATTTTTAAAACAAAGAAAACATTATTAAATTACACAACAAGTTATTACACAATAAACATACTCAATTCCATGTAGGAAATCCATTTCAAATCACTTTCTTAACATGTTCTCCTTAAAACTATTTTCTCATCACTTACACTACTAAATAAACTATTTCACCACTTATAAAACACCACAATGTGACGCAAAGTGGGTTTACACCAAAAACATGCCTCATTCTATATAAAAACACCACTTTATAAACAAACTCATATTCAACTCTCCCAAAATACTACTTTTTCACCCTCTAAAAAATCAATAAATCATTTAAACTATTTATTAAATTATTTCAAGAAAAAACAAGAAGTCTTTACACTAAAAATCACTTGATTCCATATAGTAACGTCACTTTAATTCCCAATACACAAGTTAAGAACATAAAAACATGGTTTCCATTATTCAAAAATTTTCAATTAAATTTCAAAAGTACACAACAAGGAAACATACCTGAAGTGACTCATTTTCCTTTGAAAATCCCCATTTAAATATACACACACCACAATGACCTTGAAAAAATATTTCACACCTACCAAAAAACCAAAAAAACCCTTACAACTATGTTTCTCATCACAAACACCACATAAATAAACCATTTCGCAATTTATATAACATCTCAACCACATTACATAAGACATCACTTTAAAGAACGCATTTTTTTACAAGAAAAATCCATTTTAAATTCACTCGCATATCCCAACCCTTCTAAAACCTCAGTCACACCCCAAAAACAATTGTTTAAACACTTTTGAAAATTACCACAACAAGACAAAAATGAAAGGCATGACCATTTCTAAAAGAAAAGAAAATTTCATCACACACACATGTCAAAATATTTATAAAGCACGTTTTTCACAACCTATAAAGCACTACCATGATGCAATGAGAGTTTATATCAAAAACACGCCATAATTCATGTAATCATGTCTCTTAAAAATAAAACGGACATCCTAACCATTCCAAAATATAATTTCAATAACAACACAATCTAATAAATTATATACCCAATTGAAAAACAAATATTACAAGCCCAAAATAATTCGCTAATCATTAGAAATCCACACTTAATCATACACAACTCAAATAACCTTTAAAACATAGTTTTATCCAACCAAAAAACCCCTAAAACCCATTTTGAAAACATTTCACCAAAACAACACAAAATATAGCCATTTCCTTAAATCAAAAATTTATTTTTAACTAACAGAAACACTAACCATTCTAAAAATATCATCCACACCACAAAAATAAACCAGAAAACACATTTATAAATTCAACTAAGAAAAATAAAATTATCTAAAGATGCTAGGGAACATAACCACCTACCTCGGGTGTCAAAGACTTCAACACTCGGGGAGAAACATCAATTGTTCATAGATTGGACCACAAAAAAATCAAAATAGACCCTAAATCAAGAATTCAGACAAAAACCATGAGAATTGAACCCCAAAAAAATAAACCTTAATAAAAAACCCTAAGGAGAAGGATGAAATTTTACGTGGTTGGTTCACAATTGCGGCGAAGGATGAGGAGAAACAAGGGTGGTCTGGGAGGCTACCACGTGATGAGTGGGACAATTGGAAAGGAGTTGCGCCAGTAGGGAAAACACATCAGAGGGGGATCCGTGCTAGCAAGTGGGTCACACAATGGGGGGCTAGGGGTGGTCGGCGTATCGCACCAGAGGGAGCCAGGACTGCCCGGAAGGTCGCACCAGGAGGAGTCGTGGGTGGTCGGCATGTCGTACCTGAGGGAGCTTCTGGTCGAGGGGTGTACACTGAGGAAAACGGACATAGCAGGATGGTCGAGAGGGAGGTTACAATGCAACCAAGAGAGGGAGGATGGAGATGGGGCGCGACGAGGCTGGCTGGTTGGGAAGGAGGTGACACGGAAGGTAGGAAGGGAGAAGGTGGAGACTTGGTAAGGGGGAAAGGGGAAATGAAACCCAAAAATACCAACCTTTCACCCCATGACTCATTAAACTCATGGGTACAAACCATCCCAACAACTTACCCCACAAGGGGTGCCATTAGGAGTGTCACAAATCCAACACCAAACCACCTCAAACTCATACCATACCTTTGAAAAAAGAGGAGACCAATTACCATAAAATACCCTAAGACCAATGTCATAGCCCAAGAACACAAGAGGAACCAAAAAGATAAACCCAGAACACCCAAAAACCAAGAGAAAACCAAGAACCAAAAGTGGTTTTGAAACAAAGGATGGAATTAAAAATCTGAGTGTGACATTATTGGTTGGTCAAACTAGTATATATGTTAATTAGGATATACATAACTCTACCGACATTGAAATTTTAGGATTCCATCCCTATGGGCCTATTATAGCATAAATATAGGGTATCCTGGAATGCTTTATAATATATACACAGTAATGTCCTTACTTATGTTTTTCATGTAGAAATGTCTTTTGGGATATCCATATAACATTTTCTTTAAAATATGGATTGATAATGTTGCGTTATGGTCTTAATGAAATATATATTTTTATTTAGGAAGTGGTGAAAAGATATTATGATATGAATCATAACATTAAATTATATTCATGGAAGATCTCTATAATATTCCTTTACATATTATGTAGTCTTATTTCCTCATTTTTCACCTCCTTTTTCATTACATAGAAGGATGGTTTGATGTAATTTGTGACCAAAAAAAATTATCCCATTACGTTATTATTTAATTATCTATCCTTTTAAAATTAATGATTATTGAGTGTCTTTCAATCCACATTATTTAAATCTAACCATGATCATTTCTACTCAGATCTCGAACCACATTTTTTCTATTCACAATGTATTAATGTATTTATTAGTTATAATCTATTATAATTTTTGATCATCTCCTTTGGAAAATTTTCAAATACATAAATATGAATGTATATTTTATTCCCTTATAATGGGTATATATATATTATATTTAGAATATATATTATTTAATCATATCTTTAATAAAAATAAAACCACTGTTAGATTGAAATATTATTCTAAGAAATTTTCCTCATGATTCATTAAAGGATTTGAGGAATATTCCATAATGATGAAATATTTCATGGGGACACACCCCAATCCAATATTTCTTCAAATATGAGGTTCAAAACCATTTTATTTAATTGAAAAACAAGAACTCATTTTAATAAGTTTGAAAAGAGGTAACCCATTACAGGAAAATAAGGCTCAAATATGAAAATTCCTAAAAGAAAACATGACCTGAAGGACCTAACATTGTCCAAATACATGAAAACCTACACATTCACTACACCAACTTCATAGCACATACAAGACCTGAAATTATAAGACCATGAACAGACCATGAGAATCACCAACCAATAATCTCACAAAACACCCTTATTGATTTGGGGCCAGTGATTCTAGTAAAGTAATATTCATAAACCACCTACTAAAAAGGTAGATCATGCTGGTAAAACAAAACATAGAAGAGAAACTCTCCATATGATATGGACATGTAGTATGAGGATTAGATTATGGGTCCCAACACACCCTTGTCTCATTCGAGACTCCCATCCAGCGATGCTTGTAATTATCTTGCAAAATAGTCAACCTCTTTCTCTAAAAACACATATTGAAATCACTATACCTATAGGTTTTCAGTGGGTTACAATATATCACCTAGAAATGAGGGTAGATGGATAACTAATGGGTGTAAGTATACCAAACACCCCTTCATGGATACCTACTTGATGTCACATGCAATGAAACAGGGATGTGATTCTCTCCAGATGTGAACAATGAAATCTAGATCTCATAACAACAATTATAAAAAATCCCAAACTAGGGAAAACTGTATCATATTTTTCATGAACCATGCATGATACCATAGATTCCAGATATCCTCCTTAATAAAATCACCAATAAATACTAACCCTTATTCTCACCACATCACCCACAAAAACACCCCACCATTGACCATTACATTCTCATCATCTCTCACTAAACTATGGGTAGTATCACACCCAATATCTTAATTGATCACATACTATTTCATTTTATACATCTCCCTCCTCCCTAAATATTGTTATTATTACAAAATAAAAGTGGTTACTAGATCAGGAATGAGACCAGATATGGATAGTGGATGACCAAAAACACAAAAAACATTTAATGATGACCATCACTACATATCCAAATATGATTTCATGGCCACCATCACTACATTAGAAAATTAGAAGTTCCATTAAAATCTAGTAGGAAGTGCACAAGGATGGGATCAATGATGATGACAAGTAAAACTCAACTAGAATAGAGGCACTAAATGTATTCCATAACTAAAAAAATATCAATTAAGACTCCAATCCTATATTTATGAAGACTAAAATGAACAAGCTGAAGTATTGAGATGGTGTAGATAACGAAACAAGTAGCTATGTGGGGTATAAATAGAATCCTTTTGGGGAAGTATTTTGTAGCATGTATAGTGTAGTGACATCTAAATATCCTCTTTTTTCATCCATGTATCTAAAAAATAATTCTTCATAATAATTTAGTGTGAGTACATACACTATGACCATATTATTGTTCCTTGGTTAATGATTAGAAATCTATAATTGGGTGAGTGAATTTATCTATAATAAACTAATTGTTTTCTAGTACTCATGTTTTATATTGATAATATTTTCAATATAAAGATCAATCTGATGATAAGAGTCAAATAATTCATATTATTGATATATTATTTTTTGAAATATTGTATTCTCAAATAGAAATATGTTTTTTAATTAGTTATTAAAATTATATATTAATAATATTAGAAATAGAAATATAAAATTTCAATTGATGATATTTTATATATAAAGACATCATAATTTTAAAAACATTGCATCATTTTATTATTTCATAAACCATATAATCATATAGTGTTTATATTCAATTCACACATTGAATCCAAATTGTAGGTGGATCTATAGACAAAATCCATGTGATATATAGACCTAATTCCTATCATATGTTATCCATGATTTTAAATCATATTGTAAGGTATGTATTCTTCTCTTATGAATCCCTCAAATTAAGATGATAGTATGTATAGTGTTTAATTATTAACCACTCTATATTCCTAGAATTAGATTCCATCACTCATATAGGATTGATAGATCCCCTGTATTTATTACCCCTACTTCTTATGGTACCCATCTATGGCTTCAAATGGATAAAGGGAGAAAATGACCCCCAACATCATTTCTTATATAGGCCCCCACTGGATACTAGCACCACGGATATAAATATATATATATATATACTTATATTTATAATATAATATCATAATTGGAAGACATTACCCTCAATAGATAAGATTGTATTTTGGGATAGGGCGTCAACTACAATGAATCTTGAAAACAAAATACAAATGAAACAAATTAAAACAACCCATAAATTAATGTTAATAGTAAACAATACATCACAATAATCATCAATATTCATTCCAACAACAACCCCCTTTAAAGGTACCCAAATCTTAACATCATCTCTGATGATCTAAGAAAAAATAAGTAGACAAAAATAGTGAGTGATCATATATGAGTACTCAGTAGGATAATCTCCAAAAATTGATCAACATTTGTGTGAAATAAAAATTACAAAATTAGAAGTGAATCCATCTAGGAGAAAATTAAAATCATATTCATCATAAAAAATAAAGGAGTGCATAAGAAAAAAATTAATTGACACAATATCATAAATTGGAAGGATTCATCAATATAACCCTAGAAACATTTTTTCTCATAACTCTACACTACCCACAAAAAATACTCCCTTGAAAACGAATCCAAATAGGCAATTAATTATCAATTAAAAAATAAATCCCTCATTGGGCCCAGATTATACACATTTTAGCTCCAAAATGTCACAATAGGGTTCTCCCACTACAACTAGTTGAAATATGGTCGATCATCGATACGTATATATAAAAAATGAGTATGATTCAACAATTGGATGAAATAATAAACCATCATCCCATACATCTGCAATCGCATTAAGAAAATCTTGGATATCAAGACCTAAATCCAAAATTCCACAATCACCAAAATTCCATTAGTTTCCAAAAATACATGTATATTCTCCAACAATACCATTATATTCTCAATTTTAGTGTCTCTTGAGAATCTAAAGAATTAATATTGTTCCCTCAACCTATCGTACAAGACCCCCACTATAAACAACCACATCATCTCATCAACATCCCTACGAGTATTGTCTTTTTTATTCTCATTGAACAATATGCATAGATAGAAATTTCAATCCATTATATCCCATGTGAAAATTTAACCATTATATGCTAATATATCCTTTATTTATTTTGTAAACACCCCAAGACATTATATCCCATTAAAAATTTCACAACATCTTTCATTATTCTAAAAAACCTCAATAACTTACAACCACAATATAATACTCACATATTAATTTAGTTAAAGAATAATAAGTAAATATACAAGACACCATAACCAATAGAAATAAGATATAGGTAAAACAAAATAGTTTTCTCTCTACCATTTCCTTAAATTCTCCAAATAATCACTAGTTCCCCTCTATATTTACTTTTTTGGTTTATAGATTAATCCATTATCAATATTTCATCATTAAATTTTCCATTAAAGATCCATATATTCATTATTCATCATAATTATAAATTCTATAACCATTAATTAGTTTTATTAACCTTTCTTCAATAACCCACTTCCCTATTTGGTTTTTCATTTATAGTCCCCTATTTCATTTTACAAATAAGCTCTATCCAAACTCTGGAAAGTCATAAAAAAATAATGAAATGTCACATATCCTTTACCATAGAAAACCATATACAATGACAATTTCAATCACCAATAATTTTAGAAACATAAATTATATTTCACATTATGATGTCATTACATTCTTTTTTCCTTCATTAAATGGGTTTTAATTTTTGGATTCCAATGTTTAAACATAAAAAAATTACATAAATCCCAAAAGTAAACATTGGTATCTTGAGTTAAAAATAGAAAAATCATAGAAAAATAATCCACAAACATATATTTTCCCATATAATATCTTTTAAAATGGTTCATCTTATTCCTAAATTTCATAATCCCATTATAGTGTTCTGGAAATCCTCCCCAATTCCCTATAAATTCTAATATAATATTAATAAAATTATCCAAAAAATTTAGGAAAGAATATAATAATGTAAGTATCATAGTGAGAACATTGTTGATTAATTATTGTAGAAGATAAATTGATCCTATAAAATTTCCACTAATTAGAAAACATAGAGACTCCAAGTTCTTCCAACAAATAGAAGAGATAGAGGAAACAATACCATCTCATATATTGAATCCAAGACCTGGTGATTCTTAGATTCATAGAATAAGACTCCCAAGAAATCATATAAGGGATTTAATAATACAAAATTTTATGGAATTGGGAGGTAGAGGTATTCTTATTTTAATAATAATATCATAAATAAGTTATGAAAATTAGAACTGCCAAGAAATCATAATGAACATTTAATTTCACAATGATTTTTTATAACTCAAATATTCAACATAGAGTATTTAAAATCAACATAAATATTTGATTTAATTGAAATGATTAATAAATATAAATTACTGTAATTTTAGTATATAATTTGGTTCATATAGGGGCCCTATTTTTTGTTGATCAAAATGATTTTGAAAGAAATATAAATCTATGAAATGTTGTTACACATACCTGATAGAAAAGAATTATTTATGTGTTATTTTTTTTTACCATTATATAATGGCATAAATATTATAACTATATGAAACTTATGAATTCTACCTAAGGGTAATAGGGTTTTACCCTTACACAGCTTAATAAACATATATATCCTTATGAATTACAGTGATATTCTTACACAAGTCGACTCTTATCATTACACAGGATGAAACCCCAGTTATATCTTTATTGATCATGTTTAAAAACTATGAATTTTTTTAATTATGATTGGATTACCCTTCTGTGAATATATAAAAACTCACAAGTACCCTTACATAATAGATGAAATAACGTTATCAGAGTATATACCTATGTTTAAACTATGATTTATTAGTATTTGATGATTTAAAAGCATCTAAAGAAAAAAAGATAGATTATATAGGTCCCTTAAATGAGTTGAGGAAGCTTAGTATACCATTATTTTTCAAGTAATATACCCTTATTAAACTATATAAGCTCACTCATACCCTAAAAACACAAGAAAATGGGTCCTTACCTATATGAAATGATCGGATTTCAATTGAACCTTAATAAGTGATATATTAAACATTAAAAACATAATAAAAAATCAATTTCCCATTTTAAAAATAAATTTAATTTGTAGTGGTTCATATTTACATAAAAAATATAACATATTTTTTAAAAAAATAACATAACAATAAATAAGTTAATGATTTATTATCACTCCAAAAATCATAAAACTCTGCCACAAATGATTCAATAATTTCCAAAACTTCAAATTATCTTCTAAGATATTTTGATGAAATTTAAAAAATATCAAATTAATATATGAAATAAACATTTATTTTATTGAAATTTCATCAATATTATTCCAAATCTTATTAGAACTACTTTATAAATTACAATAGCATTTCAAAACAGCAAATAACTTTTATGAAACCACTATAAACCACCTGAAACTATATAATTCACGAGGAAGGGTGTTAGAAAACAAGTAAGTTTACATGATATACCTCTGAAAAATTTTCATCTTCAATGATTGTTAGAAACAGACATTAAAAGAGGGAAAGGATAGGGAATGATTTAGGAACGTGGTGAGTAACATCTCAACATTCCAGGTATATTTTGAGTGCAAAAAAAACTCAAAAGATAATCTCTCATTGGAAGCACATCCAAGATATGAACATTTCTACATAGGAATCCATGAAAACCCAATAAAACAATACATAATAATAAAAATCATCAATGAAACAAAAAAAGGGAACAAAATTATAAAATATGATATCACATAGTTTTAATCAGAATACTTTTAACTTCTCATTAGAGAAAAAATTACTATATATTTCACTTCAAAAAAAAATATTATAAAGGACAAGATAGAAATATCTAAAAAATAATTATCCATTATTATCATTCATATATATATTAAATTCATAACATTGAAAACAAATCACTCTTAACATGTCATCGAAGAAGTATAAAATCGTGATATCAAAAAAAAGTATTAGTAATCTTAGATATACTAATTAAAATAATTCATTAAATCCTAGAATTTATGGAGTTCAAAACCTAAATCAATATTTCCAAGTTATTCTTATCATTATAGACTAGTATCATTTAATCTAATATTATAATATGTTATGTTCCAATGTATTTTGAAAAATAAAGAATCTCATTACTAACTAATTTAATTTACCCATTATAATTCTTTTCATATTAAGTATATCCAAAAATCCCACTATAATTGATTAATTATTTAATAATTCCAACCTATTACATTTCATTTGATATTATGAAACTAATTCTTTTTTACTTTATATTCATTTAATCCAAAAAAGGAAACATAAATTTAATATTTATCATTTTACCATTTTAATTAATAACCATTTCCATATTCATTATCATAATTCCATATTAAGTTTAAACATAATCAGTTTTAGTGATGATTCATATAGATTCATTTTTCAATATATTCTAGTTTTATGTTAACCAGATGGGATTCTTAAGAAATAGTGCATGAAAGGAGTGAAACTGATGAGTGGTTTTAAAGGATATGGTGTTAAGATATTCAATAAAAAAATAACTTCCTAGTTTTTAATTTGAGGTATCATGTCTTTCAGAATAATGTGAATGTGTATAAGAATGAGGTATTTATAGCATCTTACTTCTGGTGTTGTTCTACAAAAAATTTGGAATCCTCTTAGAATCTATTTTTCTGGGGGAACATTATACTTTTTGTCTTGAATTATTTCGAACATTGTATGGGAATATATAGGAGTGGTAAGAATATATCATAATTCATTGAATATTGATTATAGGGGGCCATCAAGAATGGTTTTTATGTTCATGAACATGTTAATATATTTACGGTAATTTGTCAGGTTATTCAAGAGGCTAGGAACAAGGGGATAGAAAGAATAATCTATTATCACATTTTAATCTATATCCTTGTTAAATTATTTATTGAGTAATTGGGAGAACTTATTTCTAGTGGGGTTTCTTCAATTTATCCTTGAATAATTATCCCAATGGTGGTCCTCAATACTGAAAAAATATTGATTAAAAACCCAGGGAGGTGAGTTAGATAGTAACCCTAAAAAAGGGATGAAGATAAATGTTGTTGGAACTTATTTTCATGGGAAATAAATGTGGTGGTACTATGGGGGATTGATGAGGCTTAGGGATTTTTGGTTTCATCACATTTTCTATTTTAAAAAACGCTACTGGAGTAGTGGATAAGGATTTATAAAGGGGCCTCAGATTGTGAAAACATTATAACATCATCATCCTGAAGGATAAGTCGGATGGTAATGTGATGTAAGAAATTCATCATTAAAAGGCCATCCCACCATGTGAAATGGTTTAATTTATATGTAAATGTAATATTATTATTGAACAGAGTGTTTTTTATCATACATGGAGGTAAGGAAATTTTTTAGTTGATTCTTTGAAATCAAAGGGTACCCTAATAAGATTGTTATTTTATATTTTTCTAATGGATCCTTAATGAATGATTTTAGGCACACTATAATGGGTGAATACCTTGTATTGAAATTTTTTTTCCTCTTTGATCTCAGTGTGATCATATTTTATTTGTTTAAGAACATTATTTTTAGTAAGTCAGGGGTCGTTAACACATAATTCATGATTTCAATAGGAAAGTGATTTATTAACCAGATCAAAGTGATTATAATTTTAATACATATTGAGGATAATAAATAAATTTCATCATGTGTCTCATAGTTTACCACAACCACTAATAAAATAGGGTTCCTAACCACCATTATGTTTAGTATGGAAACAAACATGGATAATCCATTAAATTGTATCACTAAACAAGTAAATGTATTAAATGACATACATTTCATAAAAAAATCATATTTATTATTTCCATGTCATTTTCACTTTCAGTTTTGAGGATAATATTTTGATTATCAATATTAACTAAAGAGATGATAATAATAATAATAATTCTAGGCACATTTTATAATAATTTTTTGGGAAACATATATGCAACATGGTGAAATCATACAACGTAAACAAAAAACAACCCATTCACAAAAAAAATAGTTAACCAAATAATTATCTTCATTAGTCATGTGCATATCATCTTCCAAAAGGCTAAAAAAATAAAGATCCCTCCAACATGATATAGTAATATGGATCCCCTATGCATTCTAAAAAAATACTCTGACATTAATAAAAACCATACATCATAACCAATACCTTATCACAACATCCATATATCACAACAACAAATCAAAAATACTTTCACATATTTTAGTTTATTTTTATATTTAAAACATTATTCACTAGTACTTCATCAGTTTTCATGGAAATTTAGACCATAATTTCCATTAGAAACTAATTTATTATCCAAATGTAAATTACTAACTAATAACATTCAAAGTGATATTAAATAATCTTATAAAAATGTTTCCATTAATATATTAGCACATAAATATAGAAATAGATAACCAAACATAACATATGATAGGGGTGATAAACAAAACATGAGGATGGAGAAAACCACCTTATCTAGCTATAAAATTTCAAATTTTTTCTCAAAAAACTTATTTACTAAGAGAACACTCATACATAAATGACAAGGTATCTATGTTCAAATTTCCATTTTACATAGAAATATTTCATTACAACCAAGTGTTTCATGATAATTTTATTATCTGATTAAATCACTTATATCAACATATATAGAACTTCCAAAATCATACAAATCAAAGGAACCCATCCACCATGACAACATATTGTCCAATTTTGGAATCATTGACTTTCCAAGATAGTTTTAAAAAAATTTATAATGTCACTCATCATGATGTGGGATGTAGAGAATCTGTTTTCCTTGTATGACATTGAAATATTTCTATATATATTTCTAGAGCTAGGCACTGAGACAACATGTGATTATAAGGCCCGGTGTGGGAAGAATTAATTTTCTACCAATATTAAATATATTTTACATTTTTTTCACACAAATTAATAAAAACTGATAAATATTAATTGAAATATTGGATCATAAATTCATAACCCTGGATGAGAATGGAAATCAATGTTTACCTTAGGAGAGATATAAATGGGTCTCCATGGGTCGTTAGAATCCATCACTCATTAGTGGTACGTTCAGTGAGTAAATTATTTAATTAATTAGTTAATTGATTATCTTTGAACTAAATGATATGTTTTTAAATATATCATGATGGATAATTTTCAAGGGTTAGCTCATAGTTCTAGATTTTTTCAATGACTGTCTCCTCCCACATCCATTGCAGTATCTCCTTAAATGATTACGGAACTCTGGATCAGAGTATATCATAACATAGTGAACACTATGACGTATACCAGATCATTAGTGGATGTTTCCTACATCAATGATCGATCTGTAATCGAGGAAGGAATCACTAATTGATTTTTATATGTTGTTGATTAAATATATCAAGTAAATTAATTCTTGTGCTTCAATATGCACCCCTTTAGGCCTCTTCATATTCCCATGTACAGAACATATATTGAATTCAATTGTTTTCTAATCTAAAATCTATGTTCTAGGTCATTGGTTAGGAATTATTGGCCAACAACATTTAAAAATTGGTTTATATTATTTTATCCCTCACTGATTTGCATTATTCATCGATTGGATCTCCACGATCCTGGTAAAACATTACCGGGTGGTACCAAGCCTGATCAGACCCCTGAATTATTACCAGATAAATGAATAATGAATGGTTTTATGATATATGAATTGATATGGAATCATTATGAGGAAATATTGAATTATATGTTTATTAAACATTAAAAAATTGATGAACGGATGTGTGGTTGTGTGTTGATTGAATGGATAAATTCCCAACGATCATCAGTGGCCATTTTCCAGTGAGTGATGGCCTAGATCCCCAAACTATGGCATGAAACATTTTTTTTGGATGATATTGGTGACATATATAAATCAATGGATCTTGATACATTGTGAGGATTATAGATCAATAATTATTCCAAAAACCCATACTACACACCATGTCCATGGTATATCACATGACATGTATCTCCCTCTGGGGAAATGCTAGGGATTCAAAAACATTATGTATGAAATGGTACGTAGTCTTCCCTTACATACTATATACCCTATCTTAGATGGATAACCCATATGGTGGATAACACGGGAAAGAGTCCATGTAAAAATACATGCACATGGATTGGGTATGTGAGAGTCATTTCGTGTGAAGTCACATGTTGTGTATTGATGTATATAGACATTTTTTAAAAGTAAATAGACACAAGGTCCAGTACATAGACATATCCACAATGAAACAACTCGATCCTAATTATCATAGACATACCATGCAGTCTACCTACATGGCATGTACTACCATATAGATATGGAGTCATATACTAGCCCGGGACATGATCAAGCTTTGAAGAGGGACTGAACTCCATATGGGTCCCCTCACATGCAGTGTATCCCTTCATTCCATTTTGGGAAACTTATGTTTTCTATATCTCATTTGTTTGAACTAGGATTTTAACTATTGATAATCATATCCTAAATCTTTTTTCAAGTAAAATGTGATGGTAACCTCAGTTGTAGATTTGTAGATACGATATGAAATAATAAGGGAACAAAACCTTTTAAGGGGACACTAAATGATATATGTGTTTAAATATTATCACAATAGAAATACTCCTATGTAGAACCTTTTAGTTGGTCTAGGTATGGGTCCTCAATGACTTCTACAGTAGATCCCTCCAGCTGGTCTATGCATGGGTCCTCTATAGGCTCCTAAGTTGAAGACTCCAACTGAACTAGCATGGGTCCTCAATGACTTTTACAATGGAACCATCTAGTATGGCTACACATGGGTCCTCTACTGAATCCTAGATTGGAAACCTCCTATTAACACTACGCATGGGTCATCTATAGACTTCTATAGTGGAAGCCTCTAGGTGGTATGGGCATGGGTCCTCTACTATCAGAGTGGTACCCTCATGCTTGGTAGGGAATGATTCATCCATTGACCATCATATTTGAAGACTCTTATTTTACTAGGGCATGGTTATTCTACAAAGATATTTCATTTCCTTAACTATTTGAAATAGTGACAAGGTTTGGATTGACTTGTAAGGTTACTCCTGGCTAGACGCATGAGTGGTTGAGCATCATTGATGGACTTTTGAAACTATTGGTCACTCTTCTTCTTGGGATGAGTTGTGAGATGGGAATACCCTAACTCTCTCATTTTTAGCTTCTTTGACTTAGAATATGTATATACACTTCTTCTTTATCAATTCCATGCATTTGGTTACTCTCCATCAAAGAGAAAAAATACATGTAATGAATTCCATGTGCTTTCTGTGATTATCATTTTAGGATTGGATGAGTCTACTCTCCTTCCATAGGTGTCAAAGACTTGATGATCAGTTCATCTACTGACCATTTTTATCCCCTTCTTCTTATATTATCATAATATCACTATTTTGGGGTTGAGTTGTACTCTTTCTCCATAACATTTCTTATCTACTTTATTTCCCTTCCTTTTTGACCTCTTAGTACTCCCCCTTAAGCTTTTGTGGTGTCCTATTCATTATGTATATACACACCCATGCATGGTCTTTTCTAGCATATGTTGTGTCTTATAATAATGAGGGATAAGTTGACATGTCTTTATATGAGATTGGGGATACTTGGTTCATAGACCACGCATGGTGTTCATAGTATGGAATTCAAGAGTTGGGATCTCTCATATTTTACTTATCCCATATTCTATCAGGTTGGGAAATATTTCTGGTTGGGCTTGTATTTTACCCATTTACAATTTAGTTTTCACTACCGTACTTTTGAGTAGTATAGTTGTTCATGCATAATTGGTTTAGTTTATAGTAGTGTTGCATCATTTTTTCTTTTCCTCTATACTTTTATATCAAACTAGATGTGCATGTGTGCGTGTATAGGTATATAAGAAATGTCCTCCCTCAATTAGTTATGCCTTCATCTCTTCTTACCCTCCTATCCCATGGAGATGGGTTTGGAGTAGTTGTGAATTTAGCCCTAGATTGGGCCTGGGAATTACATATTTGTAATAGATAAATTTCATTTCTTGGAAAATTATTACGATGTATTCCCTTAAGATGATTTGGTTGGATTTAGGGAAAAAATT
The DNA here is from genome assembly GCA_963277665.1 of Viscum album. Taxonomy (NCBI): domain Eukaryota; kingdom Viridiplantae; phylum Streptophyta; class Magnoliopsida; order Santalales; family Viscaceae; genus Viscum; species Viscum album. The sequence continues at coordinate 637,905,646 of OY728157.1, forward strand.
CATGGTGTCTCAAGTGTGAATCTTAGGCCAGGGAACCCAGAAATGGTGTGGCGGGAGACATATACATCCATCAGGACCTTGAGTACTTGCGTGTAGACACGTCTTATTGAGACATTTTTTTACATGTATTAATAGAACATTCGTCATATAAGATTGAGCCTTTGATTTTTCTTCTTAATGCAACTCCCCATTGTTGTTAATCTATATATATATACACATCGGATTGTGGTGCTCTTTTAGAACATTAAATATTCCATAGTGATGACAACCATCTAGGTTACCAGATCTAGTTCATTAGGAAAATTCTATTAGTAATGAGGTCTTAGTTCAAGGTTAATCTCAAGATCCCCTTCCTCTAGGTGGATAGGTAGCATTGTCACCAATTTTCATGTAGAAGATCATCCCAACAGAGTTGGCTGAGGATGCTCACAGGCTATGTGTTCTCTATGAGTTCTAGCATCAGAGACCACTGAGCTTCCATGGAGATTCAGATACTAAGGTAGAAGATGATTGGCTAGAGTCGGTGGCCCATATCATCATGCTTGTTTTGACCCCGATAGATCGGTTGGTTACACTTGCTGCTAGCCTCTCCCATAGAGTATCTTGGAGTCAGTGGATCATTATTAAATAGATGCATGATGATTTGATTCTCATTAGGAAAATTATCTAGATGGTTCCCATGAGGTGTACTACCCCTCCTTCATGCACCCATTTTAGGTCTAGAAGTATATAGAGCTCAAGAAGGGATGGATGATAGTGGATGAGTATGCATTGAGGTTCAGAGATCTAACATGGTACTCTCTTGATATGAACTCGGATGGGTACTTCAGAACATAGAAGTTTGAGTAGGGACTCTACAAAGATATTTAATTCATATTTTTACCCTTATGAATCCCCATATATTTTGGTGTGCTTGAGAGGGAACTGGTGGTAGAGTGCTTTATGTCAGATGGAATCCAGATTGCTGGAGATGTTAGTGGGCACCACAGAGCTAAGTCATCTATAGCAGCTAACAGATGCAGACACCAGGATCTTGGTGCAAGATATCATTCCATTAATAGACTCAATAATGTGGTAAGAGGAAATTTAGATTACCAAATAATCTCATTGAGGGGGGTAAATTTTATTTGTGACAGGAAAGGTCACATGTAATGAGGATTTCCGAGAATACATGTTAAAAACCCAAAATATAGTTGATGGGCTGCCATGGAAGATGCAGCACAATGATGAGGGGTATCTTTGGCCTGGACAGGGTGTTCCTCATGAAGGTTGAGATGGTAGAGGACCAGTATGAGCTGTATGTGTAGTATGAAATGATGATATCCTAGCACCACCACAACCACCAGGCGACCCACATCAGGCTCAGGGAGATGGCCTCCAGGGTTGAAAATAGTTGCGATCTTGGGAGGATTATGATCCTACATCGCACTAGATGATATTGGGTATGATATTAATTTTTTATAATCTTTATCTAGTATTAGTAAACACAAGTTAATGTCATTCATTTATCTCCATATTCCCGGTGTGATAGAATGATCTACCAATTGTGATGCTTTCCCAAAAGCTTCATCTTGAGGTTCTTATAGGGAATGTTTCTTTTGTATTCATTATCTTCCAGAAGTGTGAGATATTGCTTTGTGGATAATGGTTCATGAGGGACCTTATGGTTTTTATGATGGAACCCTATGACAACATTATGGGTATGTATTTTCTATCCACGACCTGCTCCCAAATAAAATATCACTGTAGACATGTCATATTCCTATGCATTGATTGGATGACATTCTTCTTTTCATGAGAGAGATATCTCATGGCAAGGAAATTGGGTTCAACGAGAAGGAGGATGTAGTCCATCACCCATCCGTTATCAAGTATAGACCTTGGTAATGTAGTCTCCTCATTCATCTAGGATCCATCAGTTATGTAAGATTACATGGACATATTTCTCAATGAAATTATACGACTACCTCTAAGGCTCGAGATGGTTTTTTTGCATCAACTTTCATCCTTGTATTTCTCTGATATCTTATACAACAAATCATTTGGAACCTATAATGCTCTAGGATATTCAATTAAAATGGTAAAAACTTCATTATAAAGGTTTCATCAAACCCAGTGTGTCCCCCATGGGAATCTCTATTTCTTTTTGTGAAAAACTCATACAGGATCTTACTGATTTCCATAGATTATCATCACCTGAACTAGGCCCTAATAAAGAAAAAGTACCACTTTATGAGGATCAACAGCCTCTTTGACTAGTTATGTGGTGCTAGAAGGATATATTGGATTGATATTAGGTTTGGGTAGCACCATTTGAAGGTTCGTGAGGCTAATATTCCAATTATGGTATGCCTATTTGGTTATAGACACTATGAGTTCATAATGATGCCTTTTGGTGTGAAAAATTTCACCACAATGATTATGGATTTGATGAACCAGGTTTTCCATCCATACATCAGCATGTTTTTTATTAAATTCAACGATGACATACTCATCTACACTAGATCATAGGAGGAGAATGGAGAGTACCTTAGGATAGTCCAAGATTTTAATGGAGAGTACTCGCATTATGGAAATCTCTCAAAGTGGTAAATAGGGATACATGAGGTTCACTTTTTGGGGCATATCATTTCTAAGAATGGTTTATCCATAGACCCAGCGATGATCGATGCAATTATATCTTGTTATACACCCTGAAACATGTTAAAGGTTTTAAGATTTCTTGGTATTAAAGGGTACTACCTGAGGATTATGGCAGAATTATCAAGAATCATATCCCCTTTGACCGTCCTGACAAGGAAAGGGTAGTCGTATTGATAGTCTAAGCAGTGTTATAGGCCCTTTGAGGAGTTGAGTCAGAGGATGAAAAGTGATTCAATGTTGAGACTATCAAAGGAAGGCATGGAGTTCGTATCTAATTTTGATTCCTTAGTATTTGGGATCTATTGTGTGTTTATTAAACCTCGTGAAGTTACACATACAGGTCAGGGACATTGAGGCATCATGAGAAGATCTATGTGACTCATGACCTAGAGATGGCAGTAGTAGTCTTCTCCATAATAATGTGCACACACTAACTTCTATGAGAAATCATTGTGGTTTACTAAGACCACAATACTCTCATGTATGCCTTCAAGTATAGTGACATGAACCTGATATATAGAAACTGGTTAGAGTTCCTATAGTACAATGACTTCAAGATATTCTATACTCTTAGTAAGGTAAATTTTGTAGTATATTCTCTTAGTAGGATTTCTTAGTCCTTCTTATTATTTGAAGATTTAGATCAGTTAGTGTCCTTACAACTGACCTTGGTGGATAAAGAGGGTAATTTTTTTCTTTAATCAATGTTTTTTTACTCCTTTTCCTCTTGATCATGTGATATTCTACAATATGGGATACATTAACTATGAGGTTTTATGTCACCATATGTCCACAAGTGACACACTGAATAGATATTCTAAATATAAGAATCACATCATCCTTTTCCCGGGACATATAGGGGTTCCAATCACCATGATGAAGTATGTGATTTGAGAGTTCCACACTTCTCCCTTTGTTGTTCATCCTGGTGTGGTGAAGATGTACAGATACATTCATTGGATGTTTTGGTGGTATGAAATGAGATTATGGTTATCTGAGTTTGTCTCCTCGTGCCTCTCCATTCAGAAAGATAAGTATATAAACCATGTTCTAGCATGTTTGTTTCATCCCCTTGAGATACTAAAGTGGAAATGTGACCATATATCCATGGACATTTATAGAGGGCTTCCATGCACAATGAAGAGACATTCCACAATATTGGTTATAGTGAACTAGATCATGAATTTGGTGTTCTTCCTTTATATGAGTGAATAGATTTCAGTAAATAGTATGGGGAATATGTATGTATGGGAGATCAATCTCCTTCATGGTGTGGCCTTGACGATTATCTTCGATCATGATGGGTGGTATAAATAATGATTTTAGAGAGACCGTAAGGAGAAATTTGGTACCCACATGTAGATGTGTATGGCCTTTCACCTGCATATGGATTTCTATAACAAGCGTGTTATCTAGGTGTTAGAGGATATGATGAGGGATTTTGTGATATACTTTATCTGGAGTTTGAAGGATCATCGATCCTTGGTATAGTTTCAATACAACAATTGCTACCTCTCTACCATCCGAATGGAACCATTTGAGTCCTTTTTATGGTACACCAATCATGTCATCCTTTTATAGAGAATATATCAATGAGACATCTATAGTTGGCCCATAGATAGTGCGGGTGACAATGGAGAAGGTCTAGGTCATCCATTAGGGGATGAGATTAGCATTGACCAGATAGAAATCATATAAAGATCACCATATTGGGCCTTGTATTTCAACCAGGCCGACCAAATATTCTTGAGAGTCTCCCCATGATGAGGATTTTTGAAGTTTGTATGGGGAGTCAAGCTATCCTTAAGGTAAATCAGGATATTCAAGATCATGAAGATGGATGGAGAGGTTGCTTACCACCTCACCATAACCCCACAGCTAGAGTGGGAGGACAACATCTTCCATGTGTCATAGCTTAGGAGATAGGAGAATTATCCTATACAAGTTATATACTACAGAGAGATAGACATAGAGGATAGATCAAACTTTTTGGATCACCTAGTGGAAATCTAGGAAAGACATGAGAAGACTCTAGGTGGATGGACCATCCATTTGGTTCCCTTTTGTGGAAGCAAGGAATCATGCAGGAGTATTCTTGGGAGAGGTAGATCAAAGTTTTGTCTTAGTAAATAGAGTTGTTTCTTTATTTTTTATTTATGGGTAAAAATATTAAAATATATAATAATTTAATAACATTTTCCCCTTATAATGATTCAAAATATTTTATATATATATCTAGATCTAGGATATGAGACGGTGTGCAATTGTAAGGCCTGGTGTGCCAGGAGATAATTTTTTTAAAATATTAAATATATTTTATATGGTGCACTCACAAATTCCTATATAAAATAGGGTAACTCTTAAACAAAATCTCATATCATAAATATGATACCATTGTTGTGTCTGAAATGCAGTTTTTACCCTAGCTGTGACATAAAATGTGTCAACATGTGGCATTCGGATCCCAATCTCATTGGTGGTACGTTTAGTGAGTTAATTAATTATTACATTAATTGATTATTATTATTTTACATAAATGATATTTTTATAAATATGTAATTTTTGATAATTTTGTAGGTTTAGCTCATAATTCTGGATATTTATCGTTATTCTCTTAACCCATCTCCATTGGCGTATATCCTCGAACAACAATAGAACTTGAGATCAGAGAATAACATAACACTGAAAATGAAATGACATATCCTAAATCATTGGAATATTCTTTCTACATAAATAATCAATTTATTATCGTGGCATGACTTGTAAATTTCCGTCTGATGGCCATGATTAAATTTATCAAGTAGATTTATTTGTTTCTCTGATCTTTCCCATGCACAGAAATAATTTTTTTAAAATTTTTTTATAGTATGGTATCCATGTTCTTATTTATTGTCCAAGAACACTTGTCTAATAACTTTTAAACATTTTTATATGGTTTTTTCTCCCTCGATGCTTTACAGTCTTCACTGATTGGGTCCCCACATCACCAGTTCATCATTGATTAGCAGTACTGAGTCAATAAGATTGTCAAATTCAGAGGGGATTTATGAATAATGAACAATTTGATGATATGATCATAGATATGGGATCATTGCGGGGAAAGGATGACTTATCTATTGATTAAACATTGTGAACTCAGTGAATGGAGGTGTTGTGATGTGCATAATTAATAGTGAATACCCAAAATACATTGGGTACCCATTTTCCAACAGTTGACTACTGATATCTTTAATTTATGGCTAGATAAACCTTTTTCAAATGATATTGGTGCTAGATAAGAAGATTAAGATCTTGGTTCCTAGAATAGAAGCTGGATTTGGAATTCTAGAAAATAGTCATACTACACGTTGTGTTCAAGGATGAACACACAATTTGTAGCTCCCTCAGCAGCAACAATTAGGTTTTAGAAAATTTAGGATGACACAACGTGTACTCCTCCCTTACACATTGTTTACCATATCCCAATGAATACCCTCAGTGGTATACCATAGGGGTGGGAGTCTGTGTCGAATTACACAGACAAAACTATAGTACATGGGTGAAATCCCATTTGAAACCACATGCCATGTACCAAAGTTCATAGACGCAAGTTGAAAGTACATAGACATAGGTTTTGGTATACGGACATGGCCAGTAGGACACAGCTCAGTCCTGGTTATTCACAACATGCCATGTAGTCCACCTACATGGTGCATACTTCTACACAGATAGGTATTCCTATATTACCTAGGGACATGGGAAAGCTATAAAGAGGGACCACACACCTTGTGGGCCCCCTCACATGCATTTTATTCCTTTATTCGATTTTTGGAGACTTCAATTTTCTATTTCTCTTTCTTTTAAAACTCATATTGTGTCTTTCGAGTAGTCTATCTGGAGTGATTTTTATATAGAATGTGATGGTTCCCTCAATTGTAGATTTGGTGATATGATGAGAAATTTATCAAGAACTTAACCTTCTGAGGTAAATCTTGATTATAGAAGGGGTCAATAAAGAACAAAATAGGTATAATCCCAAGTGGAACCCACTAGCTGAAATAGTTATGGGTCCTTGATGACTTCTAGAGATGAATAGTCTAGTTGGGCTATGCATGGGACCTATATTGACTCTTTAGTGGAACCCTCCTTCTGAAATTGGAATTGATCCTTGATGACTTTTAGAATGGAACCCTCTATCTAGGATGGGCATGGGACCTCTACCGACTCCTATACTAGAAACTACTTATCGGTACAAGGCATGGGTCCTTAATAGACTTCTAGAGATGAACCCACTGGGTGGATTGTTCATGGTCTCTCTACCATTAAAGTGTTACCCTTTTTCTAGGTAGGAAATGGCTCCTCCATCGACTATCAAAGTGAAATCCTCATGTTTTACAAGTTCATGGTTCCTCTACCTAGTGATGGAATCGCATCGATTTTGAATCACATTGATCAGGGGTGTCATAACATGGATAGTTAATTCTTGATATATGCATGAGATGTTGAGCATCATTGAGGGAACTTTGGATCTATTGGTCACCCTTCTTATTGGGTTGATATTTGAGATGGAGATCTCCTTACTCTCAGTTTTTTTTATGGCTAAGAATAGGTATATAATCTTTTTCTATATCTACAGCTAGGAATTGGTTACTCTCTTTCTAAGAGATGTGAATACACATGAGGTATGACACAAAATCTACATGTTTATATTATAATGTTTGGATGGGTATACTCTCCTCCTATAGTCTACAAAGACTTGTTGGGTAGTTCATCTACTCACCATATTTCTCCCCTTATTCTTGGATAAGCTTACAATCACTTATTTTGAGTTGAGATGTACTCTTTCACAATACCTTCTTCTATCTATTTTCTTTCTTTTCCTTTTTATTCTCTTACTAATACCCTCATAAGATTTTGTGGTGTCCTAATGGTTATTTATATACTCACCCTTATATGGGATTTTCTAACACATGTTTTGTTCTTTTGAATATGTGGGATAGGTCAACTGTGACTTCATAGAATCTTAGAGATACATGGTACATGGACAGTGTACGATGGTCGTAGCATGGGATTTGAAAGATAGGCTCTTTCATATTTTTTACATTACTATTTCTATGTTAGGTTGATACAAATTTCTAGTTTGAAATGTATCTTTTCAGTTTATAGTATTGTACTATTGTATTGTCTTGAGGTTCATGAATTCATGGTTTACATTATAGGAGTGTTGCATCTTTTGTTCATTCCCTCTTCACTTTTTCATTGAGATGGTTATGTGTGTTTGTTAATTTACTTAGAAAATATAATGCCTGATTTAGTTATACCATAGTTGCAGATCGCCACCCCTTGGCTGATTTAGTTATACCATAGTTATACCGTAATTGCAGCTCGACCCCTAGCTTGGGTCAGGTAATGATATGATAAATGGATTTTCTCACATAATATTCATGAATCCATTGAAAATTCTTCTAAATAATTATTCAAATACATTTCAAATTGGAAAATATTTAAGAATAATCAATACCTCCTTCATAATAATTTTTCTCTCTAATGAATTCTCATCCTCATCAATGTAATGATTTTCCAAACAACCCTTTTAAATTATTAATGAAATTAAGTTAATAAACTATTTATGGGTGGTCAGTGACTCAAACGGTAAAACTAAAACAAAACTATTTTCCTTAATGGGATACATGATTTAATATCAAGATACATTATATCAAGGATCACATATTTTTATAATTTTTGAAACATAATGGGTTTTTTTATAATAATTATTATATAATATCATCATTAACATCAATTAGAATGTAATTTTATAGTCTTGGAACATTTTATCATCAAATCACATCATCACTTCAATGAAACCATTATAATTAATCCAAAAAGAGAATTCAATTATTCCATGTTAAAAAATATACCTTAAATTAAAATAGTTCAAACATAAAAAAATTGAGACAAATAAAATTTGAGGTCAGGCATCATGATTAACTTTATTAATAAAAATATTCTTGAATCATCTTGAATTATAAGAAATAAACTCCAAACATTCTATGATATTTTTATCTGATATGTTTATGTGATAAAATTAAATACCCCATTATATAATCAATATGTTATAAGAATTACTAAAATAAAAAAATCTCTTATATTTTCAAATTAAAATTTAACATGTTATATTACTATGTGTGATTTTTATCATTGTCAAACTAGAAAATATTTAAGTATTTCATTTCACATGAAAACATGATTATATAGGTAAATAAAAATGTGAAGGGATTAATTCAAAATTTCAATACATCATGATAAGTATGTGACATGATTTCATATTCAAAATACAACATACTTTTCATAATAAAAGAAAAAAATTCACATTCAAGAAATTTCATAGATACATAAAAATAGTTTTAATATTTAGAAATTATTTAGATAAAAATATTCTCATCGTATAATATGTGAGGAATATTTATTCAAACAATAAATTTTTATCATTCTAGAAAACAATATGTTCATTAATTTTAACAGTTTGTAGTCTAAAAATGATTCCAAAATGAAATGTTACAATTTTATTCGATATCAAAAAAAATGAAAATTAATCAATGAAATAAATTAACATCTAATTATTACATATATAATTATACTGATACAATCAAACTCTAATTATTCTAAATATATAAAAAATTTATTCTTTTAAATGTTTATAAATTATAGATGAATTATCAATGATATTGATGGGCTTTTTTCTTAAATTTTAGAAATTAAATTCCTGATACCATATATTAAAATAAGTCCATAACACATGGTCATTAAAAATAAAAAATTTAATTAAATGCAATTAATTTTCAATTAAATATTTAAAAAATTACTCCTTATTCAGGTTTTTAAAATTACTCATTTTAGAATGCTAGTTTGAAATCAATATCATCTAACATGGTTTAAAATGGTTCATAAAATTTTGAACCCGTCCATAATGAAATGTGTTATGTAAACATGAATAAAAACTCTATGAATATTCAAAAATAATATATCATTATAAATAAATAATCATTGAAAAATTTTTCAAGGAAGCCACATCATGACACACATGGGAAAACACATTCAATTTCTAAAATATGGTTCAATTAAATATTATAATATGATGAATAATCTTTCAATCTTCTTTTCTCATTTAATGATTAGGAAATAAATTTAGCATCATTAGAATGCTTCCAACATCAATATAAAAAATATAAATTTACATAATCAAATATATGATTAAAATTTTGATTCACCTAATGATCATAAGTACATCTATATGATTTCATCACTAAGAAATATTTTATTTACCCTAAGAATTTTAGTATGTTGTCAATTTAATTTCATCAAATCATATAGGTCCATGAATTATATGTGTCATAACTAGTCTCCTTACACTATATTAGATTCCAGGATTAGGATCCACCATTACCAAACCTAACCCATGCAATATCCTAATTCCCTTACACACATATCTTATATATCTCTCCACCAAAATCATTATTACAACATTTTCATTACCACCAACCTCTAATGGTACCCCTAATAATCGAACCATGGAGAAAGGGATTTAAGGGCCCCATAGATTTTGAATTTAGTAGGCCATAGGTTAGATACTATAACCTGGTTTATATATTTATTTATTTATTCTCATATATGGAAGGCGTTACCCAAAACAGAAAAAATTGGATTATTTGATATGTAATCAATGTTATATAATCTCAATAAGATAATATAAAAAAGGAAATAAAACATCCCTAAATCCATGAACAATTTACGAAATATAATAAAAATTCCTAATATCTGATCTTAATACTTGCTACATCAATTTATCCCAAAAAGTAACCAAAACTATAGTGATATTACCCAAAAAAACTAGGAAACAATGTTAGATTGAGAATATTGGGGTACACGGTGGGGCCATTCTATAAATAGATCAATATCCATGTGAAATAAATATACCACAATAATTTAGAGTGAACCCAACATATAAATAAGTCAAAATATAATCTTCAGTACTAAGAAATAAGGGTATAAAAATAAAAAAAATGCCACAATATTAGAAGTTAAAAATAATTTATAATCAAACAATATTCACCATTCTATTCCCATTATTCTGCCACATCCAAAATTAAATCCACTATACACAACCCATAATTTATAGAAAAATCATGTTCATTTCCTAAAAAAATTCTCTTATTAACCTATATCATACTCATTTAAATTCAACATTTCACTTAAGGTATCTCCATCTCAAACTAGTAACAACCTATTCAGATCATCATCTCATAGGTGAAGGGATGTCTATATGATTTAGTTCCATAAATATATAATCAACAATCATTCCATTCGTCCAAAATAGAATCACTACAATCTCACATATCAATATCGGAAACCATATTCAAACAATCACTATTATCCTATCACTTTAAACCCATATTTTTACATTCCTTAGAAGACCAAATCTAGTATCAAGTGTAGTGCGACATTGAAATCTTTATTTTAAACCATTTTTCCTCCCTCTACCATAGAAAAACCCCAAAATGAACCGCCACAAACTCTTATTATATCACTACTATTTTATATTTGACATACGGTCATCATAAACCATGCATACACACCACATCGATCCATTATGTACCAAGAAAATATGTTTCCACTCTATTCCATTATAGATTAGAGAATATATGTAACCACTACTGACAATTATAGCTTGTGAATAATTCAAAAATCACTTTCCTTTTTCTAAAAAACATTTAAAAATTATAGATATAACATTATACACAAAAATAATTTAACACAAAACATAAAATGGAAATAACCATAAAATCAAAACCAATAATCTAAAGACATGGGTAGAACACAACATGCTACCTCACACTTTTCATTCCAATTTCCCACCAATCACTACATCCCAAATATATTTAATTTTTTTATTCAACAATAAATTCTAAACCATTCATAGTTTTAATACACCAAATTCTGTAACGCCTCAACCCTAGTTACCCAGAGTTGGTGCATTATTATATAACATTGGCATGATCACAAGAGATCATGTCTTAAAGATATATTAGTGTAGTTTCCTTGGAATTAATAGATACATACATAATTTAACATTATATCATGAAAAAAACAATATTGTGTCCCCTTTGAACACAATCATATAATTTGGCCTATCCCTGCAGGTTAATCATAATATACTTCTTCACATCCTGGGAAAAAGAAAACATAATAAAGGGGTGAGCTCATATGCTCATTAAGGATAACAATATAGTGGAAACTTCCATAAATAAGCATAAATATTTAAGGCAATATATAAGACTAAAACAAAATCATTATAAAATTAAAATTCAGTATAATATGGAAAATAAAAATCAAATAATTCTATTTACTTATTCACATGGATATTCCACTAGTTGAATAATCACATTTAATATCAACAGCTAATTTCAAAATAACGGAATTCATAATGTTGGACATCATAACCACATAATCAAGGCCTCATGCCAAGACTACAAATAAAATTTTGTCAAGGCCTAGTTCCAAGAAACTAGTTTGTCTCATGTGACCTACTTATTAATCAAGGAGTTATAGAGGGATCCACCCATCACTTACTAAGTCCAATTCCTTCCTTATTTGAAAAGGTTGAAACATAACATAAACATTTGTATTAAAACTAGAAAATGAAATGTTAATACTTTAACCATAAACAATGATTGGTATAAAAATAGCACATCCACATTAAAACATATGATAACTCATTCAATACTATATGGAATATTTTATTATATTAAATCAACCTCAATCAAGAATAATATCAAATAAAGGATGTTGGCATAGTTGAAAATAATCAATAAAACTCTTTGAGAGAAATATCCCTTTTTAAGAAATCATTTAAAAGTCACACAATTTATAAAGGAATTAATTTAAAATATATTTTTTAATCAAAGTTTCCCATACCACTTTGAAACTTTTGAAATAAATTAAAACTTTAAAACAATCATGCCTACGTAAATAAATCCTTAAAATCATTCTGAAAACATAGACATTAATTAAAAGATTTAGAAAAATAAATATCAAAAAAAATTTAAAATGATGATCTAGTTAAAGAGTCTCTTCCATAAAAACATAAAATATTCCTTTTTAAAACATTTTAAAGAAACATGAACATAGATTATAAATATTTCCCAATAGATACTTACATATAAGCAATCTTGGATAATAATGAGATTGAAGAAATAACCCTTACCTTGTAATTTACTTTGGTCGAGGGTAAGTTTAACCTCCTATATAATGACCATAGTATGTCATTAAATTCTACCAGAACCATATTCATATGTATGATATAATAATTTATTAATTTATGGCTTTATACTACCCATTTAATAATAATTTTCTATGTTAAAATAATATTTCAAGTAATAATCGTTTTCTCTATCATACATGTTTTAACTTGTTATTCTTGATCGTATCACTTATATCATGATTTAATTGATTAAATAATATCAAACATTATTTATGTATCATATATATTCAGAATATAAATATATATAATAGATGGATATATGAAATGGAAAACACTGTTTATGGACATGGTAGGTTGTACGTACACATAAACGTTGTTTCCGTTTTCATATAGTATTGAACGGAAGTAAGTGAATGAGATATATGTAAATACACACACACACAGAAACATATATATATATATATATATATATATATATATATATTTATATTAGCATTATTATATCATATATTACATACATATTAATAATATATATTTTTATAATCATTGTGGAATGGTGAACGTGGAAATAAATCCCATCGCATAGTGGAGACGATAAGTCATATGTACGCACGAGTGACGATATAATTAAATTGATAGTGAAATCATATGTAATTGGATGGTATATTATATATAAATAATAAGTAACATGTTAAATTTATTATTTACATCAATTATACTCCTTATTATACCCATCCAAATAATGAAGTGTTGAATAAAAAACTACACCACAGCGTGGAGACATTAAGCCGTACGTACGCACGTATGGTGACTTTTTCATTCATAGGATGGATAAGATAATGAATATGGTTGTAACATATTTATAATGACATCAATTTATGTAGAATGTACTGTAGTTATTATTTTGGTATGGTAACAACAAAGAGAGCGGTAGTGGAAGAAGAAAGAACATTGAAATAGGTGATGAAATTATTACCTCTTCTTCAGGTGCTTTCTTTTGATTTGATCAAAAGGGATCCATAGATTGGACTTATGATAAAAGTAAGGATGATAGGTTTACGTGAGGGTATTTTGGAAGATATTTGAGTAGGGTTTTTCCAATCCAAATGGCTTTGAAGGCGTGAGTTTGAGAGATGGGTAAGTACCCTTCTAAAAGAAAGGTGAGGGTCACTTTAGGAAAAGATTAAAATATTATTTTATTATAATATAATTTTTGGTTTCTAATGGATCCAAAGGTATTTATTTAAAAGATAAGGTGGGGTGGGGTCGAAAACCTCTCAGCCAATGGTATTTAGATAGGTTTAGGTCACCATATTAACTTTATATTTTAGATTTAACTCTTAGTTAAATAGTTTAAATTTTACCATGTCTTCTTATATTATTAGAATAAATGTTTAATAAACTTACTATAAATGCCAAAAGAATCCCAAGTAGTTCATTATTGAGATATATAACCTTATCTAGGTTCCTTTTCCAAAACATTGATTTTTAATAATGTTATATCATTTAATAATATAGTATTTGTTTTAAAAACTCATTTATGTTAATTTTGATACTATTTAGTATTTTGTTTTTGTGAACGTCAAAAAAACATGATTAATTTTTAAAAAATAGGTTAAATAAAACCTAAAATTTCATATTAACATATACAATTCTTGGAATTCATCAAAACTCTCAATTTACATTTATTTTGATATTTACAATATCAATTATTTTAATCATTCATTAATAAGGTAATTACTCCATCAAAATTTTTCCATAAATAAATTTAATTATTTAATGTATAAAAATTATAAATAAAATATGATTTATTAAATCATTCTAGATTTCTAATAAATATTTATAGTCGAATCTATCTTATTTATAACCCTATATTAAAAATGGCTGAGTTATTAAACTTTGAATTTAACACTTTTAACTCATCATTAAATAAAATAATAATAAATGTCTTAATCTAATCCAAGTGGACCAAAATGATCATATTTTAATCATAAGGTTGATTTTGGTCTGAATATAATTATAAAATTGAATTAGGATATGGTTTAGGGTAATTATAAAATCGTTTTTACCTTTAATTACCTTATTTACTTTTAACCGCGGTAAATAAAATTCAAAAGTTACTATTCACCAAAAATTATTTTCATCCTATTGAACCACATTTAACTTAATTATTTCAACCATGTCTCTTAGATTTTTGAAATATAATTCACAGAAGTAGTAAAATTAAGTTTTATGCAAATTTGCAAATGTGTCTAGAAAGTTGGTAAAAGACGTTAAAAATTCAATAAAATTATATACATATAATCTTATTATAAAATGAATCCAATTAATTTAATTGAACAAATATATTTATTATTTATATATTTTTACTTTAAAATAAATTTAAATAAAAATAATTATTATTTAAATAAAAGTCAGTTTTAAACAATAACGTAGTGTTTTCACTATTCATCAAAAATTGAAAGTTTTCAGAAAAATACCAAAAATTTCCCATAAGATATTTTTGATATTTTGAATTCAAAAATGATGTCTAATTTACAAAATTCAAAACATATAATTTTAATTAATTAATTTAAAATTAATTCCCGTTGTCAAAACTAGAAAGCGGGTTTTTGAGAAGTAAAAACTATCAAAAGATTGATATGTATTTATGTATAATTTAAATGTAAAATTACTTAAAATGACCAACATTGGATTAAATTATAAAAATATAATCTAATTATACTTTAAAACTACTCAAATGAATAATTTTACACTTTAAATTACTTTGATTAAAAAATTTGATTTCAATTAAAATTTATTATTTTTTTACTATACATAAAAATATGAAAGTTAACAGAAATGTACCAAAAATTTATCCAAACTAAAATTTTATATCTTTATTATAAAGAATAATTTTATTTAATTTAATTTAGTATATAAAAGTGTCAAATATTGGATTGTAAAAGGGTTTTCCATTAAAAGGCGGTAAAATTTCATTTTTTAATAAATACTTCTTTTATCTGAAAAATTGAATTTGTACATATATTATGTCTAATAAACACATAATATAGATGTTAAAATTATATAGATTATATAAAATTAAAAATTCAGTAAATATTATTCATAATCGCTTTTTGAATGGCTAGTTTGGTAAGTTGTGGTGCGCTCGAACTCGGTGATGCATGTAGCGCAAGCTATTTACTTTAAAGAAATAACATACTATATAAAATTTAGTCTTAATAAGAGGGAAAGGGAAATGAAAAATTCACCAATAAATTATGATCTCAAATTGGATAACATTGGTGGAAATTAGAGATACATAATTTGAGAAAAAATGTAAATATTTATAGGGAGTGATTGAGGTCATCAATCACAAACAAGTGAACAATAAATAGAAAATTGAGGGCCTAAAAGCCATAAATCTATGATGACTTAAAATATTATTGGTTCATCAAAACATAAGGTATTAGGATAACACATTTTTAGTTTTAAGATCCTTTCCCTAAATTTTAAGTATTAATTTCTTCATAAAATAAGAAAAAAATAATTGACAAGTAGAGTTCCATACTTTAAATAATATCTAACAAAAACTCATATTTCACTCTCAAAAGATAATAGAACTCAAAAATATTCTATTTATCCTAATTGTATTGAGTTCCAAAAAATGAATTTATAAATCATTAATCAGACTTTTTAAAAAACTACATTATACAATCGAGGACATCACGTAGGCCAGTGGTAGGTGATGCACCCTTGTCACCATTCGGTTGCGGGTTCATGTCTCATGGCCTTTCCAGACGCGATGGGTTGTCATCCAACCTCTGGTTTGTCCTTTTCATAACAATCCAAAAATAATCTTAAGAAATTATTTAACCTTAACAATAGTATCCAATGTCAAACTTAATCCATTCTAAATTTTATACTTATCCATAATACTTTTATCCAAACTCACAATCCAAAATTTATAAGGAAGGTCACATAATATACATGAGAATACCTTCATCGTGTATTCTCTTAAGACATGGTAATAAACTAAATTACCAGAAAACTAAATTTTAATAGGTATGTAATTTTTTATTCCTTCTATAAAACATATAATACTAGATAGACTCCTTAAATCCAAAATTTTTGTAATCTCAAACAATGATGGAATAAAAAAACCATTAAATAGTTCCAAGGTATTCAATAATATCCAATATAATTTATCCAAATCAATCATCTCTTATTCCAAAATCAATACCTCAGTATCAAGACAATATTAAAGTTTATATTTCCTTAAACCATATATTTTCCAAAAAAAATATCTTCCTATTGAGTCACTTTTCTTGGTACCACACAATCTAAAATCATTAATGAAATAGTACTGTAGTACAATCCCTATATACTCTATAATTCTTATAACTTTTACATCATTAATAAAATACTAAAATGGAACAATTCTTTAATAATGAATTAAGATCACTAATCATTCCTCTTCATCTATGGTAGTATCATAACTTGATTATTATAAAATTGCATCATTTGGGGTATACTCTGACGATTTGAACATTGACTCATGTAGTGTCTCAACTCCTTGCAGATGAAGCATTGTACATTTGAAACTTTTTTCTTACCCTTGAAATCACGTACTTGGTGTCCTTTTTCTCCATACTTATAACAAAATCGCAATTCCTTCAAAAATTTACCAAGGTGATTCTTTCCATAGTTATCACATATAGAAAAATCATTCTTTCCCTTATTCCCTTTATCTGCCTTTCTCTCTACCATTCTTTTCTTCTCTGGCTTCCCTTCAAAGCCATAAGACTCAAAGAATTATTTACTTATCTTATTAACACGTAATATTATTTCTACATATGATTAGAATATGTGGTAGAATATTTCCCTTCTAAATGTTGGCTTAAGACAATGGAATATATGATCCTTCTTACTATTTGGATCATGTGTATTTATGGATTTCTCATTCCATCTACTGGGCACCATTTCTAAAAAATTTAATACACTAGGTTAGTTTATTAATTGAAATGGATAATTCCAAACTTGTAAAATACCTAACATAAATTGAACAGTTTATGCGTATAATCCATAATCATAAAAAAATGTTTTCTTTGAGGAGGTATTTACTCATAAATCCTTCATAATTGTTTGTAAAGAAAATATGAATTATCTGAATCAAATCCCCTAGGAGTTTCATAACCAAGAGTGCAGTAAGGCTTGTTGTTGTGTACCTGGATACCTTAGGTCACTACTGAAACTCCTTGTTGGAGTTTTCACTCTTAGGTACATCTGTGCCAGAGCCACCTCTACCTGCTCGTATCCAGACAGTGATTTATTGCTTGGAAAATTCACAAAATCACTACATTACCAAAATTCAAGTAAGTTATTCTATACTAATCCTGAAAGTATATCTTAGGGTAATGTTTCAAAATCAGAGTTTATCTATTTATATTTCCAAGGTTTTTACTAAACTTCCTCTGATACCAACTGTAACACCCTGACCCTAGTTACCCAGAGTTGGTTCATTATTACATAATGTTGGCATGATCACAAGTGATCAATTCTCTAAATATCGATTAGTTTAGTAGTCTTCGAAGTACTAGATACATACATAATTTTTACATTACATCATAAAAAACAACATTGTATCCCCTTTGAAAACACTCATATTCTTCTGACTATCCCTATAGGTTTATCATAATATACTTCTTCACATCCTGGTAAAAATAAACATAAGAAGGGGTGAGCTCAGATGCTTGGTAAGGATAACAATATAGCAGAAACATTCATAAATAAGTATAAACATTTAAGGAAATAATAATACTAAAACAAAAGCTTTTTAAACTTACACTTCATTATAATATTGAAAATTAAAATAAAATAATTCCTTTTACTTATTCACATGTATATTCTATTAGTAGAATAATCACATGTAATATCAATATCTAATTTTATAATGATGGAATGCATAATGTCGGACATCATAACCCATAGTCAAGGCCTTGTGCCAATACTTCAAATAAGATTTTGTCAAATCCTCATGCCAAGACACTATTTTGTATCATGAGACCTACCGATGCATCGAGGAGCTATAGAGGGATCCACCCCTCACTTACTAATTCCAATGCATTCCACATATGAAAAGGGTGAAACATAACATAAACATTCATATTAAAACTAGCATACTAAATGTTAATACTTTAACCATAAACCATGAATTGTATAATAAATCACATCTATAGTCAAACATATCATAAATCGTTCAATACAATATATAAGATTTTATTATAGTAAATCAACCTCAATAAATCATAATATTTAATAAAGGATGTTGACATAGTTGAAAATAATCAATAAAACTCTTTGAGAGAAATACCCCTTTTCTAGAAATAATTTAAGTCGCCCAATTTATAAAGTAAGTAATTTAAAATATATTTTTGAATCCAAGTTTCTAATACCACTTTGTAACTTTTAATTGAAATTAACACTTTAAAACAATCGTTTCTAAGTAAAGAAATACTTAAAATCATTTTGAAAACAAAGACATTAATTAAACGATTCAAAAAAATAAATATTCAAAAACATTTAAACGGGTGATCTAATAAAAAAGTACCTTCCATAAAAGCTTAAAATATTTCTTTTTAAAAAATTTTAATTAAACATGGTCATAGATGATAAATATCTCCCAGTAGATACTTACAGATAAACAATCTCAGATAATAATGAGATTGAGGAAATAACTCTTACCTTGTACTTTCCTTTGGTCGAGGGTATGTTTAACCTCTTGTATAATGACCGTAGTATGTTATTAAATTATACCATAACCATATTCATATTTATGATATCATGATTTATTCAATTATTAATTTATACTACCCATTTTATAATAATTTCTATGTTAAAATAATATTTCGGATAATAATCAATTTCTTTGTCGTATATGTTTTAACTTGTTATTCTTGATCGTATTAGTTATATCATGATTTAATTGCTTTGAGAATATAAATCATTTTTTATGTATCACATATATTCAGAATATAAATATGTATAATA
Source organism: Viscum album (assembly GCA_963277665.1). NCBI lineage: Eukaryota > Viridiplantae > Streptophyta > Magnoliopsida > Santalales > Viscaceae > Viscum > Viscum album. Next base: position 637,925,555 of record OY728157.1, read on the forward strand.
GATAGATATATTAAATGTAAAACATTGTTTATGGAGATGGTAGGTCGTACATACGCATAAACATTGTTTTCGTTTTCATATCGTATTGAACCTAAGTAAGTGAATGAGATATATGTAAATAAATATATATATATATATATAGTAGAATTATTATTTCGTATTTTATATACTTATTAATAATATATATATTTATAATCATCTTTGAATGGTGAGCGTGGAAATGAATCTCATCGCCTCTTAGAGACGGTAAGTTTTACGTACTCACAAGCAACGATATCATTCTATTAATGGTGAAATAGTATGTAATTGGATCATATATTATATATAACGAATAATTAAAATGTTATATTTATTATTTACATCAATTATACTCATTATTATACTCATCCAAATATTGAAGTGTTGAATAACAAACTACACCACGACGTGGAGACGGTAAGTCGTTCGTACGCACATATGGTGACTTTATCAGTCATAGGATGGATAAGATAATGAATATGGTTGTACCATGTTTATAATAGAATCACTGAATGTATAAGTTAATGGAGTTATTATTTTGGTCTAGAAACAACAAAGATATAGGAAGTGAATGAAGAAAATAACTTTGAAAGAGGTGATGAAATTATTACCTCTTCTTCGGGTGCTTCCTTTTGATTTGAACAAAAGGGCTCCTTAGATTGGATTTATGATCAAATTAATTCCTCTAGGTTGAATTGAGGGAATTTGGTAGGGTATTTGAGAAGGGTTTGGCTAAACCAAATGGATTTGGAGGTATGATTTTGAGAGATGGTGAAGTACCCTTTTATAAGAGAGGTGAGGGTCACTTTAGGAAAACCTTAGAATATTATTTTATTATAAAATCATTTTCGGTTTATAATGGCTCCTAAAGAATTTATTTTGAGGATATTGTGGGAATGGGTCAAACACCTCTCAAACAATGGTTTTTATATAGGCTTAGCTCACCATATTAACCTTATATTTTAGATTTAACTCTTAGTTAAATAGTTTAACTTTTACCATGTCTTTTTGTATTATTAAAATAAATGATTAATAAACTTACTATAAAAATCCAATAAAACCCCAAGTGTTTCATTATTGAAATATATAACCTTATCTGGGTCCTTATGCCGAACCTTAGATTTTTAAAAATAATATATCATTTAATAATATAGAATTTGTTTTAATAAAAAATTAATGTCAATTTTGACACTATTTAGTATTTGGTTTTTGTGAAAGTCAAAAAAACATTATTACTTGAAAAAAATACATTAAATCAACCCTAAAATGTCATATTAACCTAAAAAATTCTTGTCATGCATCAAAAGTCTAAATTTACATTTATTTTGATATTTAGAATACCAATTATTTTAATATTTCATTAATAAGGGAATTATTGAATCATCATTGTGTCATAAATAAATTTAATTATTTAATGTTTAAAAAATATAAATAAAATACCATGATGTATTAAATACTTTTATCTTTTTAATTAATATTTATATTCTAATTTATCTTTTGTATAACCCTATATTGAAAATGTTTTAGTTATTAAACTTTTATTTTAACACTTTTAACTCTTCTTTAAATAAAATAATAATAAATGTCCTAATCTAATCCATGTGGACCAAAAAGATCATATTTTATTCATAAGGTTGATTTTGGTCGGAATAAACTTATCAATTAGAATTAGGAAATTATTTAGGTTAATTATAATATCATTTTTACAATTAATTACCCTATTTACTTTTAATCATGGTAAATAAAATTCAAAAGTTTCTCTTCACCCAAAATTATTTTCATCCTATTGAACCAAATTTTACTTACTAATTTCAACTGTGTCTCTCGGATTTTTGAAATTCAATTCCCAAAAGTGTTATAAATATGTTTTATACAAATTTTCAAATGTTCCTAGAAGGTGGGTAAAAGACGTTAAAAATTTATTAAAATTTTATACATCTATTATTATTATAAAATGACTCCAATAAATTAAATTGAACTAATATAGTTATTGTGTATATATTTTGACTTTAAAATAAATTTAAATAATAATTATTATTATTTAAATAAAATTCGATTTTAAACAATAACGCAGTGTTTTACACTATTCATCAGAAATTGTATGTTTTTTGAAAAATACCAAAAAATCACCCTATGATAATTTTGATATTCCAAATTCAAAAATGATTTCTATTTTAAAAAATTAAAAACATAGAATTTTTATTAATTACTTTAAAATTAATTCTCATTGTGAAAACCAGAAAGCGGGTTTTTGAGAAGTAAAAACTATCAAAAGATTGATATGTGTTAATGTCAAATTTAAATGTAAAATTACTTTAAATGACCAAAATTGGATTAAATGATAAAAATATAATCTAATTATACTTTAAAACAACTCAAATGAATAATTTTACACCGTAAATTATTTCAATTAAAGAAATTATTTTCAATTAAAATTTAGTGTTTTTTTCAATTCATCAAAATATGAAAGTTATTAGAAAAGTACCAAAAATTTACCCAGACTAAATTTTTATGTCCTAATTATAAAGAATAATTTAATTTCATTAAATTTAATATATTAAAGTTTCAAATATTGGAATTAAAAAAGGGTTCGCCTTTAAAAGCGGTAAAATTGCATTTTTTTTAAAAATACTTCTTTTATCTGAAAAATTGAATTTGTTCTTATATTATGTCTAAGAAACACATAATATGGATGTTAAAATTTTTTAGAGTATATAAAATTCAAAATGCAGTTAATAATATTCATAACTGATTTTTGAACGGCTAGTTTGGTATGTTATGGTGCGCTCGAACTCAGTGTTGCTTGTAGTGAAAACTATTTACTTTAAAGAGATAGAGTACTATGAAATCATGTGGTGTTACATTATCCCCTCATTTAATAAATTGTTTCCTCAAAACATTAAATTTTTCTTCAAAAACAAAAGGTTTAAAATCGAAAATAACTTTGTGGAAAAACCCACATTAGGAATTGGGTTAATAAAATTTAGTCTTAATAAGAGGGAAAATAAAATGAAAAAGTCACCATGAAATTATGATCTCGAATTCAAAAAAATTGGTTGAAATTAGAGACACATAATTAGAGGGAAAATGTAAATATTTATAGGGAGTGATTGAGGTCATCAATCACCAATAAGTGAACAATAAATAGAAAATTGAGGGCCTCAAACCCATAAATCTATGATGGCTTAAAATATTATTGGTTCATCAAAAAATAAGGTATTAGGATACATCATTTTTTGTTTTAATATCCTTTCCCTAAAATTTAAGTTTTAATTTCTACATATAATAAGAAAAAAATACTTGACCAGTAGATTTCCCTCCTTTACCTAATTTCTACCACAAACTCATCTTTCTCTCTCAAAAGATAATAGAACTCAAAAATATTCTTTTTATCCAAATTGTATAGGGTTAAAAAATGAATTTATATTTTATATGTTAGACTTTTTTAAAAAAACACATTATACAATCAGGGACAACACGTAGGCTTGTGGTAGGTGATACACCCTTGTCACCCTTCAGTTGCGGGATCAAGTTTCACAGCCTTTCCAGACGCAATGGGTTGTCACCCAACCTCCGAGTTTTCCTTTTTATAATAATCCAAAAATAATATTAATAAATTATTTAACCTTAACAATAGTATCTAATTTCAAACTTAACTCATTCCAACCTTTAGACTTATCCATAATACTTTTGTCCAAACTCACAGTCCAACATTTATAAGGAAGTTCACATAATATATATGTGAATACCTTCATCGTGTATTCTCTGAAGACATGGTAATAAAATGAAGTACCAAAAAACCATATTTGAATAGGTATGTACTTATTTATTACTTCTGTAAAACATAGAATACTGGATATACTCCTTAAATCTAAAAATGTTGTATTCTCCAGAAATGATGGAATAAAAAACCATTAATTAGTTCCACGGTAGTCAATAATATCAAAAATAATTTATCCACATCAATCATCTCTTATTCCAAAATCAATACCTCAGTATCAAGATCATATTTATGTTTATCTTTCCTTCTACCGTGTATTTTCCAAAATGTTTAACTTGCTATTGAGTAACTTTTCTTGGTACCACACAATCTCAAATCCTTAATGAAATAGTACTTCATTACAATCCCTATATACTCAATAATTCTTATAACTTTTATATCATTAATAAAATACTCAAATGGAACAATTATTTAATAACAACATAAGATCACTAATCATTCCTTTTTCATCTTCGGTAGTATCATAACTTTATTATTATCAAATAGCATCATTTTGGGTATAAAGTCGTTTTGGACATTGATTCACATAGTGTCCCAACTCCTTGAAGATGAAGAATTGTACATTTGAAACTTTTTTTCTTACCCTTGCAATCACGTACTTTGTGTCCTTTTTCTCCACACTTATAAAAAACTCCACTTTCCTTCAAGAATTTAACAAGGTGATTCTTTCCACAGTTATCACATATGGTAAAATCCTTCTTTCCCTTCTTCCCTTTATGCTTCTTTCTCTCTACCATCCTTTTCTTCTCTATCTTCCCTTCAAAGCCATAAGAATCAAATAATTCATTAATTATCTTGTTAACACATGATATTATTTCTCCATATGATGAGAATATGTGAGAGACTATCTCCCTTCTAAATGTTGTATTAAGACCATGAAAGATATGATCCTTCTTACTATTTAGATCATGTGTATTGCTGGAGTTTTCATTCCTTCTACTGGGAACCATTTTTAAACAATTCCATACACTATGTTAGTTTATCAATCACAATTCATAATTTCAAACATGTAAAATACCTAACATAAATAGAATAATTTATGAATATAATACATAATCATAAAAAAAATGTTTTCTTTGAGGAGGTATTTAATCATAAATCCTTCATATTGGTTTGTAAAGAAAATTTGAATTATCCTAAGCATATCCCCCGGGAGTTTCGTAACCAAGAGTGCAGCAAGGCCCGTTGTCGTGTTCCAAGATACCCCAGGTCAAGCCCGAAAATCTTTGTTGGAGTTTTCACTCCTAGGTACATCTGTTCCAGAGATTCCTCTACCTTCTTGTATCCATACAAGGATGTATTTCTTTGAAAATTCACAAAATATCCACATTACCAAAATTATAGGAAGTTCCTCTATACTAATCCTCAATGTCTATCTTAGTGTAATGTTTCAAAATCAGAGTTTATATAAATCTATTTCTTAGGTCTGTACTAAACTTCCTCTTATACCAATAGCATCACCCTGAACATAGTTACCCAGAGTTGGTGCATTATTATATAACATTAGCATGATCACAAGAGATCAAGTCTTAAAGATCGATTAGTTTAGTATCCTTAGAAGTATTAGATACATACATAAGTTTTACATTACATCATGAAAAAAAATGTGTCCCCTATGAACACACTCATATCCTTTATCCTATCCCTACAGGTTAATCATAATATACTTCTTCACATCCTAGTAAAAAATAAAACATAACAAAGGGGTGATCTCATATACTCAGTAAAGATAAAAATATAGTGGAAACATTCACAAATAAGCATAAACATTTAAGGAAATGTATAAGACTAAAACAAAATCCATTTAAACATAAAATTCAGAATAATATGGAAAATATAAATCAAATAATTCCATTTACTTATTCACATGGATATTCTACTAGTTGAATAATTACATGTAATATCAACAGCTAATTTCATAATGATGGTATGCATAATGTCGGACATCGTAACCACATACTCAAGGCCTTGTACCAAAACTAAAAATAAGATTTTGTCAAGACCTTGTTATAAGGCACTAGTTTGTCTCATGAGACCTACCAATGCATCGAGGATCTATAGCTGTCTCCACCAGTCACATACTAAGTCATATGCATTATTTATATGAAAAGGTTAAAACATAACATAAACATTCGTATTAAAACTAGCATACGAAATGTTAATACTTTAACCATAAACCATAAATGGTACAAAAACAACACATCCATAGTCAAACATATCATAACTAATTAAATATAATATAGAAGATTGTAATATAGTAAATCAACCTCAATCAAGATTAATATCCAATAAAGGATGTTGACATAGTTGAAAATAATCAATAAAACCCTTTAAGAGAAATACCCCTTTTCAAGAAATCATTTAAAAGTCGCACAATTTATAAAGGAATTAATTTAATTGTTATTTTTTAATCAAAGTGTTTTATACCACTTTTAAACATGTGAAAGAAATTAACATTTTAAAATAACCATGTCTACGAAAATAAATCCTTAAAATCATTTGAAAACAAGGACATTAATTAAAATATTTAGAAAAATAAATCTTTAAAAACATTTAAAATGATGATATAGTAAAAAAATTCACTTCCATAAATACTTAAAATATTCCATTTTAAAATAATTTAATGAAACATGGACATAGATGATAAATATGTCCCAGTAGATACTTACAGATAAATGATCATGGATAATAATCAGATTGAAGAAATAACCCTTACCTTGTACATTCCTTTGGTCGAGGGTACATTTAACCTCTTATATAATGACCATAGTATGTTATTAAATTATACCTGAACCATATTAATATTTAGGAAATCATAATTTATTTATTTGTTTCTTTATACTACCCCTTTAATAATAATTTCTATGTTAAAATAATATTATGGGTAATAATCGTTTTCTCTATCGTACATGTTTTAACTTGTTATTCTTCATCATATCACTTATATCATGATTTTATTTCTTACATAATATAAAACTTTATTTTTGTATAACATATATTCAGAATATATATATTTATAATAGATATATATATGAAATAAAAAACACCGTTTATGGAGACGGTAGGCCGTTCGTATGCATAAACGTAGATTTTGTTTTCATGTCGTATTGAACGAAAGTAATTGATTGAGATATATGTAAATACATACATATATATATATCAAGTAGCATTATTATGTCACATATTACATACTTATTAATAATATATATTTTTACAATCATCTTTGAATGGTGAACGTGGAAATGAATCTCATCGCGTCGTGGAGACAGTAAGATGTACGTACGCACGAGCAATGATATCATTCTTTTTAAGGTGAAATAGTATGTAAATGAATGGTATATTATATATATAGAATTATTAACATGTTATATTTATTATTTACATCAATTATACTCATTATTATACCCATCCAAATAATGAAGTGTTGAATAACAAACTACACCACGACATAGAGACGATAAGCTGTATGTACGTACGTATGGTGACTTTGTCATTCATAGGATGGATAAGATAATGAATATAGTTGTACCATATTTATAATAACATCAAAGTATATAGAAGGTATTGGATTTATTATTTTGGTGTGGAAACAACAAATAAAGATGAAGTGGAAGAATAAAATAACTTTGAAAGAGGTGATGAAATTATTAACTCTTGTTTGGGTACTTCATTTTGATTTGATCGAAAGGGGTCCTTAGATTGGATTTTCTATAATATTAAGGCATATAGGATTAATTGAGGGTAGTTGGGAGGATATTTTATTAGGGTTTCACTGATACAAATGTCTTTGGAGGTGTGATTCTGAGAGAAGGATAAGTACACTTTTATAAGAGAGGTGAGGGTCACTTTAGAAAACTCTTGAAATATTATTTTATTATAAAATCATTTTCGATTTAAAATGGCTCAAAAATGATTTATTTCAAGTATAATGTGAGGATAGGTAGAAAAACTATCAACTATAGGTTTTTAGATAGGTTTAGGTCACCATATTAACCTTATATTTTAGATTTAACTCTTAGTTAAATAGTTTAACTTTTACCATGTCTTCTTGTATTATTATAAATAATGGTTAATAAACTTACTATAAAATGTCAAGATAATCCCAAGTGGTTTATTATTTACATATATAACCTTATATAGGACTTTTGGCTAAGACTTATATTTTTAGGAATACTATATCATTTAATAATATAGTATTTGTTTTAAAAAATCATTTTTGTCAATTTTGACACTACTTAGTATTTGGTTTTTGTGAAAGAAAAAAATGATTACTTAAAAATAAATACATTAAATCAATCCTAACAATTCATATTAACATAGAAAATATTAGTAATGAATAAAAAGTCTCAATTTACATTTATTTTTATATTTATAATATCAATTATTTTAATCTTTCATTGATAAGGTAATTACTGCATCATCATTGTGTCATAAATAAATTTAATTATATAATGTCTAAAAATTATAAATTAAATACCATGATGTATTAAGTCCTTTTAGATTTATAATAAATATTTATTTTCGAATTTATCTTATGTATAACCCTATATTAATAATGGTTTATTTATTAAATTTTGAATTTAACACTTTTAGCTCATCTTTAAATAAAATAATAATAATTGTCCTAATATAATACAAGTGGACCAAAAAGATCATATTTTATTATTAAGTTTTATTTTTATTGAGAAAAACTTATCCAATAGAATTAGGACATGTTTTATAGTAATTATAAAATCATTTTTACCTTTAATTACCTTGTTTACTTTTAACCGTGGTAAATAAAATTCCAAAGTTAATATTCACCAAAAATTATTTTCATCCTATTGAACCACATTTTACTTACTGATCTCAACCGTGTCTCTCAGATTTTTGAGATTAAATTCACAGAAGCGGTAAAATTACATTTTATGCAAATGTGAAAATGTGCCTATAAGGTGGGTAAAAGATGTTAAAAAATTCAATAAAATTTTATACATCTAATCTTATTAAAAATTACTCCAATGAATTAAATTGAACTAATATAGGTATTATGTATATATTTTGAATTTAAAATAAATTTATATAAAAATCATAATTCTCTAAATAAAAGTTGGTTTTAAACAATAACGCAGTGTTTTTCACTATTCATCTAAAATTGAATACTTTCATAAAAATACCAAAAATTCTCCATAATATAATTTTTATATTCCTAATTCAAAAATGATGTCTATTTTAAAATAATTCTAAACATAGAAGTTTCATTAAATAATTTTAAATTAATTCTCATTGTCAAAACAAGAAAGCGGGTTTTTGAGAAGTAAAAACTATCAAAATATTGATATTTTTTATGTCTAATTTAAATGTATAATTACTTCCAATGACCAACATTGGATTAAATGATAAAAATATAATCCAATTATACTTTAAAAATATTCAAATGAATAAATTTACAATTTAAATTATTTTGATTAAAAAATTTGTTTTCAATTAACATTTCGTATTTTTTTTTACTATTCATAAAAATATAAAAGTTATCAGAAAAGTACCATAAATTTATCCAATGTAAAACCCCAATATTTCATAGAAAGTTATTTTCTTTAATATAATTCAATAGCATGCGCTACACGCAACACCGAGTTCAAGCACACCACGACTTACCAAACTAGCCGTTCAAAAAAAGGTTATGAATAGTATTAATTGAATTTTGAATTTTATATACTCCATATAATTTTAGAATACATATTATGTGTTTCTTAGATATAATATAAGAACAAATTCATTTTTTTGGATAAAATATGTATTTTTCAAAAAATGTAATTTTACCACCTTTTAATGGAAAACCCTTTTTAAAAGTTTTGATTCCATACAAGAATTTTTTAGGTTAATAAAACATGTTAGGGTTGATTAGATAAATTTTTTTCGAAGTGATAAGGTTTTTATGACTTTCATAAAAACGAAATACCAAATAGTGTCAAAATTGACATAAATAGGTTTTTAAAACAAATATTATATTATTGGTTGATATAATATTCCTAAAAATCTAACGTTTATCCAATGGGATTAAATAATATTATATATGTCATTAATGAACCACTTGAGGTTATCTTGGAATTTTATAGTACGTTTATTAACCATATAGTGTAAGAATACAAGAAGACACGGTAAAAGTTAAACTTTTTGACTAAAAGTTAAATCTAAAAATAAAGTTAAAATAGTAACCTAAACTTCTCTAAAACCTATTGGATGGTATTATTTCTACCCATACCCACCTTATCATCTAAATAAATAATTTTTGAGACATTAAAAACCGAAAATTATTTTACTATAAAATAATATTTCAAGCTTTTCCTAAAGTGACCCTCACCTCTCTTATAAAAGGGTACTTCTCCTTTTCTTAATTTCACACATCCAAATTAATTTGTCTCGGCCAAACCCTGCCCAAATAACTTTCCATCTTCCCTCACTTCAACCTAGAGGCCTTAATTTGATCATAAATCCATCCTATGGATCCCTTTTGATCAACTCAAAAGGAAACACCCGAAGAAGAGGTAATAATTTCACCACCCTCTTTCAAGTTCTTTTCTTCTTCCACTTCCTCTTTCTTTTTTGTTTCCATACCAAGAAAAAATATCCAAAACCTTCTACATACTATGATTTTATTATATATATGGTAAAACCATATTCATTATTCTATTTATCCTCTAAATGACAATGTCACCATACGTGTGTGCGTACAACTTACCGTCTCCACGTCGTGGTGTTGTTTGTTATTGAAACACTTCATTATTTGGATTGGTATAATAATGAGTATAACTATTGTAAATAATAAATATATCTTGTTAATGATTTTTTATATATGATATACCATCCAATTACATACAATTTCACCATCAATATAATGATATTGTTTCACGTGCATACGTAAGGCTTACCATCTCCACAAACGTGTTGAGATTCATTCCACATCGTAATCATTCAAGAATAATTTTCATTTTATGATTAAAAATAATTTTTAAGAACATAATATCATTCTGTATATGAATCAAATACTGCCTATACATAACAAACACGACTTAAGTTACAAAACATATAAAGGAAAACGAATTAGTTAACAACCAAAACAATGATACCACTGAAATATCATTAACAAAGCAATATTAGAAGATTATATATGATATTATATTTATGTATTTGGTTCATGTATAATTTAATAACAATTATTTAACCATTATACAGGAGGTTAAACTACCCTATACTAAGGAAAAGTACAAGGTAAGGGGTTTCTTATCTCACTTTTAATTCCGTGTGATTTCCATTGTTCGCCACTTATTTATTGCATGTGGTGTATCGTGTACTGCCATTTGATATGTATTACCATGATTCTATTTATATTAATTGTATTATTTGATTCATTTGGTGGTTATTAACTTTTTTTCATATGACTATATTGATTACAACATGGTAAGGGATTTTCATCTCACTTCTTATTTCCATGCAATTCATGCTATATTGCCACTATTTCCATTTGTATAGTGTATGTACTAACCATGATTATATTCTTTGTGTAATATAATTTAATTAATGGGTATTTACATCATTATTTTGTCATAATTCTTTCATGGGTTGTATGTTTCGTCAGTTACCAAATCGTTATGGGAATTTCAAATTTCAATTTCCACTCATTGGGATTTTTGCATACTTCATTGATTATTTTACTCTAAGATTTTGTGTGGAATCACTATTAATTATTTTTGTAGTAATCTCCACTCCCCTTTATGTTTATATATCTTTTATATACATAATCACTCCATTGATAAATTCACATTCCTTTGATATGAACTTTTAAGGGTAATCTTAACTGAATTTCCATTCATTGAGTTAAACATCTAAGTCATTGGTTTTGTTTTTACAAGAATATGTGTGAATGTAATTTGATTGATTTACACTATATATATAATTATATTGAGTGTATTTATATTTTTCACACATAATTAGTTCATTTATTTCTCATTAAATCTAATGATACAGTCTTTATAAGGTATTTCATCTCAATTTACATTCCTTTGAGACCTCTTTGTCATTATGAACCAATTAACTTTTATATGGTGTATATACTATCCTTTGACATATTATATTTTTAATCCATTTATTCTAATGATATTATAATTTTTTGGTTAATTTTATTCCTCAATTACTTTTATTCAAGAATCTCTTATTTGGTTAGGAACTCTTTAACTAAAATATTGTTTCAAATGTTTCAAATATTTATTCTTCTAAATATTTCTCATTAATGTCCATGTTTTAAAAATGGTTTTAAGTATTTATTTATATGGACATAAATGTTTTGAAATTAAAATTACTTTTAAAAGTTTCAAGGTGTTATGGGACACTTAAATTCAAAAATCTCTTTTAAACGGCATCTTTGATAAATAGTGTGACATTTATATGTTTTCAAGAAAAAGGGAATATTTCTCTCAAATAGTTTTAAAGACTATTTTTATCTATGTCAATATCCTTCAGTGTATTTTACTCTTCATTGAGGTTGATTTATAATAATATAATCATCCATATTATATTGAATGAGTTATGTTTGAATGTGGATGCGCTATTTTTATTCCATTCATGGTTTGTGGTTCAAATATTGACATTTTGTATGCTAGTTTTAATATGAATGTTTAGATTATGTTTCACCCTTTCATATGAGGAATGCATTGGAATTATTAAGTGACAGTTGGAGCCCACTATAGATCCTCTATGCATTAGTAGGTCTCATGAGACAAACTAGTGTATTGGCACAAGGCCATGAAAAAATCTTATTTTCAGTCTTGGAACAAGGCCTTGACTCTGTGGTTATGAAGTTTGGCATTATGCATTCCATCATTATGAAATTGGATATTGATATTACATGTGATTATTTTACTAGTAGAATATCCATGTGAATATTAAATGGAATTATTTGATTTATCCTTGCCATATTATGCTGAAGTTTAAGTTTAAAAGGCTTGTGCTCTAGTCTTATACATTGCATTAAATGTTTATTCTTATTTATGACAGTTTCTGTTATATTGTTATCCTTTTTGAGCATCTGAGCTCACCCATTTCTTATGATTTATTATTTCCAGGATGCAAAGAATTATATGTATCTAGTATATGTTGTTGCTTTTTTGTTTCATGATGTAATGTAAAACTTATATATGTATCTAGTACTTCAAATGCTACTAAACTGATCGTTCTTTCGGAACATGATTCCTTGTATCATTCCAGTGTTATATAATAATACACTGATTATGGGTAACTAGGGTCGGGGCCTTACATCCAAACTAAATTTTTATGTCATGATTATAAATAATAATTTAATATCATTAAATTAAATATATATAAAAGTGTCAAATATTGGATTTAAAAAGGCTTTTCCATTAAAATGAGGTAAAAGTTCATTTTTAAAAAAAATACTTCTTTTATCTGAAAAATTGAATTTTTTTCTTATATTATGTCTAAGAAACTCAAAATATGAATGTTAAAATTATATGGAATATATAAAATTTCAAATGCATTTAATACTATTCATAACCTCTTTTTGAACAGTTAGTTTGGTAAGTCGTGGGGTGCTCGAACTCAGTGTTGGGTGTAGAACATGCTATTTATTTTAAAGAAATTAAGTACTATAAAATCCTAGGGTGTTACTAATTTTTTCCTTTTTTTGAAGAAATTATGTTTTTTTATTTTTTGAATTACATGATACACCATGTTAATAATTCATTAAAGACAACGTAGGGTTAGCTTGTGTTACACATCACATTGGTTTTACAAAAATGATATATTATAAATATTGTCATTAAAAATGAATTTTATAACTATATCCTTAATCATATAACTATAAATAGTAATACATAAATTTTAAATATTATGTATAAAGTATTTATATAAATAAACCAAATATATAAAAAGTACTATATTTTTTGAAAAATACGGTATATGTTTCAAAAAAATTATTTTACCAAAAAACACTTTTTGTTACATTGTTGCAACATTAATAAAATTAATTTATAAAAAAATAGAAAAATTAATTTATAATATAAAATTAATTTTTTAAATGATCTTTTTTTAATGATTTTATGATGAATGTTTTGACTTTTTTTGAAAGTTTAATTTTTTGATGAATAGTGACAAATATATAATTTTAATTTAGAATATCCTTTTATTTAATTTTATTTATATAGTTAAATTATACATTAAATTGGTTTTAAATGGAAATTAGTTCAATTATACATCCATTAATCCAATTTAGGATGTTTAAGGAATTTTTTATCTAATTTATCTATAAAAACATTGTAATCCTTTGATGCTTTTCTCTTTAAAAATCATGATTCTTATTGAATCTATATGAAAGAGATTAAATTAAATTTTCCTCTATTGTTGATGGAATTTGGAATAATTAATTATATATTCTGAACCATAAAAATTTATATAATCTAATGTAGTAAAAATATTTTTTTTCTAAACATAAGAGTAAAAATAGTTTAAATTATTTACCACTACTAAGGTAAAAGTAGATTTACATAGGGGTTATAATAAAAGGATAAGGATTAAAAATATCCAAAAAATTGTACAACACCCACTGAATGTATATATTTCTACCATAGATATTGAATTTCTACTAATGTTAAATTATTTTTTCCTTGTTACATGAGTAAAACATTTTTGGAATTCATTCACTGAAAAAATTACAAGTGTGACATTAAACTCACTTAAACATGTACACCCCTTCTCTTATCCTATTAAAAACATATATCTAAATTTTTCATAAGAATACTAACAAAATAACTTAAATTATTATCTAATGTTATCATATAATCTATTTATTGTAATTAAATCCAACACAGAATGGTTTTTGGTTAAATACTAAGGAGGATACTTGAAGAAGAGGTAATGCTCCTCAACGGGCATTTTTTATTTTTTCCTACAAGTCCTTCAATTTATATTTTAAAATTGTGATATAATATCCTGATTTTATTCCATTTAATAATATATTATTATTTTAATATAATTACATGAAACCATATCCACTTACATCAAATTGCTTATGAAATCATCATTTTTTAGTATGATGAACTACTGTCTTACGAACCAATGTCATTAGTTTTTTCATTTAAACATCTAAAGGATGAACATAATGATAGATTTATTATTTATATATTATAATTCTTATATTTTTATAATTATTTTTTTATCACATATTATTTTTTAAATTCAATTTCATATGAATATTATAACGTCGTCCGTGTGTATGAAGGACTACCTCATAGAGAAGCGATGTGATTCATTCATGCTTTACAAAGAATGAAATAATGATGGTTTTACTGAAAAATTTAATTTATATGAAATAATAATTATTAATAAATGATAATATATACTTTAACATTATTCCAATCAATATAAAATGAAAATATAAATAGTCTTCATGCATACGTACACCATACCATCCTTATGATCGGTGTATTTCAGTTTCTATCACAAAATACTATTGATTACTAAAAATAAATATATACTGAATATATATCATATTTATATCATATTTAAAATTACTTATATTATAAAATAATGAAAAAAAATTGGGGGAGAAACAAAAAAAATCAAACATATGAGAAAAACAATGCGGTTATTACCTCAAACATATCATTAACATTTAATTGTTAATAAAAAAAGTAATAAAACATGATAAGTAAATAATATATGGTATGAAATATATATAATATTAATTAATTAATATATATATATATATAATAAACATATATTTATTATATATAATGATTGAATGTGTACGATTAATGTCATGACTTATGGTAAGGGATTGTTGTCTCAATTTTATATCTTTGAGACATAAATTATGTTATGAACCTATGTTCCTTTAGGAGGTTTATATACATATCATGGAAATTTAATATCATTTGTTTATTTATCCTATAATATTTAAAGATCCATTTTATTTTATTACAACATGGGGATTTAAATTCAATGTTATTATGATGGTAATGTTTTTATGTTACAGTCATATTGTTTATTGGGATTGTTTATGATTATGATTCCAATAATAAAATATTATGATATATATCTCAATAAATTCATTAATTTTATTCTACATATGTTTTTCATGATATTTTAAAATAATAATAACATTTTCCTGCTATTGGTTTCATAAATTAATGTTGATTTTTTTACGATAGTATGCCTTTATTTATAACTTTTACCAGAAATCTATTTTCTTCCACAAAATTGTTTACTATAAATGTTTTCAACAAAATTATTAACTAATCTCCAATGATTATTAAAACATATTTTTACCCATCATTTATTTAATTTTTTAGAATTTTTTTAAAGAAATATTTGCGTAATATTCCATGTAATGACAGTTTGGATTTTACCAAAAATGTGAATAGAATCATTATTTCAATGTGAATTTCATGAAAGAAATATCCAATTTTCAATAACTATTTTTAGATTAATTTATATGTTATCATTTTAAATTTTAGTGAAAAATATTTACAATATTATTTATGTTGTAAAAAAGTTTTCTACAAATAATAAATCATATTTTCATATGGAATTTTTAAAATGTTCTTTCAAAATCATTCTCCATCTATGATGACGTCTGTTGGTGTTACCTTGTCCTTACTAAGGATAGGATTCAAGGAAACCATTTTTATTTATTCTATTAATGGTTTATTTTAATGATTTTATGATTTTTATATACCTCATTTTTCTTACATGTGTTATACAATGATAGAATTATATTAAACTTGCTTCTTTTTTCATGGGAAATGTTATGATGAAATGAAGAAATGATTATGAAACATATCACTTTTATACAATTTCTGGTATTATGAAATGTTTATGACTTCCATTTCATTTCAAGGGTTATGTATGATTAATTTTTTATGATCTCGTAAAATATATAAGTATGGTATTAATAATGATATGGGGTACTTATATCTCACTCTAAAGAAATGTGTAATAGTTATATCTCATGAGATAAATTGTCCAAGAATGTGGTTTCAACACAGATGAATAAGGAAAATTTCCTACTATTATGATATTTAGAGTGATCCTTGACTACTATAATAGTTCGGACAATGAATTCATTCCACTATTATATATTTGTAAATTATATTTGACTAACATAGAAATGAACATCTATTCTTATGTTTATAACACAAATATTTGTCTTTTGATAATTTTATGATGTCATGTCTCATATTCATTGACACCATTATGATTCATGTCTTATAAATGACCAATATTAATACCATGAATCAATATTATTGTCTTAAATATGAAAGGTATGGTTTTCAAATGTTGTTATCATTTTATAATACCCTTATGTTCATGTTATCATATATATCTCCATTTTTATCCCTTACTGAGAAACTGAGTTGACCCATCCTTATTTTTTATCTCATTGATAAAAAGTGTTGTATTTTATATTATATGTATAAAAATGGTGATATTTTTTAATAATATCATTTTATTTGATGTGTAACACTAATATAACTATTGTTTATGTTTCTAATATTCCAGTAGAACTAAACTATTACGGTCCTCAGTTGTGTGTTTCTGTAATGTAATGATTTTTCATCTAAAATGATGTAATGTTTATGGGTGATAAGCAAGGTCACTATATTTTTTTATCTTATGATAGGTTTATTTAACCATTAGAATATATGATAATAAGTCCTTAGTGAGATTCGTAAGTACATGTTTACGGATAAGTCTAAGGGTGAGTGAATGTATAGGGAAATTTTATGGAATTTTGTTAAAGGATTGGGAAATCATTTTCAGAGAAATTAAATCCCTATATGAATATTACATGTGGATGTGTATTTGGAACTAATTTATATAGGGGTAGTAACTCTAAAAATCATGCATTGATCTAGACTCATTCATCATATGGTTCATTAAAATAGGCCTTGTTACATACCTAGTTTGATACTTCTAGGGGATACACTTTGGAAATTCACAAACTATTTAAAAACACAATGAAGTATTTAGATATAATATAATATTGAATAAACTAGGATAAACCTATGGTTTAATATATTAATTAATGATTCATTATTTATACATCCTATACGTAACATTTCTTTATAATGTGGATCCCCATCATTATTATTATTTCTTACTCTTTGATTTTTTTATAGTCAATGGTAGGAACCTGAAAGAATCATTTTAATACCTTCATGTGATGGACAATTATATTATTTTACTCATAATAATCCTAATTTTATGTGACATTTAGTTGAAAATATCATTTTTATTCTTAGACAAATTTCTCAATCTATGAATCATTCTTTACTTCCAAACAATCAATGGAGGGAATAACATTTCATTAATTTATTAATGATTCTAAATTCACCATATTTTAATTTTTTTTATCCACATGTGGATGAAAAATGTATTATCACTACCAAAAAAATATTCTCTATTCTCTAGTGCTCAGAACAAGAAATATTCAGTTTAGATGTCTACAGTTTGAAGAGTTCGGGTAATTAATGGTGGACTCTTATTAAGAATACGAGGCAACATGATGAAATTTACTCCATGGAATGGGAAGAATTAAAGAATATATTTTTCTGTAATTACATTCCTTGTATTCATAATATAATTATGGATATGTAGTTCCTTGATCTAATTCAAAAGTTTGATGATTTTTTTGGTACCTACAATGCATATTTTACATGATTTTCGTGGTATGCTTCTAGTATTTTAGTCCCACGTGATTGAAAGATTGATTGATTATATAGTGACTTAAAATTATTTATTTGAATAGATTTATCTATAATATTATTTAGTGTATATTAATTTATTATTCTATGTGCTATTAGGGTAAATATTGATGTTTGAGTTACATATAAATATCATTGTTTTGAAAAGAAGAGAAAATAGAATTAAATGAAAGATATAAGAACCATAGTGATAATAAGAATAGATTTACATAATTATAATAGAGTTGGAAGAATAATAGTTGAAATTATATTAACGGGACTATTAAATGATTCATTTGTGGAAGGTATTTTTATCATGAATTTTATTACTTTAGTGATGAGAAGATGTTAACTAAATATACAAATGGAGAGAATGATGCACATAATGAACCACCCATACTCTATTGTTTAAAATGAAATGAGTTAAGAAGTTATACAAAAATATTCCAAAATACAAAGGATGCTTATGATTATCAACATAAAAAATGTCTTATACTATGAGATAATTGGAAATATTTTGTGATCACCGTTTCAATTGAGGGGTGTGATAACAATGTGGTGAAAGGTTAAAATACCATTGACTATAGAACAAGCAGCATCTTATTTGACTTTGTATCTACTGATTATTTAATATCTAATTAATTTAATAAGTTTTTCAAGATTCCACTAAAAATATTATAAGTTTAATTATAATTTGAAACCCTTAAAGGAATGATTATTGCATCTCAAAAATATGATTCCTCTGTAGATGAAGTTGACTGGAATGTAATTCCTAGAAATCTTATGATTATTCCTCTAATTCAGTTTTATGTCATATTGAGAATGGTAATTCATTATCTAAAAAGATACCATAGAAATTTTAGAGTATGAGAAGTAAATTTTCTTATTCCAACCAATCTTATGATCATCTATAAATATGAAGATAAATAGAAACATCTAATAGAGATCAAATCCATTGTATGGGTCATAATTTAGATCCATATGGGGTACTTATCTAGAATGGTTGGGAAGATACCTAAAATTGAGGATATATCCATTGTATTGAAATATGATTATTTATGTATATAATAGTATCATATCCTTCCAAAAAAAATTAAAATTGGGTTTTCAATCAAACTCATACCTGGTACATACCAATTTTAATGACACCCTATAGAATTATCCCAATTGTGTTGCATTAGTGGATAATGAGACATAATGAATAACTTTACAGGGGATTATTTTGGCCAATTGTGTCCAAATTGGGTGAACCAATTATTTTTTATGAAAATAAATATAGACCAATAATACTCCACATTGATTATTTGGATCTGAAAAAAAAATCACGATCAATAACATGAATACTCTTCCAGTTATTGATGACTTATTTGATCAAATGAAAAGATGTAAATAATTTTCCAAGATTGAACATCATTTTTGATATCATAAATGCTGGCTCAAGGAGTACATACCCAAGAAAAAATTCTATATATAGTATGGACACAATGAATATATATTGATTCCATTCATACATACTAACTACTCCAATATATTCATATATTTAATGAATATGCTCTTTAGAGATTACCATGACCAATTTTGTGTAGTCTTTATAGATAATAATTATATCAAATAAAGGTGAAAGTAATAGAATTAACATCTCTTTATATTATTTTAATGGAATAAAGAAAGGATACTCTATATGAAAAAATTACCAAGTGTGAATGTTTTCTTAAAAATGTTTCATTTTTGTGTCATATTTTATTTGAGAGGGTATATCAGAAGATCTATAATAGATGGATGATATTTATTGTTTTCATTATCCAACCACAATAAATTTGATAAATAATGTTACAGTTTATCTAGATATTATTGATGGTTTTTAGATAATTTAAAAAAATTATCCTCTAAAAAAATTAACTCATAAGGGAACCTGGTTCCTCTAGAAAGATGAATATGATTAAAATTTCAATGAGCTGAAGTAATGAATAGATAGCTCAACTATTCACCCATTATCCTGTAGTGGATAAATATTTTAATCTATATTGATGAATACAATAAGGTATTGGTATATTTTCCTAGAATGAATGAAGTCGTTATATCCTATTCCTCTCAACTGTTGATGATTCTTGAGAAAATCTACCCAACTCATTATTTGGAGTTAGTGATAGTAATTCATTCATTAATGATATGGAGTAATTATCATTATGGATTAAATTGTGATATATATACTGAAAAAAAAGATTTTAAACTATATATTTAGATATTAGAGTCAAATATACACCAAAGATGATGGTTAGAGAAGATTAATGATTTGACTACTCAATATAATTCCACCATAAGAGATAAAAAATTATGGTCGATGTGTTTTTTCAAATGGGTCTTGTTATCTTTTCTAGGATGAAAATTAGAGAAGAACTAATATTTATTTATTTTCAATGGATTGTTTAGGAAATCATAAAGGGAGGGGAAATCATACATTTCACAATTAAATGTTCATCCATTTATCCACGTGATGATTAAAGAAATGGAGATAAAATATGTAGAGTTGTAGAATAAGGTTATAAATATTCATGAGTTTAAATTTTATCTTGGTGGAATGATAGGGTTCTAGAAACTAGTATTCATTCCTTTCATATCAGATTAGATTTAGTGATTATAGGAAGCTCATAGTTCTTCATTCTATTTTCATTCCCTAAATTTGAGGATTTAATGAGTTTTGAAAGTGTTTTTATTGTGGGATATCATGAATAGTGGTTTCAAAGATATTGTACCTTAATTATTATTAATTCAGTAATTTAAGGTTGAAATAAAAATGTTTAAGGGGATTTTACTTCCATTAGCCTTATCATTATTTAAAAGGGAAAACATCTCCATAGATTTTATCATTCAACACCCCAAAAAAACTAAACTATATAATTCTGTATGGGTTATATTTTATTTCCGTACTATGTTAGTATACTTCAACTCTAAAATAATAACCATATATCTATATCATCTATCTAGGATATAGATTAAGGATGTATTGAGGTTTCACGGAGTAATGTAGTAAATTTTGTTTGATCAAGATCTGAGGATTAACTCAACTTTCTAGTAAATAATTTTAAAAGCTCTTTGTATATAGTTGAGTTTCCACAATACATATAATCCATGGAGAAATGGTATATCTGATAGATAAATTCTAACCTTGTATGATATTATGAGATATTTTTCTATGGAATTCAATGTTGGTTGGGATCAACATCATCTTCTAGTTGAGTATTCTTACAAAAATATTTTTCAATCATGAATTTAAATGGATCCTTATGAAGACCGCTAAATAATAAAATATAGAGCTCCAACATGATTGGAATAATTTCTAGAATGAATTCTATTGGGGGTTTAGAAAGGTTAAGAAATTTTAGACAATTAAATCCATTTATAAATGTCTCATGGTATCTTAGAGTTTGTAGAAAAATATATGTTGATAAATGCAGGCATGACATCTAATTTGAAGATGGTGATAATGAGTTTGTAATATTTTCATTATAGAATAAGGTTATGATATTTGAGATTAAAGGTAAATTATTACCATCGTATATTCATCTATTTGAAATTCGTGATCATGTTTGGATGATATTATATTAATTAGAACTTCATCTAAACCTATATTAATTCCATGATGTGTTCCTTGTATTTCTCCTCAGGAAGTGAATACATAACCCTTCACATGAACTCGACTTCGAGGTCACACTATTGAAGAAATATATCTCTTATGAGTATCAATAGGTAAATATTATGGGTTATACTTAGAATGTTATGAAAAACTAGACCACTCTCAAAGTTGATGTTTTTTTGAAAAAAAATCCAACTTGAGAAAGTTATGTTTGAACTTGGGTATATGTTGATCTATAATTATCCTCAATTGATTGTATCAGGGTGATAAATTTTAATGGATAAATTCATTTTCAGTATGTTAGAATGTAACAACCATATTTTCTATGATATTTTTGAATATAATAAATATATTTTATTGATTTCATTACACGCAACACCAATTTAACATTGTGCAACTCACAAGACTAGGTTTGATAGCCTTTCATACAAAACTATGTTTTCAAAAAAACCATGATATATTATCAATATTATTATTCAAAGATAACCATTATAATTTATTCAAAAAACATAAGGAGGTTAATAGTAAATATTTTTAATGAAAATATTGTTTATAATTATTGTATATAAGAAAATAATTTTTATAATAATTTGTTATTTTTTTGTAATGTTTTTATATGCTTCGAAAATTATTTTTTCTGAAAAAATATTTTTTATTTATTTTTGTGAAAATTAAACCAATAATTTTATAAAAGTTTTATAAATTTCATTTTATAATAAAAATCATTACTGAAATCATAAGGTCAATATTATATTATGGTTATTTTTTGGGATATTTTAGATGAGTTTTATTTTCTAACGAATATTGAAAATAATGAATTTTACTTAAACAAATTATTTTAATTCATTTTATTTGTAATTTTAAATTATATATTTAATTAATTTAAATTTAAAATTTACTCAACTATTCATAAATTAATCCAATTTAGTTCACTGGTTCAATTTTATAATGAATATCAATATGAGAACATTATAAACCTTTGATCATATCTATTTTAAAAATTACATTCTCATAACAACTTTGAGATTAATTTTAAATTGAATTTTCAATTTAAGTGACTTTACATTGAAACAATGGATTCACTATTTATAATAATCATAATTTATATTATATAATAATATCAATGTATATTTTTAACCAAAATAAATTGTAAAAACTATAAAAATTATATACCCTGGTTAACGTAAAAATGGTTTTATAGGGGGTATTAATATAATATGACAAGGTTTAAAAATAAACTAAAATATGTAAACAACAAATTTTAGGGACATATTTTGAACATATATATTCTATTATCTATTATTTTATTTTATTTGGGACCTGTGACCTGAAAGCAGTTTGGGTGGAATTATTTCTTCCAAAAAATTACATGTGTTTCACTCATATCACCTATAAAAGGCCACCTCTTCTCCTATCCTAATCACTATATCAAACCATTTTGGTTCTTCCATTATCTGAAAAAATCACTTACCAAATTACCTCCCCTCATTATAGAGGATTATGTTTTACAAAAAGTCTACCAAAGAATAAGATTGGTGAAAAACTGAGGATACCCAAAGAAAATGTAACATTCATCAATGAGAGTTTTTGTTTTAATTCTTCCTCCACCTATTTCAATTCATATTGTGCCATAATTATATAATATAATTAGTATCTAACATATAATAAGATTTTATTATGTGAATTAAATTACCTTTAACAATCTATACTCTCATTAATTTGGATACAAAATCATCATTCATTTGTATGGAAGACTACCGTCTCTAGAACAGATGTCATTAATTTTTTCATTTCCAACACTAACTTCTTAAAATAATTATGTATTTATTACTTATACTTTATATTTATGATATTATTATACATCTATAATTTTTATATAAAATATTTCATATTATATTTCGTTCATTGTTAATACAATAATGTCATTCCTGTGTATGTAAGAATTCCTCCTCACGAAGTGATGTGATTCTTTCACAATTGATATAGAAGATAATGAGGATTGGAAAAT
The DNA here is from genome assembly GCA_963277665.1 of Viscum album. Classification (NCBI taxonomy): domain Eukaryota; kingdom Viridiplantae; phylum Streptophyta; class Magnoliopsida; order Santalales; family Viscaceae; genus Viscum; species Viscum album. The sequence goes on from OY728157.1 coordinate 637,949,734, forward strand.
GAAAATATGTGATATATATTACATGATAATTATTTTTTAATTAAATTATATCATTTACCATTTATTAATTTAATCCTATAGTAAAATTGAAACAATATTCATGTGCATGTATGACTTACTATCTCCATGAACAATGTATTTCATTTTCTATCACTAAATATTATAGATTACTCTAAAAATATAAATACTGTATAGGATACTAATATCATGTTTAACATTATAGATATTATTAAATCATTATAAAATTTAATTCCACCAAAAATAAAAATGAAAAAATATTAAAAACCAAAGTAGATATTGCTCGAAACATAACTTTATTATAAAATTATTAATAAAAGTGTAATTAATGGTCATAATAAAATCATATATCATATTTTATATTTATATTATTCTTTAATATATATTTAAAAAAATTATTTCATATATATGAGTTTTTAATGAGTTTGAAGGAACTCAAGAATTAATGTAAGGTATTTTTGTATCAATTTTTATTCTTTAAGACGTATGATATGTAATGTACTTATATTTTTTCACAAGGTGTATATAAATCCCCTTAACAAGTAATATAATTAATTTTTTTAACCTAATTACATATTAAGATCCATTTTATATTGTTCCATCAAGGGTCTTATGATTAAATTTTACCATTTCCATAATGTTTTTATGTTACAATCTCATCATTTATCAGGATTTTTTATGATTGTGTTTTGATTAGAAGATATTATGATCTATATATCTAAAAATAAAGATTTTTCTTGACTTCTAGTTATTCGTGATATTTCCATGTAATAATAAAATTTTCCACTCATTGTTACATAAAATAATTGAGAATTTATTTTTATCCAAATCCAACATTATTTCTCATTTCACTCAGAAATTTATTTTCATTCAAACCCATAATTTAAGAATATTATTTGAAAAAAATGATTTATTATTCCCAGGGTTTTAATAAAATTCATTTAAATACATGTTTTTCTCTACTAGAAATTTTTTCAATGAAATATTTATTCCATTTTCCAAATAAAATCTCATTTTAATTTTACCAAAAACCTAGAATGAATATCTAATTTAATGTGTATGACATGAACAAAACATCCCATCTTCCTAAAAATTCTTTTATTTGAATCTTAGTTTTTATGTTTTCAAGGGAATTTTAAAAAAATATATAATTTTCAAAATATTCTATATTTTAAATGGTTTTTTAATCCAAAATGGTATTTTACTCATGAGATATTTAGAATTATAGACAAAAATAATTTTACATCATTGATTACATCTATTGATGTTATATATTACTTAAGGGTGGTATAATCCAACGAAAAAAGTATTATTCATTATAAGAATGGTTTATTTTTGTGATGGCATGATGTTTCTGAACCCCATTTATCTTACATGTGTTATACCATCATAAAATTTGTATGAAAAAATATTTATTTTCCATAGTTCATACTATGAAGAAATGATGAAATTATTATTAAAAATGTCTCTTTCTTTAAAATTATGACATTCTAAATTTTTATGAAACCTATTTCATTTCATAGGTGACAATATAATGAATGATTAATGATATTTTGTATAACATAAATATGGGTTTCATTGTGATCAAGGTTGTACCAACATATCCCTCCAATTAATTGGGTAATGATTTATATATCATGAGATATAAAATAATGGGATGGGGAGTGAACATGGTTTTATAATAGAATTTGTCTGCTATGATGGTCTAAGGAGTTCACCTTAACTAAAATGACTATTTGGAGTTCAACTTATAAACTATCAATCTTTGTTCGTTGAATCAAGATTATGATTTATGAAATGTCGAGTATGGTTTTTAAATGTTATTCTAATTTTTTTAAACAATTATGTTCATATTATTCTTCTACATCTCCCTTGTCTACCCCTAATGAGCATCTCAACTCACCCATTCATATGATTATTTTCAATATGATATAATGATATTTATTATGTATAATATTTCATAAAATAGTTCTAGTAATTAATAAAATAATGGGATATGATGTATCTCACTTATGAGAAAGTTCATCATATTTCCACATTTCCAAAATAACTAAACTATTACAGCCCTTAATATGGTTTTTGATTTATGTAACAGTGGTTTATATAAAAGATATAATATCTATGTATGATAATTTTGTGTCCCTGTAATAATTATATGTCCTATTCATAACCTATTTTGTAAAGAAACATAAAATTAAAGGGAAATTTTTTCTTAATTTTCTTTGGAATTTTAAAAGAATGTGGTTTCTGACGGCACTTGATTCCGAGGCCCGGTGTGCCCAGAATTTCTATCCGAAGTTTAGCTCGGGTACGTTCAGTGAACGAACGAGCAGGATTTTTCTAACTTTTGAACCAGTTCTCGGAATCAAATTCCAAGGGCACCGATGGATTCGCAGCGCCAGTAATTTCTTAGGAACACCTTTTCCATAGTTGCGTTTAAATGGGAGGAGTTGTTAAAAATTGTGGAAGTTAAAAATAAAAATTTAGCTACAATTTTTATTTTTTCTTTCTAAGTGGTTAAAACCTTTGAGTGTAAGTTGGGGGAAACCACCCAACTTCCCATGGGAGGTTATGAGGGTGGTGGGGCCCACACGAACCCCACCCCTTCATATTCCCTAACTCCTTCAACTCACCATTAATTTGATAACTTATGTTAATTAAATAGGTGAGTTTAATTTGAATGTTTGAAATTCAAATACTTAAGTCATGTTAATAAAATAAGTGAAGTACTTATTTTATTTTGGTTGGAACTTGTTGCATTGAGAGGATTTGGATAAAAGCTAAGGGGCTTGAAGATCTTCTTCTTCTTTGACGAAGAACGCGAAGAACGCGAAGAACGCCGACCTCCGCGAAGGTCGACAAGAACGCCGGATCCTCGGAGATCAATGACGCGATGTCGATGAATCTTTTCTCATTCTGCGACGCCTTCTTCTGCGATGGTTATTTCTGCGATGAACCTCCATTCAAACTACGCTCGAGGAAGGGGAATTTTATTGTTGATGATATTCGTGATTTTCTTCCGTCGACATAACTCGTTCAATTGGACCGCTTTCTATCGATTAACCAGAGGGGGTCGGACCGCGCAAACATGGAAGACTCTCCTCCCTTATCTTTTTTGTTGATTATGGTTCAAAGGAAAATGACATGGTGTCGTCGCACCATGCGGGAACGAGCAGCAAGGATGCGCGGCGCCGTCGCGCCGCGCAATTGAAAATCGAACCAAGCCGCAGCGCCATCGCGCCGCGCCGGAAAAAAACCGAAGACACCGCGGCCAGAGCGGGGCCACGGTGGAGGGGCGCAGTGCCGTCGCGCCATGCCAGAAGAACCAAGGATGCGGCTTAGGCCACAGTGAAGCAAGGACCGGCGGCCGGTTCCGGGCCGCCGACGTCGGAGCAGGGGGACCGGCCAGCGCCGGTCCCATAGCGGCAATAGCCGGTCGTTCAAGGGAGGAGTCGGGGGTTACGACCCCCGGCTGGCTAGCATGAGCGGCCCCCCATCATGGGGGCTGCGGATACACACAGGGGGGCAGCTCCCCCCCCCCCCATCTGCTCGGCCGAAACGGCCGAGCCACCTGGCGACTGGGTCGCGCCAACGCGTCGGGCCGGGCCGCACCCAGTCCAGGTCGGGCTGCACCAGCCGGGCTGGGCAGGGCCGCGATGAAGCGGGCCGGACCTCGACCCGGGTCGGGTCGCCCCAGTTCGGGCCAACCCAGGGGGTCTCGGGCTGGGTCGGTCCGGGCCCGAAACCCCCACTTTCAGACTTCTCACGGTCTTTTGCCCATAACTAGGGCTGCAAACCTCCGATCGACCCACCGTCAGCGGAGATGCGATCCTTGGAACGAGATGGTCGTTTCGCTATATTACACTAAAGGTTTAGGAGTACTTTGGGTTCGTCCGGGTTGGTTAGTACATGAAACCAACCGGTCCCTCAGAGCGGAAACACTTATAACTTGAGCTTCAGACGTTCGATTGATGTGCCATCGACTTTGATGGATACCTCTAAGTGAGACGGACCTTTTGGCTTACTCAGCTCGAGGTTTAGACCCATTTGGAGTACATTCGGGTTGGTTTTAACTGAAAAACCAACCGGGCCCCTGGAACGAAAAGGCCAATAACTCTCAAACCGGGCATCCAATGGACGCGTCGTCTGTCGCGTTGAGTTCCTGTTGACGATACGGAACTTTTGGATACATCAACTCCAAACTATGTGTCATTTGATGTATCAGTCCCTCGGCTCATGGAGCAAATCCTCCCGAACGAGCTTGCTGTGTGTGGGAACCCTAGAGCTGGCTACGACTACGACGACGATGACGATTGTACAGAAATCCTTTGTGGATTCTACGGCGACGACTACAGCACTCAGTGATCCTACGTGGATCAGTGCTACCGATCCTTTGTGGGTCAGATCCTGTGTGGATCAGCGCTCAGCGGTCCTGTGTGGGTCAGCGCCTACAGATCCTGTGTGGGTCCGATCCTGTGTGGTTCATTGCGGGGGTTAGTTACTTATCGATCCTTTGTGGGTCATTGCAGGGGTTAGTAACTATCGATCCTGTGTGGGTCCGACGGCTTAGATGAATCAGTGGCTATATATATTCATCTCTATCGTCTTATGAAGAAGTATACCTGTGTGAGCTGAATGGTGAATTTCAATCCTTATCATCGATAAGATTGACTTGATATCCTGTGTGGATTAAGTTATGTTTTCCTGTGTGGAATGGGTTGTACTTGAGCTTGGATGTTGGAGCCGAACGAGAATTGATGGCTTAGGTATATGTATGGGCATATACCTAAGTAGTGTCGTAGGTTACTTCTTTTTTGTATCTTTCCTTTGTGGATTATCCATTGTGGATTCTGGGAGACCTTCCGGGGTCTCGGGGTCCCTACTGAGTAGCTTATACTCACCCCTGCACGGGCTATGCCCGCACTACATTGTGTTGGTTTCAGATGACGGACAACGCTGATCGTGGATTAGGCACGAGGAGCAGGTCTGCACCCGGAGGTGGATCACTGGGCGGGGCGTACTCAGAGCGGACGGCTGGACCCGAGGAGCTGTGGAGGCTATCTATACCCACCCTTCAGGTGGGACTTCAAGTGGAAGGCTCGAGGCTGTGGTTTTACTTTCAGTTGTTGTTTTCCCTTTCCAGTTGTACTTTACTTTCAGTTTGGGTTTGTATACTGGCCCACTTACTTTTCTGCACTTACTATTGTACCAAGTTTTTACTTAGTGTTTACTTCTTCTTGCTTGCTCGGTGGTGTTTATTTACTTTACAAAGGCAATGCCTTCCCTTTTTACCAGAAATTACGCCTTGGTGCTAGTCACCAGCCCCTGGCCTATGGAAGGCGGGCTTGGGGTAGTCACGGCACGGGCCCCGAGGACGGGTCGTGAAAAATTGGTATCAGAGGAGTTCGGTTCAACCGTAGAACTTAGGACTCTGATCTTTTTCTATGTGAAGCAATAGAGTTGAGAATATTGAGTGTGGTTATCAGTCCAGGGAGTCCAGTGTTGGTGCGGCGGCCAATGTATCCGTACACCAGAACCCTGACTTCTGATTTCTGACTTAATGCACGAAAACATTGATTGCATGTGTGTTTCAAGTTTTCTTTGTGATTACTTTATGTCAGCTCACCAGGTATACTGTTTGACCATGGCACACTTGTTTCTTTTTAGGATGGCCCCATGACGGCAGACAGCTAGGGTTACGAGCGTTGTGCGTGACGACAGCCCACCGAGCGACGAGGTCTCGGTATAGGGCCCTTTGACAGCAGAGGCATCGGTGGTACCTCTACCCGCTGAGCCACCGATGCTACCAGCCCTAGCCGCTGACGATGCACGTCACCTTAGTGCACTTCATGAGTTTCAGCGTCAGCGACCGCCCAGGTTCCACGGGGAGACGGACCCTCAGGCATCCGAGGATTGGCTGGAGGAATTTTTATGAGTTTTCAGGTTAGTGAGGACACTAGCAGACCTCATGGTGATCCTCGCAATGAGCCTCCTGCACGCGGCAGCAGGCAGATGGTGGAGCTTGATGATCCAGGTGCACGATGAGGCATCTATCCTCTGGAAGGACTTTGAGAGCCTCTTACACTTGGATTTCGTCCCAGCCACCCTCCGTGCGGTATGCATCCAGGAGATTCTATAGCTGCGGCAGGGCAGCTTGACAGTCGCCCAGTAATCGGCGAGATTTACAGATCTCTCGTGCTATTCGACAGACATGGTACGGGACCCATTCTTCCGGGCCCGGACCATTGAGCAGGGATTGAGGCATGCGATCAGGGCATTGCTGATCTCCCTCAGCATTTTGACACAGGTCGGGGTACTAGAGAGAGCCCTTCTGATCGAGAGCTTCCTTGCTGAGCCTACATCAGAAACGAGACCTACCGCAGGGCGGTACGTAGAAGAGTCTTCTGCAGTAGGCAGTCCGTGGATGACTCATGGGTCCAGGCAAACCAGACCTGCAGGCAGACGACCTCAGGACACTGACTCGGTGGTGCGGGGCACACAGCGCGGAGCCAGTCTTTCGAGAGGTAGACAGTGCTACACTTGCGGCGGGGAGGGCCACATGGATCGTGACTGCCTGAACCGCCATACCGAGGAGTAGCAGCCGGATGAGGGACCACCCAGACAGAGGCAGAGGGTCGATCGTGGCGGTCCACAGGGAGCAGGCGGACGAGGCAGAGGAGTTGGACGAGCAGCAGGTGGTGGGAGATGCTTTGAGGCTCTATCACCACCACCACCTGGAAGTCCACCCTGACCATAGGGAGCTGGTGGGCAGAGACAGGCACAGCTTCAGGCAGCGGAGGCCTATGACCACGGCGTGCTCGAGATGATTCGAGGTACTATCTGTGTCTATTCCACCCTTGTTTCAGTTCTTATAGACACAAGAGAGAGTCATTATTTCATAGTTTCTGCCCTTGTTCGGAGCTCGGAGATTCCTACAGAGTCGTTGGCTCGATCCTTACAGCTAGAGACTCCTACGGGAGAAAACTCGACAATTACGCACTGGTCCCGGCAGTGTGAGCTTACTCTAGGATGCGAGAGCTTCGGCTGGGATATTCTTGTAGCGGAATCGAGGCCTTACGACGTCATCTTGGGAATGGATTGGTTATCTACAGTCCCTGATCAGATTGACTATATTAGGTGCAAGGTGCGGTGTGTACGCACCGACAGGAGTAGGTTCACCTTCACTGGCGAGAAGGGAGCCTTCGCAGCACAGGATGGACTCTCGCAGAGGAGAGGGCAGCCCATCACTCATCAGTTGGCTAGCCTCATCCTAGGAGAAGTTGACGTGTGGAGTCCTGGTTTTCCTGCAGTGGTGGATCAGTATGCGGACGTTTTCCCTGACGACGTTCCAGGACTACCTCCTCACAGATAGGTAGACTTTTATATTGATCTGTACCCCGGGACAGCCCCGATATCCACCCCAGCATATCGGATGGCTCCCGCCGAGCTTCGAGAGCTACGGGTACAGTTGGAGGACTTGCAGGGCAAGGGATTCATCCGACCCAGTGTTTCACCCTGGGCTTCCCCGATATTGTTCGCCAAGAAGGCGGACGGGAGCTTGAAACTTTGTGTCGACTATCGTTTCCTGAACCAGGTGACCGTGAAGAATAAGTATCAGCTACCGAGGATTGACGACCTCTTTGATCAGCTCAAGGGAGCAAGGTGGTTCTTGAAGATAGACCTCAGGTCAGTCTATCACCAGCTCAGAGTTCGGGATGAGGACATGCAGAAGAAGGCCTTCAGGTGTCGGTAAGCCCAGTATGAGTTCTTTGTTATGACATTTGGCATAACCAATGCTCCAGCTGTGTTCATGGCCCTCATGAACAGGATATTTCAGCCATACCTCGATCGATTTGTTGTGGTCTTCATCAACGACATTTTGATTTACTCGACGACTGAGGAGGAGCATGCCTACCACTTGCGGGTTGTACTGGACACACTTCGAGAGCACCAGATTTATGGTAAGCTCTCGAAGTGTCAGTTCTGGATACGCGAGGTATACTTCTTGGGACATGTCATCTCTGAGGTAGGAGATGCGGTGGATCCTATGAAGATCAAGGCAGTGCTAGCTTGGGATCCACCCAAGAGCGTGACGGAGGTGCGGAGTTTCTTGGGAATAGCTGGGTACTACCGGAGATTTGTTCCAGACTTCTCCAGAGTTGCGGCACCACTCTCATCTTTGACGAAGAAGGGGAAACCCTTTGTGTGGTCAGACATATGTCAGCAGAGATTCCAGGAGTTGAGACAGAGATTGACCAGCACGCCTATCTTGAGGATACAGGAGGAGGGAGTTGGGTATGTAGTTTACTACAATTCATTAGAGACCGGACTCGGATGTGTCCTGATGCAGGAGTGGGCAGTGATCGCCTACGGATCACGTCAGTTGATGCAGCATGAGTAGAACTACGCTACCCATGACCTTGAGTTAGCAGTAGTGGTCTTCGCTCTGAAGATGTGGCGACACTATCTGATGGGCGAGCGCTTTACAATCTATTCTGACCATCAGAGTATCAGGTACATCTTCTCATAGAAGGACCTGAAACTGAGACAGTAGCGAAGGCTCGAGTTCCTCCAAGACTATAACTTTGAGATAGTCTATACTCCTGGAAAGGGGAACGTAGTAGCCGATGCTCTCAGCAGGAGGACGGGCATTCAGCTACATGGGGAGGAGACAGAGCAGCTAGCTGCTTTGCAGGTATCCTTCGTGTATAGAGATGGAGCAGCCTTTCTTCAGTCACTCACAGTCACTCCTCCACTACTGTAGCGGGTCAGAGAAGCACAGCATGGGGACGCCGACTGTGAGACGCGGCATGTGCAGTTATCCTCAGGACAGGCACCTGATGGTTTCTCTTTAAAAGGATAGCACAACGTCCTTTTCAAAGGACGTACCTTGGTACCAGTTTCTTTACGGGAGCAGGTGCTGAGAGAGTTTCACACTTCCCCTTTGGCAGTACATCCTGGAGTGGTGAAGATGTACCAGGATCTCAGACGGTAGCACTGGTGGTCGGGAATGAAGAAGGTTGTGGCAGAGTTTGTTTCTCGATGTCTCACCTGCCAGCAGGTGAAGGCAGAGCACCAGGTACCAGCAGGCATGGTACAACCCTTGGACATCCCAGAGTGGAAGTGGGACGACATATCTATGGACTTCGTGACTGGACTTCCACGCACTTCCAGAGGTCATGACTTCATTTGGGTGATTGTCGACCGACTCACCAAGTCGGCTCATTTCTTACCCATCAGAGAGAAGGGCTCAGTGGAGAGCTTGGGACGTCTCTACGTTCAGGAGATTGTAGGGCTTCATGGTGTGCCATCATCCATCGTCTCTGATCGAGATGCTCGCTTTACTTCCCATCTTTAGAATGGGTTGCAGGAGGTAATCAAGACGCAGCTACGTCTGAGCACCGCCTTTCACCCCCAGACAGATAGTCAGACGGATAGGACCATTCAGACTCTCAAGGACATGATCCGTGTATGTGTCCTCAACTTTGGACGCTGCTGGGAGGACCACCTACCCTCAGTTGAGTTCGCGTACAACAATAGATACCACTCCATCATCGGGATGGCTCCATACGAGGCGTTTTACGGCCGACCATACAGATCTCCTCTGTGCTCGACAGACCCTGGGGGGTCAGCACTTGTGGGACCGGAGATGGTTCAGGCCACGACAGAGAAGGTCCAGGTCATCCAAGAGCGGATGAGGACAACTCAGAGCCGGAAGAAGTCTTATGCTGACAGGATGCGGAAGCCACTAGAGTTCGAGGATGGTGACCACGTCTTCTTGCGGGTCTCACCTCGACGTGGTTTACGGAGATTTGGCCGAGCCGGTAAGTTGTCTCCATGCTTCATCGGACCATTCCAGGTCCTTAGTAGGATTGGAAAGGTGGCTTTTCACCTGGCTCTACCACCTCAGTTGCACCAGGTGCATGACGTCTTCCACGTATCCCAGTTAAGGAGATACGTGCACGACCCGATGCATGTCATCGACCATGGGGAGATGGACATAGATAATAGGGAGACTTTTAGGGAGGTCTCGGTGGAGATTGAGGATCGACAAGAGAGGGTCCTACGTGGACGGTCGATTCCGCTAGTGCATATCAGATGGCATCACGGGAACCTCCAGGAGAGCACTTGGGAGCGGGAGGCTCAGATGCGTGCTCAGTACCCACATTTGTTTCCCTAGTTTTTGATTTATCTTTATGAGGACGTAAAGACCTGAGGTGGGAGTAATGTAAAGACCCATAAAATTCAAGGGAAATTTTTTCTTAATTTTCTTTGGAATTTTTCAAGAATTCGGTTCTTGACGGCTCTTGATTCTGAGGCCCGGTGTGCCCGAAATTTCTATCTGTAGTTTAGCTCGGGTATGTTAAGTGAACAAACGAGCGGGATTTTTCTAACTTTTGAATCGTTGCTCGGAATCAAATTTTGAGGCCACCGATGGATTCACAGCACCAGTAATTGCTTAGGAACACCTTTTCTGGAGTTGTATTTAAACGGGAGGAGTTGTTAAAAATTGTGGAAGTTAAAATTAAAAATATAGCTACATTTTTTATTTTTTCTTTCTAAGTGGTTAAAACCTTTGAGTGGAAGTTGGGGGAAACCACCCAACTTCCCATGGAAGGTTATGAGGGTGGTGGGGCCCACACGAACCCCACCCCTTCATATTCTCTAAATCTTTCAACTCACCATTAATTTGATAACTTATGTTAATTAAATAGGTGAGTTTAATTTGAATGTTTGAAATTAAAATACTTAAGTCATGTTAATAAAATAAGTGAAGTACTTATTTATTTTGGTTGGAACATGTTGCATTGAGAGGATTTGGAGAAAAGATAAGGGGCTTGAAGATCTTCTTCTTCTTCGACGAAGAGCACGAAGAATGCGAAGATCGCAAAGAACGTCGACCTCCGACAAAGGTCGACAAGAACACCGGATCCTCGGAGATCGAAGACGTGATGCTGATGAATCTTTTCTCCTTCCGCGATGCCTTCTTCCGCGATGGTTATTTCCACGACGAACCTCCATTCAAACTAAACTCGAGGTAGGGAAATTTTATTGTTGATGATATTCATGATTTTCTTCCATCGACGTTACTCATTCAATTGGACCGCTTGCTATCGATTAATGGGAGGGGGCCGGACCGCACAAACACGGCCGACCCTCCTCCCTTGTCTTTGGTGTTCATTACGGTTCAATGGAAAATGACGTGGTGTCGTCGCACCGCGCGGGAACGAGCGGAAAGGATGTGTGGAACCGTTGCGCTGCTCAATTGAAAATCGAACCAAGCCACGGTGCCGTCACGCCGCGCCGGAAAAAAACTGAAGACACTACGGCCGGAGTGGGGCCGCGGCGGAAGGGCGCGGCGCTATCGCGCCATGGCGAAGCAAGGACCGACTGCCAGTTCTAAGCCACTGGCGTCGGAGCAGGGGGACTGGCCAGCGCTGGTCCCGTGGCGGCAACAGTCAGCCGGTCGGAGCGGGCCGGCCGGTCAAGGGAGGAGCTGGGGGTTACGACCCCCGGCTGGAGAGCATGAGCGGCCCCCCATCATGGGGACCGCGGTTACACACAGGGGGGTTGCCCCCCCCCCATCCGCTCGGCCGAAACGGTCGAGCCACCTGGCGACGGGGCCACACCCAAGCCAGGCCGGGCCGCACCGGCAGGGCCGGGCCATGCCAAAGAGGGCCGGACCCGGACCCGGGTCAGGTCGACCTGGGTCGTGCCGACCCAGGGGGTTTCGGGCCGGGTCGGTCCGGGCCTGAAACCCCCACTTCCGGACCTCTCACGGTCTTTTGCCCATAACTAGGGCTGCGGACCTCCAATCGATGCACCGTTAGCGGAAATGCAATCCTTGGAACGAGACGGTCGTTTCGATATATTATACTTAAGGTTTCTGAGTACTTTGTGTTCGGCCGGGTTGGTTCGTACACGAAACCAACCGGGCCCTCGGAGCGAAAACGCTTATAACTTGAGCTCCAGACGTCTGATTGACGTGTCGTCGACTTTGATGGATTCCTCTAAGTGAGATGGACCTTTTGGATTACTCCTCTTGTTGTTTGGACGCAGTTGGAGTATGGTCGGGTTGGTTTTAACTTAAAAACCAACCGGGCCCCTGGAACGAAAAAGCCAATAACTCTCAGACCGGGCGTCCGATCGATGCGCCGTCTGTTGCGTTGAGTTCCTGTTGACGATACGGAACTTTTGGATACATCAACTCTGGACTATGTGTCAGTTGATGTATCATCCTCTCAGCTCATGGAGCGAATCCTCCCGAACAATCTTGCTGTGTGCGGGAACCCTAGAGCTGGCTGCGACTACGACGACGATGACGACTGTACAGAAATCCTTCGTGGATTCGACGGCGATGACTACAGCACTCAACAATCCTACGTGGATCAGTGCTACTGATCCTGTGTGGGTCAGATCCTGTGTGGATCAGTGCTCAGCGGTCCTGTGTGGGCCAGCGCTTACAGATCATGTGTGGGCCCGATCTTGTGTGGGTCATTGCGGGGGTTAGTTACCTATCGATCCTTTGTATGTCATTGCAGGGGTTAGTAACTATCGATCATGTGTGGGTCTGATCGCTTAGATGAATCAGTGGCTACATCTGATCATCTCTATCATCTTATGAAAAAGTATACCTGTGTGAGATTAATCTTGACTTTCAATCCTTATCTTCGATAAGATTCACTTGATATCATGTGTGGATTACGTTATGTTTTCTTGTGTGGACTGGGTTGTACTTAAGCTCGGATGTTGGTGCCGAACGAGAATTGATGACTTAGGTATATGTATGGTCATATACCTAAGTAGTGTTGGATGTTACTTCGTGTTTGTATCTTTCCTTTGTGGATTATCCTTTGTGGATTCTGGGAGACCTTCGAGGGTCTCGGGGTCCCTACTGAGTAGCTTATACTCACCCCTGCACGGGCTATGCCCGTACTACATTGTGTTGGTTGCAGACGACGGATAGCACTGATCGTGGATGATGCACGAGGAGAATGTCGGTACCCGGAGGTGGATCACTGGGCAGGGCGTACTCGGAGCGAACGGCTGGACCCGAGGAGTTGTGGAGGCTATCTATACCCACCCTTCAGGTGGGACTTCCAGTGGACGGCTCGAGGCTACGGCTTTACTTTCAGTTGTTTTTTTCCCTTTCCAGTTGTACTTTACTTTCAGTTTGGGTTTGTTTACTGGCCCACTTACTTTTCTGCACTTACTGTTGTACCCAATTTTTACTTAGTGTTTACTTCTGTTTTCTTGCTCTGTGGTGTTTGTTTACTTTACAAAGGTAATGCCTTCCCTTTTTACCATAAATTACGCCTTGGTGCTAGTCGCCAGCCCCTGGCCTATGGAATGTGGGCTTGGGGTAGTCACGGCACGGGCCCCGAGGACGGGTCGTGACATATTTATTCATCATTCATCACATTTTTAAATTTCTAAAATATTTATTACATTTATTAATTGTTAATCAAAAACCCAATTCCTATTTTGGTTTCATATTCATAATATGAATTTCTATTTCACAAAAAATTTTCATCCAAATTCAAGGTAGTTATAAAAATTTAAACTCCACAACAACCCCTTTTTAGTCATGAATACCTTAGCAATGACATTTAATGGTAGAAATAATCTCATAAACATGGTTAAATTTTCACATTCAATAATCATTCCATTACGGTTTGGTTCATTAAATAATTATTACTTTTGAGTTCTCATGTTATATTAAAATTTTCATGAAGCATCAATAAAATTAAACATTTTAGAAGTCACAACATTAAAAATTTATCATATGGTTAAAAATGAAAATAGAATAGATAAAATAAATCCCAATCTATCATTTTTCTATAAAATTTGATTTTTTTGGTTCATCAACATCATTAATTTCCTACTAATTTTTTGGTATTCTTTAAATTATCCCTCGTTTTCAATATACCATAATCAAACATCATTTAACATTATCTAAAATAAAAGTAATAATTAACATATCGTGGGAGGAATCATAGAGAGAAAATTAAAGAATAATTATTCTAAAATATTGATTGATATTTATGGTCATCCCCTATCTTTTAAATAAGGATATTTCCAACTATATCCTAGGATAAAGGAGAGGTAATAAACATGGACAACAAATATATGGAATTCAAAACCCATGGTTCCTCCGAATCGATATAGAATACAATCAAGACTCTAAGTAAAATGTTTTATCATCTTGAATGTGAATGTAAATGAGAGGGGTGTTATGAGTATTTTATACCAATATAATAAAATCATTACAGAAATTATATATACCATGAATTTAGAATCCCCAATTAATTCATCATTGATTTGGTATAAATAAAAACATCAAAATAGAGTATTTAAAATCCTTATAAAATTTTATTTTGTAGAAAATATTCAAGATATTTAATTATTTTGATTTGAGGAGTTCAGAGTCATTAAATTTGTAACAACCCAAATAATTTTTTATTAAATTTACTTTTATTCATGAATTAAGTTTTTATATTCATTATTAATATTTTAAAAATATATTAAAATACCAAGGGAAATGATTTTATTAAACTCATTTCCTATAATATATAATTTAAAAAAATAAAATATTATTCAATTTAAATTTTAAAAAATGTTTTTCCTTTTTAACTTCACATTGAGAAAATTATCATAGGATTAATTTTTGAGCATTTTGTAAAAAATATCAAGTAATAGGGAAAAATAATACTTTGTAATGAAAATTGTATATTATTTTAATGTATTTACAAGGTTAAATAATAATTTGTATTGGTTTTAAAGTATATTTATTTCACTGTTTTTTAAAATTATCTAGTAATAATTTTGGAAATGAATTTTATACTTGAATTTTGGTATAAAAACATTTTAAATTTAAACGGGAATATTTATAAGATTAGTTTTCTGTTGTGTTATTTCTGTTTAATTTTTAATTAAATTATTTAACTTCTATATATTGAATTTTTGAAAATAAATCAAATATTTGGAATTATTTGGTCATATTATGGTAAGTATGAATCTTTGGTTTTTGACAATATGAAATGTAACCATACTAATTTTTATTACTATGGTAAAGAGTATATCAAGTAATTTTGGTTACAAATAAAATCATAACAATAATTAAATGAAAAAATCACTTTAATAAATATTATTTGGTAATATTATATCCACCATAATCATACAATAGTTGAATTTATGACCTTTTTTGGCCACTTGGGTGAGATTATGACTTTTATATTATTTATTTAAATAAATATCAAACATGTCACACTCTTATTTTTTCTAATTGTTATATTTCTAATATTTTTTTACTCATAAAATAAGTTTGACTAAAAATATTATATTTCAATTTTAAATATATATAATAATTATGTAAATTTATTTTTAATTTTTATTGAAAAACTAATTTTATTAAATTCTTTCAAAACGCTGATGCGTTAATTATTTAATTAATGTAAAAATAAAATAAATGATATTAAAAATATTATAAGAAATGTAATTTTATATAAATAAATAGATCATTGTATTTTATATATAAACAAGACATGAAAGAAAAATATTAAAATATTTTGTTCAAATTTAATTTTTTATATTAATAAATCCAATTTAATGAATAGTTATAAAATTAAAAATTGTGAAATTTTATAATAAATAATTTTTAATTAAATAATAAAAACTTAATAAAAAATAGAAAATCCATAAAATTTATAAGGATGTAGTTTAAAATATCAATCAAGTTTCTTTTATTGGTTATGATTCATTTTATATTAAATATATGGACACTCAATGAGTAAAAATCCGTTTTTTCAATGAAAAAGTTAATGAGGTTAAATAAGGGTTAGGACCAAAAGATAATGGTGGTAATATATGAAAAATTCCAATTTTTTAGGAGTGTATTTTAAAAAATACACATATTTTCTTCTAAATAAATCACAATGGAGACATTTATAATTGATAATTAGTTAATATTAATTTAATATTTTAGTAAATTCCAAGTGAATCCCTCCCCTCTTTTAAAAAAGGGGTCCTATTATTCACATCAATTCACAATTAAAAACCCATTTGGATCATCAAATAACTACTAAAATCCCAAACAATATTTCCTCCCCACATTATTTAAGTCTTTTTTAGGATGAATACCAATCTTAAAAGACTTAAGGTGTTATGAAAAGGAGGATTCCAAACAAATAGGTATAGTTTTTATCTGCATTTCTTAGTTTTGTTTCTTATTCCAAATACATCAATCCTTCATTAACAATGATAAAATAATAAATATAGAATTACCAATATAATGAGAATTTATTTTTCCATGACATATATCCATTTCCTCTTCCATCAAATTGGAAAATATATCATCATTAATGTGTACATCTGGCTACCGCCACATGAATATATTGGTACCCCCTGTTGTACTAGTGCATGGGTCCTCGACTTCTGAGTGGTACCATTTAGTAGATCTTGGCAGTGGGTTCCTGATGCCTTCTGAGGGGTACCCCTTTTTTACCAAGGAGTGGGTCATATAATTCTTAATGGTACCCTATATTAGAGTTTGGAAGTTGGTCTTTTCCATCTTCACAGTGGTATACCTTATTGTAATAGGGTGAGGATCATCAACCACTAGAGTGAAACCCCCCATAATCATGTTTTTGGGTCCTCTAATTCATTTTTGTACCCCCTCTACTGTGGTACACATTGAAGAAGAATAGTTAGACTTGCGCGGTTCCTTTCCTGAAAACACATGGGAAGTTGGGAATTTTTTATGGACTTTTGGAACTGTTAGATACTCTTCTTCTTGGGTTCATCTATGAGATGAAGATTATCATACTCTCTCATTTGGGATTATTTTGATTGAGAACATATATATATTCTTCTTCTGTATACAGACCATGGATATGGTTACTCTCCATCTAGGAGAGGTAATGAAGCAAGAGGTATGACATGTGATTTCCATGTTTAGTTTCCCATGGTTGGTTTAGTCTACTCTCCCAATATAGGTAGAGAAGGCTCAACTAGTAGTTCATCTACTCACTGGGTTTATCCCCTTGTTCTTGGATTATATTTATTTCACTCTTGGTTGGGTTGAGCTATTATATATCATTGAACCTTGTTCTATCTAATGTATTTATATTTATATTGTATCTATAACAGATCCCCCTTTATCATTCAAGTTCTTCTAATGGGTATGTATATACTCACACCTAAATGGTCTTTTCCCACACTTTTCATTTCTTCTACAAATGATAGAAAGGTCAATTGTTACTACAGTGGATCTTAGGCATACTAGGTTCCTAGACCATGTATGGTAGTTGTAGCTTGGTATTTAGGAGCTGGGCTATCTCAATTTTTTTACTTTTCCATTTTTCTCTTATGTTGGGACATATTTTTGGTTTGGTGTGTATTTTTCCCCTTTATATTAATGTTTACACTACCTTACTTTTGTACTATACAGAGGATCATGCATGCTTGGTTCACTTTATAGTAGTGATACATCTTTCACACTTTTACTCTGAACTTTTCCATTGAGTTGGTTGTCTGTGTGCACAAAATTACTTTGGAAAATGCCTCCCCAAGTTTAATTATGCATGCAATGCTTATCACCACCCATGGCCTATGGAGGTGGGAATGGAGTATTTTTTTCTCAAAAACAATCTTAGGTTGGGTCCTCACCTGGAAAGATAATTTTTATTATTCATGGTGACCTTTATACTTCCCTTTGTTTAATTTCTAGTGGATTTCATATTGATACCTTTAACAATATGGGCTTTCAATAAAGTTATTTTGAAAAGTCAAATCATTGTTACTTTGACCAAGTTCAAAATTATGAGGACACAATTTACAATAGGAGAGTGTGTACCAACCTATGTAATAATAGAATACATTTATTATTATTCTAGAATTATGTAGTTCTATACATTATAAATATATTAAATAGTTCATAAAATCAAAGAGGAAATAGGTGTATTATATTTATTTCTTATTATATAATTTTTTAAATATTAGTTTAGAAATTATATAATTTACATTTAATTTTTTTTAAAAATCTCCAGTCAAATATTAATTATGGATAATTTTTAATAATTTTATAAAAATATTGATTTTTCAAGAAATTTTGAAAATACAGATTTTTAATGAAAAATATATTTTTATAATGTATTTTAATGGAAATAAATATGGTTTGGATTAGTTTAAAATTTTCATTTGTTCATTTTTATTTTATATAATCCAATTATTGTTTTTTGAAATGAATTTTATACATGAATTTAGTATAAAACATTTTATATTTGAAAATAGAATTTTTCTAAAAAAGTAATTTTCATTAGGTTTTTCCTATTTATTATTAAATAAAATTCTGTGGAATAAATGTTTTGATTTTTGAGAAATGGATATAATATTTGGAATTATATGGTTAAAATTTAGTAAATGGTTCCATTTTATTTAATAACACTATGAATAATAAACATAAAAATATTTATTACTATAATAAAGAGTAAATTAGGTAATTTTAGTTACTAATAAAATGATAAGAATCATTAAATGACCCAAAAATGTGAATAAATCTTATCATATAAGTATATATCAACAATAATCATCATATGGTATAATTGATTAGCTTTCTAGGCCACGTTAAATTGATTATGACCAATATATTATTTTATTTAATTAAATGTCAAACATGTCAGAATATGGTATTTAATAAGTGTAATACTTATAAAATGGTGACTTCCAGATGTTATGTTCGACTGAAAATAATATTTTAATAAAAATAATTATTTATATTCATCATGGTAATTTTTTTATAATTTTTAGTGAAGAAAAAATTACTTTAAATGCATCAACAATGCCGAGACAATAATTATTACATTCATATAATAATTAAATAAATGATATGAAAAATAGATATATAGGTATATTTTAAATTAAATAGTTTTAAAAACAAATTTTCTACCATAAAATGTTAGTTTATATATTTAATTAATTTTTTTATTCAATTTTTAGTATTATTTTGATATTTTTATAGTCAATGTAATAAATTGTACAAAAATAAAAATTATTGATATTTTATAATAAATAATATTTATATAAATTATATAAAATTCATATATTTATTAAATTCATTCAAGTGATTATGATACTGTTTAAAATATCATCCATGTTCCATTTATGGTATGTTTATAATTTTATAGTAACTATATCGACCCTCAAAGAGTAAAAATCTGTGTTTTCATGGTAAGAGTTAAAGGGGTTAAATAGGCTTTAAAACGAAATTGTAATAGTATAAATATAGTCACTATAGTTATAGTTATATTTTTATTAGGTTATTTTTACCAAGAATCGTTTTATATTCTAAAGTAATTACTTTGGATCGATTTGGAATTGAAAATTAATGTATATTAATTTATTATTTTAATAAATTCAAATTATTCCCTTCTGAAATCTTAATGTAGGGAACCTATTATTATAATTTCATCATACCTCAAAACAAATTTGTATCATCCAATAACATATCATATCCTTTAAAATAATTCATACCCACAATCTAGAGTTCTTGGTTTGGGTATAATACTAATCTTAGAGGTAAAAGGTGTTAAGAAAAAAGCTCTTCAAAATAAGTGGTATAGTTTTTATTTGCATGTATTTGTTATGCCTCTATATACACATACATAAAAAATAACAATGTTAAAATAATAAGTACATTTTCATCTTTATACTGAAATTTTATTATGTTAGTTTCATAGATTATCTATCTTCTCATCCATAAAATGGAAAATGAATTCAACATTCATTTGTATGGTGGACCATCACCCCCTGAAATAATGTATTTTAGTTTTCATCGTAATCTCTCAAGACCAGTTATACTGATTGAAATAATTTTTTATATGAAATTGATGAAATATTAATAATTCTTTAAATATGATATATCATTTAATGTATTACATTTCCATTCGTAGAAAAATGATAATGTCGTCCATGCATACGTTTGGACTACCATCTCCACAAAGAGTTGTAATTCAATTTTCATCACCACATAAAATGGATTATATATATAAGAATACTTGAAGATTTAATATTATATTTATTATATTATGATAATTATATATTGATAAAATACAACATAACTTCTTTCATAATGATCATTCATATGTACAAACAACCATTCGTCTCTATGATTGAAATGTAGTTCATTTTTCAGAACCATATTTAATTGTTGTATTTATAATTATAATTTATTTATATAAATTATAATTATTACATAATTATGTATGTATATATGAGTCCAAAGTTTCCTCTTTTTCAATATTCATCCAACCTAAGTCTTTCAAGACGTATGAACCGAATATTGTTAAAATGTATGATTTAAATTTATATGATTAATTAATATTATGTGAAATGATAATAAGTGATATAAAATAAAAAAATAGAGAGAAAAGCTTCTTGATTAAGTATATATTAACCAATGATTATTATTTTGGATGATAAAAAATGGAAATGATGAGTCAGACTCAATGTAAGGGACTTTTTATCAATTTCCATTCATTGAAGCATATTTTTATGTTATACTTCTATATAATATATGAGTGGAATATAAAGACACATTGAAATATAATATCAATAATTTATCTTTTCCCATTATATTTATTATTATTATCAATGTTATTCATTCCAATTGAATATGATACAATTTTTTTTAAAGTTGAAATGGTATTTCTTTTAAAAATTAACCTTTTAATGTTTCAATTAAATATACCTTTTTCATCCATGAATATGATTTTAAAAAAACAAAAAAAATTATTATTCATTAGAGATTTATTAAATTCATTTTTTCAATGTTTTAATTTTTAAAAAATGTTTTGAAAGGTATATTTGTTTCATTTTCTAAAGGAGGGACTTTGTGACTTTCTAATAAAAAATATAGAAGGTATGTTTTATAAAATTATATGAAAAGATGGGATTTTAACACAATCGTGATAATTTAGTTTATTTAAGTGTAATTTTTAAGTTTTTATAATTATTATTAAATAATATATTTTCTATATGATGTGATATTTTTTCAATTTTGATATGTAATTTTTAAAATAAATGACATTTTTTTATCTAATATGTGATCTTATATAAAATGGATTTTTAAAAAATATTATGAATGATGAAATAATTAAAAAAATTCTCCATTATATGGTACATTATCATTGTATAAAAAATGAGTAAGCTATATACATCTTATAAAATGGGCTAATCCCCCTTATATCTCATAAGTGAGGATGATATAGTAATATGAACGATTAAGATCCATTATAGATCATGAGAATTGGGAGATCCTAGTATATCTTGTAAGAGGAATGATCAAAATTATAGATCTCTAATATATTGGTTAATGAATATGTTCATTGGTGATTTGTATAAGATACATTCTGTATAGTTATTTCAATTGAGAGGGTTTTCATTCTTTTTTATGAATGTGATGTTCTATGTTTCTGATACGGGGAATTTATTTTCTTCATATGTGTTTAAAAGGTTTTTATTTTGTAAAATAGTTTTCTTTCATTTTTAAATGTTTTATTTCATTCACTAATATTACTATGGAGATAAAGGTAAAAATTATATGGGTTTTCATCTGTTTTACTAGACTAAGAGTTTTCTTTTATTATTTACATTAATTAGATTTTATTTATTTTCTAATGTTTTAAAAAAATTAATAGGTTTTAAGGATGGGTATGATAAAGTAAGAATCATTGTTGAAAATTTTGAATATTTATCATTAAAAATCGTGGTTCATTTATAAAAATTATTATTTTCTGTGACAAATAGATACTAAGTATACTCATGAACTTCTATTGTATGGGTTTACAATGTATTTTCTCCCAAATTCACAAAAACATTAAATTTAATTGATTGATGAGAATGTTGGAATGTGTATTCTAGATCAAATTCACTATAATACATAATTCCTATTACTGGATCCTTCCAGTAATAGCATCCATGTAGTTTACAAATAAAAAATTGGGAGAAAACCAAAAAATCATTGTAATGAAGTTACCCATATGTGACCACATAACATTTTATAAGTGTAAATTAGTTTTAACCTTACATGACTGTAGAAGTAATATACACATTAAAAACATATGTAGCTTTCATAATGGTGCCAAGGGTTTTCCCTTACGTATCTTTCTACCCCTACATATCCTTAAAGAATTTTAGCACTACCCTTACACAAATTGAGTATGACCATTAGAAGAGCTTTAGAAATATATCTATGCCCTTATGAATAATATTTAAAAACTATTATACATTTAAAAATACTATATATTCCCTTATTTCACTGTAATAAAATTGTATAGTACCCTGACATAGTGAGGGAAATCCACTTACATGAACCAGTACCTTTACAAACACTATTATTTATCATTACACATGCAGTAGACTACCATTTTACACATAGTTGAAATTATGTATAAGATTTACACAATATGATTAATCTCATATTTTCACTACATGGTTGGGAATAATATGTTAAAAAACCTTATAACCTCACTTTTATGCTCACATGACACGTGTAAATAATACCAAACCTATACGTGTTGGTTGAATTTCAAGGTAACCATTATGAAATAACTGATTGCCATTACACAACTATTCTAACACTACCGTGACCCTCACTCAAAATTAATTTCATCTATATGGTTAAATATTTCATTAAAAATAATTATTTTTTTATAAAAATAACTTATAAATAATAAATAAAAGTATTTATTATCACTCTCAATCTCTAAAATCACATAAAAATTAAATTTAATAATTTCCAAAAAACCAAAATCAACATCGAACCATTTTAATTATATTTAAAAATAATTAAAATTAATATAAAAAAATTAATACATTTTAATTGATTTCATAATTTAGAATACACTTTTAAAAATAAAATATTTCTAAAATATAATTTCAAATCAAAATAAATATTAAAAACTGCTTCAAACCAAAGGAAATTCTATATTAACATATTATTAGTTTAATAAAACCATGATCTTAATACTATATTCCTATTCCTATATAACATTAATTAGAGAGGTCTAAGAAAATAATAAATATAACACGAATACTAAGAACATAAAGATAAATCCCCAGAAGAGATATCTCTTAGTATGAATTAAGAAACAATAACAATTAGATGTGTCCTAATTCATTATGAATTTGTTTACACAATGTGATTTTAATATCTCAAGAGTTATTTACTTTAATATTCTTCTATGGTTGTTCTTTAAGAAACTCTTGGTGAAACTACATATAATGTATTTGTTGTAACAAACGTCAATAGTCAAATTATGAAACTTTTAGATTAAAAATAAAATTCATTAGATATAATATTTTCATATTCTAATACCATTAGCCTATTACTTTACTGACCGAGGATTATTCAATGGACCACTAAAGTTCACTAAATCTATTTAATGTAATATGTTAGGAATTTTTTGACTATATCGCCTTTGTAAATCATTTTTGTGTTCTCTGGTATTTTGGTTATCATTAATGTATCCCACGTGATAACATAAATTAGAACTAAAATCTTTCTAAATCACTTTTATATAAAGTGAATAGTTATTTTCAAAATAATGAAAAACAATCGAGTCAATTACTATAAAATATCCCCTATTTTGGGTATCATAAAACACACTTGTAATATGGTAAATTTCAAGATATCTACAATGAAACCATTTTGTGAATATAAATGAGGAAACTATCTTTGAATATCAAAATTTTATTTTCAAACACCTTAGACTAAATGTGTCACTCTATAACAAGATATCTAAATTATGAATAATAATAAAAATACCATTTTTTATGATTTAGTATTTTAATTAAATATCCCCATATTATTATTTTTAAAATTAAATAAATATGTATAAAATATTAGTGATAAATTGGAATATTTATAAATTCATTATAATGTTGAAAAAATATAAATTTAGAAATTTATTTCCCCCATGTATTGTCTCTTCATATGTTATGTTTTTTTAATAGATTTTGTAACTACTCCAAATTTTCCATTTTTTGTTTTGAAATATTATTTGGATTATTTACAGATCTAGTAGCTGAGACTATGAGTTTCAAAGTCCTGTGTCCCATGAAATATTTTTAGAAAAATTTCAAATACATAAAATAACATGCAGTGACATTTTACTGTAAAATTGGAATAACACATAAACATTTCCATAGAGAAAAATATAAATCTATTGTTGGGTTCATAGAATAATTTTTTCCCAAAAAAACATGTTATCCTTCTAAATTATCAAACATTCAGGTTGAGTGACATCATGGGAGAATTAATAGAACAAATAAAATACATTATTTATTTTATTAAGTGATGAAATGATCAAATTTATTTCTATAAAAATATGATTTTAAGAAAAACCATTATAGGAGTATAAACATAAACATAGATATTTTTTAGAGACAATTGGATGTTATTATATTAGAGATCAATTAAAAGATCATGTTTCATTTATTGATGTGTTACAGAAGCCTAGAATAACGTTGATGACAACAATATAAAATCATTATTTATCAGATATTGATTCTAATCGAGGTAAAAAATTGTATTTTTTTCCCCATTTATTTATTACTATGATAAATGAAAATCAATCACACAATGGATTTAATCATGAATTTACTATATATCGGTTACTTATTATCTACCTAGAATTTTGGGAGAATTGCTTATTTTTTTATCATCATTCAACATTTTAACTAAAAAAATTGAGTCAATCCTAAAAACAGACAAGGATTGTTACTCTATGATGTTTCATGGATTTCTCTAACAATTCATACCTCCTCATGGTCAATTAAATTTCATAATATTCAAAAAGATATAAGATAATCAATCATTGTGAACCAATAATTTGGAACAACGGATTTATATCACATATATGGTTTCAGCTCGATTATAGGATTGAGCAGCGATGATGGTGATGATCGATCAAGATCAATATAAATAATTACATTAATTTTGATTCAATGGATTTGTTATAGATGACACATATGAGGGTTTATTGAGTGGTTTTGAAGGCTGAATTCCAGTGAGTGGTGATGAAGAGGCTCGGCTGGACCAAATCCATTTTCTCCCTCAAGATTAATAGATAGATCAGATTGTTGAGGAGTATGTGATTATGCATGAGTAAGATCCAAATGTTTCTTGAAATTCACAACTATAAGTAGTGTAATTAATGTACACATTCCATGTGTGTGGCCTTGGATATGGATTTATGGTTCTATGAAGAGATAAGTGTCACCCAACATGTGACAATATTCACACGATGTGTGAGCATTTCTTTGTTCCATGGAATGTAAAAAGGGAGGAACACTATCATCGAAACAGATGGATGGACATGAACATTTGAAACCATACATGGACAAAATCATGATTACACTATCTTGGAAACAAATTATTCCCAACCAAAGACACAGACACATTCATGTTCAGTGATACATGAGTTGGACACAGTTCTAAAGGGACATAGAATCCACTACCATTAAATTATATATACTCCTTTCAATGATGTATTATATTCCTTGTCCTATTCAACATGGAATGGTTTTTTTTGGTGAATTCCCATGATTAATTCCCTAGGGGTTATGGATGGAATCACATCCTATAAGTAATATGGGGTTCCTTTCTTAGGAAGATTAGTCTTGGAGAAAGTTCTGGGAAATCATTTATGACGCCTAGGGTGATCCTCTATCATAGTTTTATCCCTTAGTGGGGTACTTGGTATCATTGTGACCAACAAAATATGGTAATCAATCCCCTACGGAATAAGTTTATACGTATTAGTTTTTTTATACCCAACGACATTGGGTGTGATACTGTTCTTCATATTGTTCTCCTCAATCTTTAAATGTGTACTTATTACAAAGATATATTATAAAGAATACATCTTTGATGAATTCCATCATTTCTATCTATCTCAAGGGGTGTGATATTCCTAATGAGTGCAATATGGAACCATTGATCAGGATTACAAAGATGGAATTAAGGTAGTGACATTAAATTGATAATGTGTGTCAAGGTTGGGTATATCTTAATATTCATGTTATATGTACTTTAGACATATACCTATGATGAGATTAATATTTAAATTGGTGATATATGTTAATGATTTCAGGATTATTTATTGTGTATTTTTATACTCACACATGCATGGTATTTCTGTGCACCTCTCATGTCATTTTAAGATGATCAACCATTTGATGGAGTCCTAAAGGTACTAGGACCATGAATATAATAGTGAGACAGAAAGATCGATGTTTGTGTATGCAGATTCACTGATAGAAGTCTCCACATTCATTACAGGTTGGAAAATTTTTAAATTTTATTGTGGTGGACAAGTATTTATCCCATTTTATTTCGAGTACTTGCTTTCATAATCTAGTGGTTTGATTTTACATTTATAGATTCATGGAAATAAGTTGTTCTAGATTTCATAATTTTATGGTCTTAGTGATGTGTGTGTGTGTGTGTTTTTAGGTAAATTGTGTTATGGCCTCCCTTGTGAGATATATTCCTACTCAGTTCTTATCTCCATCTCTGGGGCTATTTGAGGTGGTCTTTGGGTAATCACAGTTTGGTCCCTATTAAGAATTGTTTAGGAAAAGTTGTATTAAAGGAGTCGATTATACCTTATGATTAGTGTTTATGTGTTTTTTTTTTGGAAAATTTTTATTTATTTCATGTTCCGATTTCAATCCAGGGACTCCAGTATTAGGGAGAATGTCAATTTATCCATACATAAAGAGCTATGGTCTCCTAAAATTTGACTCATCCCATGTGAGAACTGGTTGTAGGGAAAGAATTAATATAAGAACCGTATATGAATGGGTTTTTGTTTCCATGTACTTCTTGATTATTCTATCAAGATATAATCCTTGAAAGTGATATATGTTTTCTATATTGAGGATTCGTCCACATTGTTTTTCTTCTAGTATTCAATATCAAGTTCTTGAGAATGATCCCCTTAGTGATTTTTCTTTGATACATGGACCTATTTTGGAGGTGTTACCTCTAGGTAGTGAACCAATAATACCATCCCCTATTGAGCATGAAATAGTAATTTCAGTACAATCAGATGCGGTGAAAAATATGAAAACTCTCCATGATTTTTCTGTGACAGTGGCCCCTCGGGTTATGAGGTTAGATTTTCCAACATGCTACGGGGAATTGTTTGAGGTAATGATGTGATTATTCCATCATATTAGGAAACCAACATAACAGATGGTGTTTCTGGTGATGAGTATTATCTATGGATCTATAAGATGGTGGTAGGGTATAGTTTCTAAGTCATATGATGAGATGACTCTAGCACAGTTAGAATTTGAGAATATCTTCCCATAGGAGTTCTCTCTATCTAAGTTCAGGGATATTCTTGTGAAGGAGAATATATAGTTTCATTAGGGTGGTATGTATGTGGTGATTATTCATCGAGGTTCATTGACGTATCTTAGTACTTGATGGATATATTACCTGATCAATTTTTTTGGGAATGGAATGTTGAGTGATGACTACGTAGAGAGATCCAAGACATTTTGATTCCTCAATAAATTCTTAATTATTCTAGTTTGTGGGACACTCTTTGGTTTCTTAGAGTTTCTAGGATGAAAATATACACAACTTTTTGTTTATTGTGGGGAAACTAGAGATGAGTCTTAGACAGCAGGTTCCCAATGAAAGACTCTATGACATGGAAATGTGATAATTTTTAGGAGGAGATCCAAAGATAGAGGGTTATATTTCAAGGATAAAAGGATGTACCTATTAATCCTAGGGAGAGATGATGTTATTCTTGTGAAGGATGGGGGAATCCAGAATGGGATTTTCAAACCCACGATATGGATAGTAGAGAGATAGATTTTGAACTACCAAGGTAGAGTAAATGGTCAGAGCATGATGTTCTATAATGTGGTGAATGTGTCATAAGATCTAGGAGAGAAGATGGAGGTGATAGACATTTTGATCTATTTACACCACCACCCTACAAGGTCTCCAACAAGATCATAGATATAGTTGATAGAGGTGAGGGAAGCTGTGAGTGACTGAGGCTTATGACTGAGAGGATCTCAGAATATTTTTTGGTATGTTATGTGTCTTTTCTATAATAGTTTAATTAATTTTAGGCACATTTTCAAGTCATTCCTTTATTTCCACATATCTAGTTCAAGACATGTAGATTCCAATTCATCCTTTTTCTTGACCTATTTCATATTTAGGATATAATGAAGGTTTCACAAATATGACATAAATCTATAAGAGAGTCTCAGTGTAGGTAATAATTACCCCAAAAAAAGGGGTGTAATGAGCCTGACCTCCCACCCTCTCGACCAAAGTGAGTTACTAACTGTTATTCGATTCATTTTTCAATGAACCCATACTTGCGGAAATAATGTTTGTGAAACGTCTAGAATAATTTAATTGTTTGGTGTCTCCATTTCCATGAATACATAATTTTTGATACTACTCAAAAATGATATAAAAACATGTGTTGATGTGAAGGTTGTGACATAGCCACATAAAATGTCATCCATACCTCCACGTGGTTTTTCAGCTATGAAACAATCTATGGATGTATTTAAATCTCAAATATGGAATAAATGACATGTGTTTTCAATTATTTAACATTCCATATTGACTATTCCATATCAATTCAAGATAGTCATGTTATGTAAATGGTATATATATGTAGTTGTTAACATTTCCCATGTTAATTATTATTTATCATTCATGATAGTAACATTGTTTAAATGGAAGGTGTGTTTAGTTATTTACCTTTACATATTGATTATTCCTTATATATTCTTCATAATAATGTTAGTTAAATGGAATGTGTGATGATCTATTTATCTATAATTTTTTATTTCCTATTATCTAAACATGAATTTCATGTTATTGATGAAATGGAATCTATTTCACAATATTAACCTTTCTATATTGATTATTACATGTTGATTATTCTTCATTTATTCTTTATTTATTCATTTTTACTTAACCCTTACATAGTATTTCATCTCGTCCTTATTTTTCTTTCCTTACTTAGTAATCCAGGAATTGTAAAATAAATTATATGTGATAATATTTTAAATTGAATAAATATATTCTCAAACAAATGTAGTATTTGGGGTATTCAAATTTAATTTGGGAATCATGTATGTTTTTAGTTAACAAAGACTACTAAACTATTTGTTCATTCATGATATGATTATTAGTATCATATTCAAGTGGTATAAAGTATCCACCAACTATAAGCTACTATTTTTTGGGTTGTTATATAAAAAAATCAACACCATGATCACTCATAATAATATTCCAAATTGAATTTTAATCATTTTTTAAAAATGAACATAAAAACATATAATGATGTCGAGATTTGAATTTTTACGTGATTAAATAAAACCAAGTAAATCATATGTAATCCTAAACCAATAAATAAATATATTGTTTCCCCAAAATACTTTTAGATTATACACAATAAAATTATTACATATATAGTTATTGGAATTCTTCAGAATATGAGAATTAATTTTGAGATTTAATACTAGATCTACAATTCATACCAAATTCGTATTGAACACAAACATTAGTTGTATTATATATATGTTCTGGTATATCGATAATGATTCCATTACTATAATGATTGCACAAATTTTGACAATTATAGTTACCTAATATTCCAGTCCACAACCATGATAGGTCATTAGATGAACTTATAAAATGTAACTATAATGTATTATTTAGTAAATTAAAATATTATGTACATTATCACACTTATTAGCATATATAATGAATGTATCATATATAAATTGGATAATAAAATTATCATTCATGAAATTTAAAATATTAATATCATTAATTTGTTGAATAATTCTCATAAGGACGTTTTTAGGGACTAATACCTATTTAATAATTAATGAATTTTTAAAAAATAAACATCACTAATTATTATGATTTCACACTATGAATTAGAAAAAAGTTACTCATCCTATATTTGGAATTATCAAATTCTAGAATTTTGACTCATCTCCTACCATGTAGCTAGAAAAATTAATTTATATATACTATTTAATTTAGTTTTTGTTACTCATCCTCTTTTCAAAAATATTATAAAACTATGTTCATGGTTTGAAAAATTTATTAGGTCCATTTATGATAGAAACTAAATTTTAGAATTCATATCATTCAAACTATTCTATATTGAAAAATAACTAATTATTTTGATGTAAATTCATTTTGAAAAAATTAATTGATCAATATTTAAATTTATATTTTTATTATAGTGATGTAGACTTTGTTATTGGGATTAAAATTGTACACATTTAGGCACTAATAAATTTATTGATAATTATATTTATCATAAGTAAAACAAACCTAATTAGAATTACTATAGGGTTAAATTTATTAATAAATTTTAACCAAATTTTATATATAATTTAATATATTATAAAAATCTATCATTAGGAAACTATCATTGGATTTATGATGAATAATAGAATTCAAAAGAACTATATTTTCATCATCATGTTTCTATTCAATTGTATTCATTGTAGAATTATCTATTGTTTTGAATTTTATTGAATGTGTAAAAATTTAAGTTGATAATTTAATAATTAATTTATTTTATTTGATATGTTTTTCATTATTATAATCAATGGTATTATTAAACTTATAGTTACTCTTTTCCTTGATATTTTCATATCTATTTAGTTCAGTAAAATTTGATATATCATACCCACCATACGATTTATTAACACATTAATTTTTCAATGTGTTTTAATCTAATCCACCAATGGTTTAGAATAATGAACGATATATTTATATAAAAAATTATATTCTATAGTTAAAATTATAAAGGATTCAACAGCGAAATTTTCTGGCATTCACTTTTTATTCTTCAAAATGTTAGTATATACATCAATGAATTTCTAACTAATATTATAACATTCATCCAATAATATATATGTGTATGTATCATCTTTACTTTCAGTTTATGTTTCCATAGAATTCAAGATATTTTTCATGATTTCTTTTTGATTATATTCATTATATTCTATCCTAAATATTATATTTAGGAACATATGGTCCAATATATAATTTCTTCTTGTATAAAATGAAAACTGCATAATAACAACCATTGTTATCATATCTACATTTTTCATCTCCTTGATTCATATCATAAAAATTCATCATAGTGACATCTTTATTCATTTTCATACCATTTGAGTAAGTTCATTATCACTCTAATATGAAAAAAAATTCCGAAATTCATATATTTCTTATTTTAAAAATGGTATTTGGAAGCATTAGAATATGACATAAATGTATCAAATATAGTAATACCTGATGTATATGAAAATTATAATCCATGATGGTTATAATATTTCTCAACATCTCTCCCTAATTGGATTTATAATTTTATTTATGTATGAATCTTTCCATAAACATATTATATAATCAAATTTATGGTTTCGTCGATATATACTCTTTTATTACCACACTTTTGACATTGTGAAAATAAACATTTTTATGGAAAAATATTTTAATAACTCTTTATCAGATTGATAATGTAAACTATTTCCATCATTAATAAATCAATTGTGAATTTGGATCACTATTTCACCAGCTATAAAATACAAGGTTTGATAATCATACATTGAAATAGGTATTCATGTTTGAAAATATTAGTATTTATAAAATGAAAAGTTTATAGCTCCTGAAAAAAAAATATCCATTTAAAAAGGTGAGGTATGGATATAAGCTTTAATGGTAATATAACATAAAAAATTATAATTAATATGGTTATTTACTAAATATTAAATATCTTTATCATGTGAAAAAAATGTTCAATTATGTCCCCACAACATTTTGACTTCTAATAATCATTATAATGTTTTCAACTCTTTTGTTAATGATAAAATTTTTCATATGATCATTCCATTGATAATAAGATTCCCTATAAAAAAATCTATAGTCTAACCAAATTTAAATATTAATGGTTTCTATCTACGAATATTTCAATGAATTCATTCCCCACTAAGCATAAGTTTTGAAATGATGCTGATAATTAATTTCTATAAACAAACACTAAATAAAAAAATATTTAGAATCAAATAGGGAAATATTCTAAATCCAGTTATTTTTCTCAAAAAATATCAAAATGTTAAAAAATACTAGTTTATTATTTTCATCACACTGAATTCTTCCCCTTTAAATAATGGTTAAATTATAAAATTTTAGTTGAATTGTAGTTTATAAATCTGAAAAATTTCTATCACTAATTATTTTTTATTGATAAAAGTTTTAAAATATCGATCAATTTAAAAAGAAAAATGAAAATAATTAATTAAAAAATAAATAATAAACTTATGAAATAAAATAAGTACAAAAACATTTATTGAAATGGTGACGATAATTTAAAAATAAAAATAAAATCATCGTAAATTGAAAATATTAATAAATTTTAAATGAAAGATCATTCCATTTGATGTTTAAAAATATTGAATGATGAATTGGTTATTAAACCAAAAAATCCATTAAAGTAGGTATTACAAAAACATAATTCAACCAAATATTAACAGGGATCTGTAGACTAGATTCATGGTATCTAGGGAATCAAACCCATCATAAATTTCCCTATTTTTAAAATGTATCAAAATGTTCTATCATTATATAATCATAATCTATTTCCATAACATGTTTTTTATTTTAGTTTTATATAATCATAAAACCTATATCATTATCACCAAAACTCCCCAATTAAATAGGACTATTAGAACCTCTGCCTTCTTATACCCATAATCCCCTGATGACATAATATCAGTTAATGAACATTTATAATATATATAGTATGAGCTATATGATAAATTCTCATAATAAATATCACATATAAAGATATTAAAATGTAGAAAAAACAAATTTAATCATTAAAAAATGTTTTTACTCTATATAATTATTGAACTCTTTCATGAGTTTTCACATTTTCTATTCATTTGGGATTATTCTGCTGACACTCAAGGTTTGGATCTCATTGGTGGTGTTATAAAAATATTCAATTGATGAGTTCAAAAAATCATATATTCAGTTAGAATAGATTAAAAAATCATTTTCTATATCAAATAATTTTAATATTTCAAATGATGAGTTTTTTATGAACTAATATAGTGTACAAAATTTGGTGAATATAATATTTTCATTATATTATAGACTATTATATTTTTGTAACTCATTATTATGTTATGTTTTTTTTTGGTTCTCATAGATTCAAACTTCATATATAAAAAAATAAAATGATACTCAATGTAAATAATGTTTATATAAAGTGTATTGGTAGTTCCCAAAAAATGAAGTAGAATTTATTCATATAACCATCACAACCTTCTCTTCAATTCCATTAAATTTAATTTCAACTCATTTTTCTAGTGAGACTATAATTTGAGTGAGTAAATATGGTTATTTTATTTTTAAATCTTATGATATTTTTAAATTATCATTCATAGTATCTAAAAAATCCATGAAAATTATGGATCCCCGATAACTTTTCTATATGGGATATTCTTAAATTACATTTTTCTTTAATTAATCAACATATATACACATCATTCTGATTACTGGATACAAAAATTATAAGTTATATAAATATAACTAATAATTGATAAATTCAGTATATAACTAATCCTCATTCAAAAATATTCTCATAATCCTCAAATAATCATCATAATTCTCTTTGATTTTGAATATATGAGAATAATATCAAAACATACTACCATAAATTTATAGAAGTTATCAAAAAATAATCAATTTATTATATTTACAATGATATTGATAGAATATGAATGTTCAAATGGAATAACTATAAATTTATAGTGTATATATCATGTATTAAAGTATGTATTAGATATATCCTATATTTTAAAAATTAAGTTATGGTATATTTACATATTTTTAATATATAATTTTTATTATGAATTAAACGATTTATCAAATATTTTATTAAGGTAAGTTAACAGATATCTATTCTTGATTGTGTTTTTTTTATATAGAAAATAAAAAATTCAGGTAATCATTGTGTAATCTCCCATGATTTTATGATTTTTTTAATAAAATTATTTTAAATTTTTATATATCATGTGTTTCATGCAATGATGAGTTTTTTATAGCATTCATGACACACAACACTACGCTTCAACAAACAATGAAGTAATATTACATTAACCAAGTCGTTAAATTGGTGGGTGTTAATATTATTATCTACTTTATGAAATAAACATATAAATTTACAATTAAATATAAATTTATAATTTCTTAGTTAATAATCAAAAAAATTTGTAATGTAATTATATTCCAAAAAATTATGTTTTCATAAAAAAAATATTTATTTTTAATATAAAATATAATTATTAATTTATATATATTTTATAAAAATTATTTTATTTAATGAATATAATTGTTTTAATCTTAATATTGAAATTAATTTATGTTGAAATTTTAACAATTGTTTTTGAAAATATTCATTTTTTAGTGAAGTGTTAAAAATGCCAATTTTTGTAATGTAATTTAGTTTTAATAAATTAAGAAATTTAAATTCCCTATTATGCTTTAATTTAACCTAATTATTATTTTGTTATACTTAATCTAGTTAATTACCTTTTAATCAACTTTAAAATTCATTTTAATAATTGTTTATTTTTTGGTTTAAAATGGTTTTCTTGGAAATTATTCGAAATAGCATAGTGTTTCCCCCATTTAATTATTTAAATAAAATACATAATGAATAATTTTTTGAATAATATATATATATATATATATATTATAAATCAATAAATTTTAATTTTTATTGATTCAATTATTATTATTTGTCATAGAGTTAATATAAAATGTGTAAAGACCTGGAAATTCCATATAATTGTTTTTTGGAATTATTATAGGTCTGTGAAAATTGACGGCACATATTCCCGAGGCCCAGATATCCCAGAATGGAATTTTGAACTTTTTTAAGTTATGTTTAGTAAATTTGCAGGCGGTGTTTTCTATCTTTTGAACTGGTGCTAAGATTAAAAATTCGAGGGCACCGATTAATCCGCAACACTGGAATTCGCTTTAGGGAGGATTAACTTTGGCCAGAAAGGGTCAGTCAAAAAAGTTAATCTTTGGGAATTTACAAAAAAATAATAAAATAACTGAATATTATTTTATTTTTGTTTTTTGAAATCGTTGGGAAAATGGTGGTGGGAGTGCAGTGCAACGTCAAACCATTTAATGGCTTGACTCTTATTTTGAGTAAGCACAAAGTTGGGAGAAATTAAAAGAATATGTAATAGCACCATTGAGAGAATTAAAGAGGTTCATTAATTATACTCATTAATGAACCTCATTAATTGTGGGATGCATTGATCCTCTCCTCCCCTCTATTTAATCTGAGCGTGGGCTTGGGTTTTGGGAGATCTATGAGAGGAAGCTCTGACGAAGCGCCGACGACTTTCCACTCTGACAAAGAACGTGATCGAGTGATGGGAATTGAGGGAATCGACAGGTGACGGCAAGCGCCGACAAACACCTTAGGACATGTACACTCCCTACCCTTCTACATCACCATCCAATGAATGCAAGGTGGGTAGTGTATGCTTGGTTTCCCCCCTTTACCCCATTCTTGATTATTGTGAAGAACACAGATCAGCTGTTCGGCCGGTTGATTTGTGTTCATTCTTTAAATGTGGGAGGATATTGCAGGGTTTTCTTTAGGGGTGTTTTTTCATATTTATGTAGTCCTTACAATTTTATAATGCTAACGCGGATTGTTCTGGACAAACAAACAATGAACGGACCCTCCACCATTTTCGGTTTTGGTTGCATATTTCATGGACGATCGGAAGATATGGCGGCACGCGGTGGTACTGTCTTCATGCTTGAAGGAGAAGAGACTGGTTTCCCACCTAGCCGGCAGCCGTAGGAGGAGGCGCTCCCCGACGGCATGCTTGGGCAATGAATTTCATGGCCACGATGGGCCACGGTACTGGAGGAGGCAGGCCCCGACGGCGCACCTGGGCGGCAAAGAAGTAACGACCGTGACGGGCAGCGGCGTGCTCGAGTTCTGTGGCGCCAGCGTGGCATCGCGTGGAGGTGTTAACCCACTAAGAAGGTTGAGGTAGAAGGCACGGTTGGGTCCACCATCCATGTGAGCAGCTATCGGACGTGGCTATGCAGCGTCTAGGGAGAATGGAGTCGACTCATAACCACGGGCTGGGGTGATCCTAGTGGGCCGCACCGCCAGGCGGACCGGACAGAATAGGGCAGCCCAGTGGCAAAGATTTGTGGCCCAGTGGGCCGGCATGAACCCAACCAGGTCAGGTCAGGATAGGTCCAGTGGGCTTGTTCAACCCAACTGGGTTAGACCTAGGTCGGGATAACCCAGACCGGATCAGGTCAGGTCGGTCCGATCAGGTCGGACCAAACTCGGACCCCTTTCGACCCAGTTACGATTAATTGGGTGTAACTCCTAAATCGGACATTCGTTTGACAAACTGCCAGCAGCTCCAGAACCCTTAGGATGAGGTGGTCCTTTTAGATACTCTGCGTGACTTTTAGAGGAAGTTGGAGTTTGGCCGGG
Source organism: Viscum album (assembly GCA_963277665.1). Taxonomy (NCBI): domain Eukaryota; kingdom Viridiplantae; phylum Streptophyta; class Magnoliopsida; order Santalales; family Viscaceae; genus Viscum; species Viscum album. The sequence continues at coordinate 637,986,387 of OY728157.1, forward strand.
TTAGATCGCACCCGAATCTAACAAGGTCCTCGACACGAAAATGCCTATAACTTACAGATCGGGCGTCTGGTTGACGCACCATCTGTTGTGTTGGAACCCTTATAAAGTAAATATCATTGGGTTACTTCTTTATGAGACTCCATGTGGGTTGAAATATGACTGATAGATTGAGGAGTGGTTCTCCTAAGGGTGCTACGTACGGAACCCTACAATTGGCTGAGACCTAAAGACTGCTGATTTTAGACTCTGTGTGACTCGACAGCCCTGTGGGAATCACCTTTGTGTGACTTGGAAGGCCCACAGTAGGGAGCACCTATGTGTGACTTGGTAGACCCATGGTACTCGATGGGAGGAGTACATCAGCAGGACACAGTTGGTAGCAGTTTTGTGTGACCTTGTAGACCGACGGTACGCGATGGGGAAGAGTACCTAAGCAGTTCAAGGTTAGTGGGAAGACGCTCTGTGTGACCCAGCAGGCCCACTGTACTCGATAGAGAAGAGTTCTCCAGCAGCCAAAGTGTTTCACAATGTGACTGTTGCTACTACTTTAACTAACCTAGAATATTCCAGGTGTGAGTTGTCTTTTCATTGTGCTTGTGAATGAGCTTATGTAATGTGGTTTTTTACTTTGTGGAATTCTAGGAGACCTTTGGGGGTGTTGGGGTCCCTACTGGGAAATGTTATACTCACCCTTGCACAGGCTTCGCCCGCACCTTGTTGTGTCTTATACAAATGACGAATAACTTTGACTGAGACTCGGGGAGCCAGGACTTGAAGGTGTATGACTGTGACGATTGATGTAGAGATCCACAGTGATAAGTTGTACCTACCCTTCAGGTAGGATCCTTGTAAAACGACCTCATGAGTTTTTTTCACTTTTTTTTGTTTTTCCATTTAAGTTGGGCTTGTATTCTAGCCCCTTTACTTTCAGCTATACTTGTACTCAGTTATTCAGTGGTATTCAGTTTTCCGTTTGTGAATTGGGACTTGGTTGGGCATGTGTGTGTGTGCAGCTATCCAGGAAAATGCCTCCCACTTGCAAGTTGATGCCTTCGGCACTAGTATCCAGCCCCTGACCTTCGAAAGGTGGGTTTGGGTTAGTCGTAACATGGGCCCCAGGGGACGGGTCATGAAAAAGTGGTATTAGAGGGAGGTTGGTTTCCCCTCAAAGACCGGGAGTCTATGTTTTAACTTGGAGCAACAATGTTAAATGTCACAAGTCTATCTTTTAGATTTTGGGAGTCAAGTGTTGGTGCATAGGCCGACGTATCCATGCACTAGGACCTTGAATTCTGCTTTTTAGCTCAATACATGAAAACATGGGTTGCATAAGTGTCTCATGATTTTGAATAAGAGACATCTCACTAGGTATGAAGTTATAAATATGGTACATCTTAATCTATCTCAGTATGCCTCCAGGTGGACAACCAGCCAGGATCCTGATATGAGGTCATGAGGATATCCCACCTAGTAACGAGATGTCCGTTCAAGGACCCGTGTTTGAGAAGGCCCCACCAGGTGGTGCACCAGTGCTACCACCACTCAATGGTTAACATCTACTGTCAGTGGTTTCAGCAAAATACGTTCATAGGCTCAGTGCCCTACATCAGTTTCAGAGATAGAGACCTCCCGTGTTCAGGAGAGAGATGGATATTCAGGTCACTAAGGACTTGATAGAGGTTATGACGTGGGTCTTCTACTTATTTAGGACATTGCCTGACCAGATGGCGATCTTGGTGGAGAGCCTTCTATAAGGGTTGGCAGGGAGATGGTGGAGCTTGACCATCCAGACTCACGATGAGATGATCCTCACTTGGGTTGACTTCGAGAGGCTTTTTGGGGATGAGTTTTTCTGTACGACATTGCACACTATGTGCATTCAGGAGCTGCTTCACCTACAGCAGGGCAGCATGACAGTGGCCTAGTACTCTATGAGATTTGCTGACCTCTCTTTCTACTCCAAAGACATGGTGCAAGACCCATTATTCAGGGATCGAGCCTTTGAGAAGGGACTCAGGTGGGAGATCAGGGCTTCAGTAGTGTCTCTCAGCATCACTACCCAGTCCAGGGTGCTAGAGTGATCCCTTCAAATGGAGAGCTTCTTGGTAGAGTATGAACCCACAGCTAGAGCTGCCAGTAGACCCCAGGTTGTAGAGTCTTCGGTAGGCAGAAGATAGAAGATGTGTGGTCCCAAGCAGGCTGGGTCATTCAGAGGCTGACCCTAGGACTCAGGGTAGGCAGTGCGAGGCTCCCAGGCCATAGGGAGTCAGATGGGGGGCCATACTTTGCATTACGTGCGGCGGGCAGGGACACAAGGCACGTGACTACTCGACCCTCCTTACAGATAACTAGAAGACAGTCCAGGGACCACTAATGAAGCAGCCAAGGTCTGATCATGGAGGTCTACAGGGCAGCGGGTGTGGCAGAGGAGCATGTCGTGTAGTAGGTAGTGGATGAGGATTTGAGGTTCTACCACCACCACCCATAGGTGGTCCACCCTGACCACATGGAGTCAGTGGATAGGGGTGAGCACAGCTCCAGGCAGTAGATTCCTATGACTACAACTCTTCAAAAATGATTAGAGGTAATATCTGTGTCTATTCCACCCTAGATAAAGTTATTTTAGACATATGTTCCAGTTAATCTTACATTTCCACACCACTCATTCAGAGCTCGACGATTCTGATAGAGTTTTTTGGATTGATCCTTACGTTTAGAGACTTCTATGAGAGATGATTCGACTATTACACAATGGTGAAGGCAGTGTGAGCTCACTCTAGAAGGTGATAGATTCGGATGGGATCTCCTTTTTGAAGTCTTGAGGACTTATGATGTCATATTGGGTATGGAATGGCTATCCAAAGTCCATGATCAGATCTACAGTTTTAAGCACAAGGTGCGGTGTGTCCATGAGGATGTGATCAAGTTTTACTTAACTGGTGAGGAGGAAACCTTTGCATCATAGTATGGTCTCTCTCAAAGTAGGGTGCAACTGATCACTCATTATTTGGCTAGCCTCATCCTCGGTGTAGTAGATGAGAGGAGTCTGAGCAATCCTTTAGTGGTGGACCAGTATGTTGATGTCTTCCCTGATGATGTTCTGAGACTACCTCCCCTTAGATAGGTAGAATTTTACATCGACCTATACCCCGGGATGGCACTAATATCTACACCAGTATATATTTTGGATCCCTTGGAGATTAGTGAGTTTAGGGTATTATTAGAAGACTTACAGAGAAAGGGGTTCGTAAGGCTCCGTGTTTCTCCTTGGGCAGCCCCAATCTTGTTCACCAAGAAGGAAGATAGGATTCTGAGGCTTTGTGTGGACTATTGGCACTGGAATGTGGTGACTATAAATAACATGTATCCTCTATCAAGGATCGATGATCTCTTCAACAAGCTAAATGGAGCACGGTTGTTTTCGAAGATAGATCTCAAATCAGGCAATCATCAACTCAGGGTACGGGACGAGGATGTATCAAAGACAACCTTTAGATGTCGGTATGGACATTATTAGTTTTTGTTTATTCCCTTCAGCATGAACAATGATCCGACAGTGTTCATGGGGCTCATGAACAGGATCTTCCAGCCTTACCTCGATCACTTCATGGTAGTCTTCATTGATGACTTCTTGGTGTACTCAGCGTCGAAGGAGGAGCACGCCACACACCTACAGATAGTTCTATATACACTCTGAGAGCACCTACCTTATAGAGAACTCTCAAAGTTCCAGTTATGGATATGGGAATTCCACTTCCTAGGGAATGTTATCTCGATGTCTGGAGTTGTAGTGGATCCAGTGAAGATTGAGGAGGTACTTTCTTGGGAGCCACCCAGGCGTGTGACTGAGGTGCGGAGTTTCCTTGGATTGGTTTGGAACTACTAGAGATTTGTACCTAACTTCTCTAGGGTAGCAGCACCCATGCCAAGTTTGACAAAGAAGAGGAAGCCTTTCTTGTGGATAAGGAATTCCCAGCAAAGTTTCCAGGAGCTGAGTTAGAGACTGATGAGTGCCCCAATCTTGAGGCTACTATAAGTGGGAGTTGGGTATCTAGTCTATATAGATTCTTCATGGACCGGACTAGGTTGTTTCCTGATGCAGGAGTGAGCTGTTATCGCCTACGGATCATGGAAGTTGATACAGAATGAGTATAACTAAGCTACCCATGACCTGTAGTTAGCAACAGTGGTTTTTGGGCTAAAGATGTGGTGTCACTACTTGATGGGTGAACGATTTACTATTTACTCTGATCACAAAAGTCTCAGGTATATCTTATCGTAGAAGGACCGGAACCTAAGACAAAGGTGATGGCTGGAGTTCCTCCAAGACTATGAATTTGAGATAGTCTACACTCTTGGGAAGGGGAAAGTAGTAGGAGACGCATTCAGTAGGAAGTCTGGTCTATAGTTGTTGAGTGGGGTGATAGAGCAGCTAGTCGTGTTGTATATATCCTTCGTGGATATAGATGGAGCGTCCTACTTACAGTCTCTCATTGTCACTCCCCCACTCCTTCAGCGAGTTCGGGAGGCTTATCTTGGGGACGTTGATTGTGAGGCCCAACATACTCAAATATCCTTAGGACAGTCTCCTGAAAGATTTTCTAAAGGTGTGGAGCATGTCATCCTTTTCAGAGGATGCACCATGGTACCATTGACGCTATGAGATGAGGTGTTGCGGGAGTTCCACACGTCCCATTTGGCGGTACATCCTGGAGTAGCAAAGATGTACCAAGACCTCCGGCTTCAATACAGGTGGCCAGGGATGAAGAAAGTGGTGGAGAAGTTTGTATCACAATTCCTCACTTTTCATCAAGTGAAGGCTAAGCATTAGGTACCAACAGGATTAGCTCAGCCACTTGAGGTTCCGGAATGGAAGTGGGATGGCATATCCATGGACTTCGTGAAAGGGCTACCACGTACGTCCAAGGGCCATGATTCCATTTGGGTGATCATTGACTGACTCATCAAGTCAGCCCACTTTATACCCATCCAAGAGAAGGGATCAGAAAAGAACTTGGGATGCCTCTACGTATAGTAGATTGTACGACTTCATGGGGTTCCATAAACGATCATCTCAGATCGTGAAGCATGTTTTACATCCTGCTTGTGGAAGGAATTGAAGGAGGAGTTCAGGAATTAGCTACGCATGAGCACTACCTTTCATCCTCAAACAGATGGTCAGATAGAGTAGACTATACGAACACTTGAGGACATGTTTCGTACTTGTGTCCTTGATTTTGGCTGCAGTTTGGAGGACCACCTACCACTGGTGGAGTTATCTTACAACAACAGATATCACTCCACCATCAGCATGGCTCCGTTTGAGGCCCTATACAGGAAACCTTGCATATCACCACTATACTAGACATACCTAGGGGAGTCAGCACTTATGGGTCCAGAGTTGGTACAAGCTACCAAATAGAAGGGGAAAATCATCCAGGAGAGGATGAAGATTGCACAGAGCTGGAAGAAGCCTTATGACGATAGGAGATGGAGACCCTTGGAGTTTGAGGAGGGAGACCATGTCTTCCTACGAGTCTCACACCGATGAGGATTATGGAGTTTTTTCTGGGGTGGCAAGCTATCTTTGAGGTTCATCAGACATTTCTAGATCCTCACCAGAGTAGATGAGGTGGTGTACTGTCCATCTCTTCCATCACAGATGCACCGAGTGCATAATGTTTTCCATGTGTCGCAACTAAGGAGGTACGTGAATGATCCATCACACGTTATCAACTGGGGAGAGATGTAAATCGATGATGGGGCGATGTTTGAGGAGATCATGGTGTAGATAGAGGATCGACAGGAGTGGGTCCTTCATGGGCAGTTGATTCCTCTAGTGCAAGTTTGTTGGAAGCACGGGAATCTATAGGAGAGAACATGGGAGAGAGAGGCTCAGATACGTGTTCAGTACCCCCATTTGTTCCCCTAGTTTTATTGTATCTTTCAGATATGAAAATACCTAAGGTGGGTAGAATGTAAAGACCTAGAAACTACATATATATTTTTTTTATTTGGGATTATTATGAGTCTGAAAAAATTGACGGCACGTGTTTCCAAGGCCCTGAGAGCCCATAATGGAATTTTGAACTTTTTTTAAGGTATGTTCAGTAAACTAGTGGATAGCATTTCCTATATTTTGAACCAGTTGTTGAAATTAAAAATATAAGGGAATAAATGAATATGTATTATTAGGATTTTCTTAAAGGAGGCTTAACTTTGACCAGAAAGGATCAGACGAAAAATTTAATTTCCTGGACTTTACAAAAAAATAATAAAATAACTAAAGATTATTTTATTTTCTTGTTTGAAATTGTTCGACAAATGGTGGTGGGAATTTGGTGCAACGTCAATACAATTAATGGCTTGACTCTTATTTTGTGAAACCGCATAGTTGGGTGAAATTAAAAGAATGTGTAACCACACCATTAAAAGAATTAAAGATTTTTATTAATTATACTCATTAATTAACCTCATTAATTGTTTGGTGAGTTGATCTTATCCCCCCCTCTATTTATTCTTTTATTAGGAATGGGTTTTGGGAGAGCTATGAGAGAAAGCTCGGAAAAAGTGTCAATGAATTTCTGATCCGACAAAGTACGTGATCGAGTGACAGATGTTGGTGAAATCGATGGGCGATGGCAAGCACCAACGAACACCTTCAGACATTTACACTCCCTCCTCTTATGCAGTACCTTCAAAAAAATACAAGGTAGGGGTTTATGCTTTGTTTATCACCTTTACCCTGTTCTTGATTATTATGAAGAACACAGATCAACCGCCCAATGGGTTGATCCCTGTTTATTCTTAAAATGCAGGAGGATATTGTGGGGCTTTCTTTATGGGAGTTTTTTTAATTTATGTAGTCCTTCCCATGTTATAATGCTAACATAGAGGGCGCGGGCCAAATGAACAAGGCTCGGACCCTCCACCGTTTTTGGTTTTGGTTGCGTATTTCGTGGACGACCAGAAGTTATGGTGGCACGCGGTGGTACCATCCACCTGCCTGACAGAGAAGAGACGGGTTGATAGCCCAGTCAGAAGCCTTAGGAGGAGGCGCGCCCCGAGGGTGCGCCTGGGTGATGGAAGCTGCAGCGTACTGGAGTTCTGCAGCACCAGCATGGGGCCGTGTGGAGGAGTCAACCAATCAAGCGGGTTGACATGGAAGGCACATCCGGGTCCACCGGCTGCATGAGCAGGTTCTGGATGCGGCTATGCCATGTTCAAAAAGCATAGAGATAGCCCGCAACCATAGGTTGGGGTGATCCTAGCGGGTCACACTACCAGGCGGTCCGGACCAAACAGGTCGGCCCAGCGGGTTGAGCCCCTAGGTCCAATGGGCCGGACCCATGGCCTTGTGGGCCAGTGTGGACCCAACTGGGTTGGGCCGCGTCGGGCCCAGCGGGCTGGTTAGACCTGGCAGGATCGAACCCGGGTAGGGTCAAACCCAATTTGGGTCGACCCAGACCGGGTCGGGTCAGGTTGGCCCACTCGTGTCGGGGCCAACCCGAACCCCTTTTGGCCCAGTTATGTTTAATTTGGCGTAACTCATAAACCGGACGTCTGTTTGGCGAACCGTTATTGGTGCCAAAACCCATAGGATGAGGCAGGCCTCTTTAGATACTCCACATGAAATTCAGAGTAAGTTGGATTTTGGCTTGGTTGGATCGTACCTGAATCCAACCGGGACCTAGGTACTAAAATGACTATAACTTACAGATCGGGTGTCCGATTGATGAGTCGTATATTGCGTTGGAACCCTTATGACAAGACAGATCATCGAGTTACTTCTTTGTGATACTTTATGCTGGTTGAAATACAACAATGGCTTGAGGATCATTTCTCCCAAGCATGCTACAAATGAAACCATACAACTAGCTGATACCTAAAGACTACTGATTTTAGACTTTGTGTGGCTAGATGGCCCAGTGGGAAGCACCTCTATGTGACTTTGTAGGACCATGGTGGGGAGAACATCAGTGTGACTTGGTAGACCCATGGTACTCGATAGGAGGATTACCTCAACAAGCCACAGTGGGGAGTGGCTCTGTGTGACCCGGCAGACCCACGATACGTGATTGGGAGGAGTGCCTAAGCAGTTCATGGTTAGTGGGAACCGACTCTATGTGACCCAGTAGGCCCACAATACTCTATAGAGGAGGATTTCTCTAGCAACTGAGGTGTTTGACAATGTGACTAGTGATGCTACTGTTACTACCCTAGAATATACCTGGTGTGATTTGTCTTTGCTTTGTGCTTTTGATTGAGATTATGCTATGTGGTTTTTCCTTTGTGGAATTCTAGGAGACCTTCAGGGGTCTTGGGGTCTCTTATGGGTAATGTTATACTCACCCTTAGATAGGCTTCACCTACACCTTATTGTGTCTTGTGCAGACAACGGACAACTTTGACTGAGACTTGGGGAGCCAGGACCTGATGGTGGACAGCAGTGACTGTTGATGTGGAGGTCGTAGTGACGAGTTGTACCTTCCCTTCAGGTAGGATCCTTAGTAGACAACCTCATGAGTTTTTTTCCCTTTTTGATGTTATTTCATTTATGTTGGGCGTGTATTTTAGCCTCTTAGCTTTTAGTTGTACTTGTACAGTGTTTTTTAGTGGTATATTGTTTCCCTTTTGGAAATTGGGACTTGGTTGGGCGTGTGTGTGTGTGTACTGGTATCCAAGAAAATGCCTCCCATTTGGAGATTGACGCCTTTAGTGCTAGTCGCTAGCCCCTGGCCTTCAGGAGGCGGGCTTGGGGTAGTCACGGAAGGGGCCCTAGGGGACTGGTCATGAAAAAATGAGTTTGTGCTTCAAAAAAGTTTCACTTCTAGAAAACCCATTATTTCAACGTGATAGTAGGGTTTTTTAAAATTCAATTTCTGCCACATGTATAATTTTTTTTTAAAAAATAATCATTTTTTTAATTCAAAATATCATAACAATATTAAGTTTATTTTTTGTTAATTCTATAAAGATATTATTTGTTTGATGAATAGTGTAAATTACTGATTATTAATTGAAAATAGCCTTTTAATTTAAATTATTTATAAAGATAAATTAAATTTTATATTTTTTTAAAAAAAATAGTTTAATAATATATTTATTAATCCAATTTATGTCTTTTTAAACCATTTAAAGTTGAAATTGGAGATAAAATCATTGTAAACTTTTGAACTCGTTCTCTTTGAAAATCCTATTTCTCATCGCCTCTCCAAGATTAATTTTTTGTTTAATTATTCAAATTATATGAATTGAATTTATAAAATTAAATTATATATTTTGAATCAAAATATTTTTTATTATTTATTATGTTCATATTAATTATATATTTAAATGAAAAGTGAGAACAATATATATTATTTATCCCATTTAAGGTAACAATGGGTTTACTAGAGAGATGGGGTTAAACTAAATAGCTGAGGTTTAAAATAACCTAAAAACATGTATAAAATATATTTTATTTCCATATATTGGCCCTATAATGTTTAATTATCACTAATAATTCATTTTGTTTTGTTAGGGATTGAGAAAATGAGGGAACGCGTTTTTCTTTTCAAAAACATATAGGTGTACCATTCACCTCACTTATAAATGGCCACCCACTGTCCTCTTCTCTTAAAACCTTCAAACCCTTTTTCCATTTCCAATATCTACCAAAATAACTTCAAAAATAACTAATATCATTCTATTAGATTTATTTTGGGAACAAATATGAACTAGGAAGGCTTTTTTTTGCAAACCTAATTTCTTTACCTGAAGAAGATGTAATGTTCATTAATGAGCCTTTTTATTTAATTTCTCCCACCACCTATTTAAATTCTTATTAAACCATGATTATATAATATACTAAAAATATTATGTTTTTTTATTTTTTTTAAGTTAATGTAATGAACCAAAACCTTATACAAATTCATAAAATGGTTTTCGAAATCATTATTCTTGTGTAAGGAAGACTACCACCTCTTCGGTCGATGTCATTCGTTTCTCCATTACTACCACTCATCATTGGGAATGATGATGTATCTAAATTAAATATATGATATTTATACTGTAATTATACCTTTTTAGAACATTTATATTATATAACATTTTATACATTCCATTCCATGGTGGAAACAATAATAACACTCTTACGTACAGAAGACTATAAGCTTACGAAGCAATGTGATTAATTATTCACGAACTCTCCATATGAATATAATATGGATTAAGATATATAACATAAATGATATAATTTTTGTATTAATTACATATTTATCATTATGAAAAGATAATATCTTTTATTCTTTCAAACTTTTTCAATCACTGAATTATGATAACGTTGTTTGTGTATGTGTGCACTACCACCTTTACAAAGTGATGTAACTCTCATTTAACCATCCCACCATATGGTTATCTTGTATAATTAATTATTAGGTTATTTATTTTATTTTTATCATTATATAGAGATAATATATTACCTAACTCTTTTCCTCAATGATTTTTGAAAGATGGTAATGTTATTAAACATATGTATTCCCTACCGTCTCAATGTTCGTAACTTAATTTATTTATAAAAAACATCATTCCCATTTGGAATTAAAAGTATAATTGACATATAAATATGATAGTTATTTTATTTTTAGTATTATTAATTATATTAATTAAACAAGAAAAAATTAATATGACTGAAAATAAAAAATAAGACTATATACAAAAAATAGTGACGTTGTTACCCAAAACGTGACTTTAGCATGGAATTGTTACTAAATGTGCCATAGAATGTCATTATTAAATCATATATAGAATGATATATAAATTTTTTGTTATGTAATATATTTATACTAAGAATATATTTATTATACTATAGTTTCAACCATGCCTGAATGAATTTAAGACTTATGGTAAGTGATTTCTAATATCTCATTTATTCCAAGGAGACAAATAAAAACTCCACACTCATTTTATCTCTGTAGAGAATATATTTCCCCTATTAATTTTTATTGTTAAAAAAATAGTTTTAATTATTTTTAATGTTTTATTAAATTTTATTATTTATTGGGGATTTTAAAAAAATATTATTAAAGTAGTAAGGGGCTTATATATCACTTTTTTACTTCTATAAGACACATTACATATTCCCAACCTTTTTATTTTATATGGTGTATTTACATCAATTGAATGTAATTTATGATTTCTATCCTAAAAATTATGGGGATTTAAATATCCTATTGAGTATCTCTCATTTAGGGGGTTTATGTTTCAAAAGTTACCAAAGTGGTAAGGGATTTTTGTCTTAATTTTCTATCTTTGATAGATATGGATATGTTATGAAACTATATTATTTTACAACACACAAATATAGCCCATTTTACATGTAATATAATGAATTTATTTTTACTCTTGATATTCAAAATTTCATTTACTGATAATACTTATTAAGGATTATGTTTAAGAGTTACCAAAGTGGTAATTATTTTTTCTTGCAATCTTATTGATTAATAAGATTATCCATGAATATGTTTCTGATGATAAAATATATTGATACATCTCTAAAGAAAATCATGAATTTTATTCACTTCTATTTACGTAATGAGATTATATTTTCACCCCTAGATTCCTATTTTCATGTACTCAATATTTTAAACAGACTGTTTTTTTTTTTGAAAACATATCTTTGGGTTCAAAAAGCCTTTTTCATCCAAAAAAATAATTTCTAATAAAATTTTCATAAATGTTTAAAAAATTTATGAAAATATTTATTAAAGATATTTTTACCAATATTTTAACTTTTCCAAAAAACATTGTAAGGATAATAAATAAATTATCTAAATAATAATTTTTAGGATTTTACCAAAAATGGGAAATAATATTTTTTCCACATTTATGACGTGAATGTAATTTCCCTCCATTACGTCCATTATTTTCTTTTGGGAATTTTTTATATTTTTTTAAGATTATTTTTTATAAAAACAGGTAAAAGTTAGTTATGTTTTAATAATATTTTTTCATTAGTAATATTTTATTTCTATTAAGAAACATTTTAAAATATTTTAAACAATTACTTTATATGATATAATTTTTATATTAAAAGAAATGGACTTTATAAAAACATTTGTGATTTAAAATTGTTTTTCATTTTGTAAAGATTATTTTCATGGAGAAAACTTTTAAATAATTTTTATTGTTTACATTATAAATAATAATGATTATCCTCAATGAAAATGATTGTTAAAATGTTTTATGTTTTAAATTTTTTTCATTGTAGGAAAGTTATGTTTCTCATGAAACATTCCATTTGATTTAAAATTAAAAATAATTCAGCATATAAGATGACATCCATTTATGTAACTTATTGTTTTTTAGGGATATGAACCAATGAAGCCATTCTTATTCATACACTAAATTGATTATGTTGAAAATATTTTTATGAAACACATTTCTCTTCCACATGTTAAACTATTATAAACTTTGTATAAAACACACTTTTTATTACATGGTTTATGTTATGTTTTAAGGATGAAAGGATTATAGAACTTTTCTCTTTTACATAGTTTATGAAATGATTAAATTTTAATGGGACCTATTTTATTTCATTGGTTATGATATGATGAAGTTTTTATGATATTGGGGAACACATATGTATGTTTTTTATTTTGTAATGTGTGGGACCCATATATCTCTCTAATGTGTTGGGTAATGATTTATATATCTTGATATATACTGGACTATAATGGAGAGTGAACCTGATTCAATAAGGGAAATTGTCGATAATTCATTGTTTTAGGAGTGAAAATTGACTATTATGATTGATTGGGGAGTAAAAATGTACCAAAATTATATCTTTAGCGGTGATCCTTCAAAAGAGTGGAATTAATTTTCTATGATAATGTGTATAACACAGTTAAATGTATTGTGATAATGTTATTCTAACATAGAACATGTTCATTAATTATTTCATGATTCATATATTATGAACATCCAATCAATATTACATGTCCCTGGATTCAAAATTTAGATATGTAGGGTATGTTTTTTCTATTTTATTATAATGTTATAATACCCTATTATTCATGTTATCCTCACACATCTTCATTGTTTTCCCTTAGTGAGCACATGATCTGGATCGTTGAAGGCCATGTTCCTTGGTAAGTCATCGTTCTTGGTTGTTTTCTTTAAATCTACTTCTCTTCCCTCTCTTGGATTCATATAAATAATCTGATGGTTATATATATGTGATAGTGTATTTCAATCATGATGATATATTGATGTGTTTATTTTAGGGACCGATATCTAAGGTAGATTTTTAGAGATTCAACATGGTTTAGTTAAATAATATTTTTTTCTTCATTTTTTACATAATTTCATAGGTCGGTGCCATCACTCCCTAAACATCCTATTATAAAATGATGGATTAGTTTCAAATTGATTTAATATCAAGAAATTGGTAATTAAATGGATGTGAAAATTATAGTAGAGACCACCTTTACTTATGGTCTTTTGTTTTGTGTAATTATGGAAACTTTTTATGTAATGTGCTTTGTTTTCAGGATTTTAAAATGTTGATTTTAAAATATTTATTTTTATTATTCAGGGAAAACAATTAATGGTTTTAAATAAAAATAATCTTTTATTTAAGTGGATTTAAAGGGTTGTTTTGTCATGGTTTTGGAATACATAGGTTGGTGTGATTTCATCCATTTGAGATGAACCAAAATAAGGGGCATGTACCATTGAGGTATAAAGGTACATGACCATAGATAAGGGGCGTCTTTAATTTTGACACAAGGAGATTGGAAACTTAGTGAAAAATAATTGTAAGAATGAGAAACCAATCGTGACTATGGGACTCTCACATAATAGGAATTCCAAAGATGAATTTATAATGGTTTAATGCATTTTTTATTTTCATTACTTTGAAAACATTTTGGTATAACAACTATTTTATATTTAGAAATAAAATTCTAGAAAATATTAAAGTGTTTCGTATAAATTGTTTCATATAAATTTGATACCATGTTCTATCCTAGGGTCATGAGTAGGGAAGTCATTTTGGGAAAGCCTAATGTGTTTCATTACTCACCCCTTCTTTAGATATTTGGTTCTTTTAAAAATATTTTCTATTGGTATATCAGTGAAGGGAAGTTATATAATTTATTCAGTGGTACAACATGATACTTGGGAGAAGATGGCTTAGTTTCATCTTAGAGCTTGTTGGAGTGGCAGAGTTGGTGTCTTTGAGTCTTTCAGTTTTGTTGACTTTGTCTTAATCTTTATAGTTCATATTGATTTTTTTTGCACTTGGTACATTGATATTGTTGGATTTATTTGTTTTACACTAATTTTTCTTAATGTGTTATCATTCATCATATAGTTTTTGGTTTTGGTTGTTTTATTTTTAAATATAAATTATCCCCTAATTGTATTGAATCCCTTGTCATTTATTTCACCCTTTTTGTATCTTGTGGTAGTCGCCTATGGCCTATTATTAATTCCTCCTTGACTCAATACAATTAGTTGGGGTGTTAGGTTATATTTGGTATTATATTTTTTGGTCCTCAACTTGAAAATGATATCACTATTGCTTGGTCCAAATCATTCAAGGAAAAATGGTAATGGTTTTTGGTCCTGGTGATAAAATTTTTTCTGGTTTAGTTCTCAATTTGATATGTAATAAAGGAGTAGGATTTTTACGACATGAAATATATAGAATAAACATAAATAACAAACCTATTTATAATTAACATAATGTTTCTAGGGAGTTGGCTATATATGTGTTTTGCAGACACTTATAGGAATTATAATCTAATTATCCCCAGTTTAGCTAATGAGATGATTGGGACATGCATAGCTAGAAATGACTATCCACTAGGAGTTTGTATTTCATTATTAGTAATGATTTTTTATTTGGTGAAAACATGTTTGTTTTTTAAAATAATTGATAAATTTTTTCAAAATGTGATATTTCCAAAAGGCCATGACTATGGTATTTTGAAAATTATAAGATTTTCATATTCATGGCGTAAATTTTTGAAAATTATTGAACATGGAAAATAATAACATTTGAAACTAAATTTTTTGATATATTATGTGGTATAATATGAAATTTTTAGGTCAAAAGATGCAATAGTGTGTGACTTCAAGAATATGATTTTTTTTCTAGAAAATTGAACATGGTAGGGATTATTGAAATAAATCAGAAGAAGATACAGAGAATATGGTGTAACCTGTGAAAAAGTTGAACCAAGAGCTAGTTCAAATTAGAATCCATGATTTTCAATTTGTGGAATGATATAATTTAATGTATGAAGAAAGTAAAGTAGATAATTTCATTTATTTATGGAAGAAAAATATACACATCTTTCAGGGTGATTCTAAACCAGAGAATGAAGAATTGTGGCTAAAAATGATGAATTGAATCCTCGATTTTATAGGCATACTTGTGGAGTTGAACATCATGATAGAAATTAATATTTCTTAGGATCATTATTTATAGTGTTAGGATTTTTAAGTTTAGGAAAAATTAGACCACAGCCTTTCATGTGAGTATTTTGAAAAATTGTTCAACAAAAAAAACTATCCTCATACATTTAGGATTGAAAGAATTATATACATTTTTTTGATGTAGTAGAGCTTCTATGTGACTAATTATGTAGCTAAAATTATGAATTTAGTCTAACTTACATCCTAGGTTATCTAAATTTCATCCTTGAAGTCATACATATTTGAATCGAAGATGGGGTAGGAAATTAGCTCAATGATTTACGTTCTCTATATAATGGCTTGTTCAAAGATGGTTAGTAGAGATAATGTGGAAAAAGAGACATATCATCATAAATAGGTGGAAGCCACATGTTTATAACTATGGGAAATAGTGAGAACTCTAATTATGGGAGTAAAAATAATATGGAAACCTACATTCAAATAGGTAGTATGACTCTGAATTAGAAGGGATTGGTAAATCTACCTCTAAGTCCCAATAGTAAATATGGATATTTCCGATATGGTTTATTCAGCCACATAAAGCATGAATTAATGAAACCACTGAGATAATTTCACTATTGAAATCGTATGGGGATCTTTAGCACTATTTTCATAGTTCTCCAAGGTCTTATGTTGAGGAAAGATACATGTGTTAAATATTTCATGTACATCGACAAGACGAGTAAGGTAGAATAATTATCATTAGAAGAACTGATATATCTATGGTGATTCCAAAAATTCCATGACTCCATAGGTTGAAAAATCGGAAAAATGATATAGAAAACATAATACAATGAGCCAGTAGTTATAGGGAGATGAGTATGTGATTATGGATGATCAATCTTGACCATCGATGGTTCAAGGTATGATTCTTTTGAATTATTACATTATGTATGATTTATTTTGATATTGTTTCATCCCATTTGTTTAATTCTTATCATGATGTTGAAAATATGGGTTTTAACATTGAGATAATGTCTTTTATTTGAAATATTCAAACACCTCCAGGTCAAATAGAATGACAAGTCATTATGTGTAGAGCATGATCAATAAATGTTGAAGAAGAAAAGTTTATATGGGATTTCTATGTTCTTGAGATGGGTGTCTAAGACATAATACTTGGTATGTATTAGTTTTTTATTTTCAAATACAACACCAAATTTTATTCAGAAAGAGTTAGTTTTATAACATACGATGGCATCGAGAATCTCTTTAGATGTGACTACAAGGTTAAGGAAGGTTAAATGAGCTTTTTGGTAGAGGTATTTTTAATGATTTCATATCCCTATTTACTTTACATATTATTTGATGGAAAAATGTATATAGTAGTTTTTATATTACAGTTGGAATATATTTAAAGAAAATGGTTCATTCATCCTAAAATGTCCTTGTGGGTCACATCGATCTTTTTTCTCAAAAAGAAGTATGTAACTCTTACTATTTGTGTATATTATCACAATATTAGCCATGTTATGATAAAGAATTGATATCCACATCCAAGAATTAGTGATGTTTTTTAAAAATTTATGGGAGTTTAGTGATTCTCATAAATTTAGCAATGATCGATATATCACTAATTTTGTGGTCGGTATGATAATATTACAAATACTTATTTCATAAGAAAATATGTACATTATGAGTATGTGGGTATACCTTTCTATCTTTCTAATTCAATAACAATATTTATAGAATTTTTGAATCATATATTTTAGATATATATATATATATATTATTTTGGGGTGGTTTTTGTGGATGACACAATGATGTATTCAAGGATAAGGGGTGAGCATGAGAAATACTTGGAAATAGTGTTGGGAATCTAGAGAGATCATCATATGCATCCCCAATTGAAAATTTATAATTTTTTGGATAAAATAGGTATGTTTATATGGCCATATAATTTGTCAAAGTTGTGTTTATATAGATCTAGAAAAGATATAGGTTGTTATCTCTTGACAACCCCAAAATAATGTCTTTGAGATACATATTTTCCTTAGTCATGTTAGTTATTACTAAAATTTTGTTCATGATTTTTCATTACTAGATTCACCTGTGTATGCTTTGAAAGAAAAAATGTTCTTTAAAATGGAATTATTAATGTTATAAGTATTTTGAATAGCTAAATTATCTCCTTATATAAGAACCAATAATGATTTTTTTGGAATCAAGACAAGTGAATGTGGTGTATTGTAATGATTCAGGATCTGAGTTGAGAATAATTTTCAAGAAGGGAGATCATTTTGCTTATTATGGCTCATGGATGTTACGGTTACATGCAGAGAACTACCCAAAACATTATTTGGAGTTATATTCCTTAGTCTATGATTTTCATAACTGGTGTCATTACCTCTTTGAGGAACTATATACAATGTTTATAGATCATTAAAGGATAAAGCATATTTTCTACCAATGGGACATAAATTTGATATAAAGAATTTGTATGGAGTATCTCAAAATATTCTACTTTGACATGATATATACTCTAGGTAATGAAAAATCTATGGAATATGAAATAAGAATAAATTTATATGCTTCGTTGGAAAAAGAGGCTTCATATAATTGGAAGTTGATATTAGTCATAATTATCTTGCACATGGATTGTGAATATCAAAGTAATATAATAGTTTTCATCCAAGTTTCATTTGTTCATTGTTTGGTTAATATAGTTATAGAGGCACAGACATCTAATTCATAATGTGTTAATATAATGTCAAAACTCAATTTTAGGTTTTCCATTGAGTGATGAATTCCTTTACAAGTCTCTATTCATGGTTTTTTTCCTTAGAGGTAATTCTATTTCATATCTTGGATTAATAGATATGATATTTTTCAAAAAAGATCTATGATACTATATTCTAATCAAGATGATATATTTATGTGTTTATGTTAGGGAACGAGATCTTTGGTGGGTTTTTTGAGAGTCAACCTAGTTTTGTTGAAGAAGTTGTGTGTCTCTTCATTTTCTCCATAGTTTCTCATTTATGTGGATTCACTCTTGATTAACTTTATTATCTCATTATGTATTTGTGTCAAATTGACTTAATTTCATAAAAATGGTTTCGAAATTTGTTTCAAAATCATTGTAGAAACCCTATTTAGTGATGGTTACTAGTTTTGTGGAATTGTGGGGATATATTGTGAAAAGTGCTTTGTTTTCCAGATTCTAAAATGTTGATTTTAAAATATTCCTTTTTTTGATTCATGTAAATATTTTTTTGTGGATTATTTTTCTATAAAAATTTATTTTATATCTAAATGGTTTGAAATGGTTTTTTAGACATGGTTTTGGAATAAATTATTTGGTGTGAGTTCATGATTTCCATGTGACCCTAAATAAATGTCGTAAACCATTGGGGTATAAAGGAACATGACCCTTAATAAGGGTTGTGTGTCATTGGGAAACCTAGGGATTGGAAAATTTGTGATGACTTTCTGGATGGGTGAAAAATATCACATGAGTGTGGATCTGTCACAAAAGAATGTATGTGTGGGTGTGTGTGTGGGTGTGCATGTTTGAATCACTGAATGTTCATGCGAGAAAGGAATTTTTAATGTATTAAAGCATAGTTATTTTCCTTTCTAGGGAAAATATTATTGACTAAAACTATTATATATTTTAATTTAAATAGCTAAAAGTTTTTTAATTGTTTTATATAAATTTGGTAATTAAAATTTGCTAACATTTTCAATCCTAGTGACGTGATTAGGAATGTCATTTGAGGGAATCCTATAGAGTTTCATTACTCACCCCTTTATTGTCACTTTGGTTAATATGAAGATATTGTTGATTATTATATAGGTAAATGTTAGGTGAAAATTTTATTTAGAGTTAATTCATGATTCTTTGGTGTAGTTGATGATTTAGTTCTTGTATCTTGATGGAGTGGAAGAGTTTGTGTCTTAGAGTCCTTCAGTTTTGTTGGTTTTGACTTCCACATTGTTTTTGTTATTGATTTTGGTTTCCACTTGGTACTTTGACATAGATAGTTTCAATTTTTATACATTGAGTTTTATTAATGTGTTATCATTAATCATATAGTTTTTGGGTGTGGTTATTTTATTTTCAAATAGAAAATCGTCCCCCAAGTATTGACTCCCTTGGAATTTATGTCCAGCCTTTAGTGTCTTGGGGATGTCGCCTAAGGAGAAGTATCAATTACACAAAGCCTCTAGAAAATGAGGAAGTGTGGGATATTACATATTTCACTTATTACCATGTTATATTAAATTACTAAATCCATTATCTTTAGATCAAGTGTTTCAATGATATTTGACTTATGCGTCCAAAATCACTTGGATAGGTCGACTATTTGTCTAAGTGGTCATTATTTCAAAGTATAATGAATAATAATAATGAAATAATTATCATATTTTTACATCAATCATTATTTTGAAACCTATCATGAATTTTTTTTTTGAGAATTGATTTATCTAATGATCATTGAGATGGTAGTCCATACGTACACATGAACAATGTTTCCGTTTTTAAATGATAATTATGGAAATATGGTATGTAATATTTAATCATTAATGAATGATCATAATATAATAAATATAATATTATTAATTTAAATTTACTTTCATAAATCATCTATATGGTGTGGTGACGCAAAGAGGGTCACATCCCTTCTTAAAGGTGGTAGTCAAGACACCCACGAACAACATTATCATTATTCATTGAGTGAAAATGGAAGAGCGGAATTCAAATTAATTTATATATAACTCATAAGGATATCAATAATATCATAAATATGTCGTTTTTATCAGAAATTATCAATAAATTTATTCTATGTACCTTCCATATAAAGAAATAGTGAAAAACATATCACATCTCTTCAAAAGGTGGTAGTATATTGTACACACGATAGACATTATTGTATCTCCTATGGAATAGAATATAAAAAGTTTATATAGGATATAATTAGTCTAGAGGTATATTTATGTAAACAATATAATATAAATAATTCATAACCACTATCATACCCAACCTCGAGAGGTGTTTATGTAAAAGTTTCACATAGGTCCCCAAGGTCGGTCTTCCATACATATGAGGAACACTGTAATTTCCAATTTCAAGGAAGAGGAGATAGATGTATGTAATTATATTAAATTAATAAAATATAAGTATATTTTATAAAATGGTTTTTTTATACAATTATTAATGAAAAATATTTGATGTGGTGGGAGAAGAAATAAAACAAAAATGCATAGTTGTGATTTTTACTCTTCCTGGACCACCTCTTTATGATTATAACTAAATAATTACTATAATGGATTTATAACCAATCCATGGATTCTATTATGAGATTATGGTTTTTTGGAAGTGATTTTATTGGTAATTTTAATATCCTAAAGGGTTTTAAGGTTTGATAAATAGATTATTTTGGGTTTTTTTTACAAGTGTGTTGAGACGAATAATTGTAATTTTTTAAAAGGGAAAGGTGTACCAACATTTTTCACATGCCATAGTTGTTCAAAATGGAGTATTATAATGAATTAGACATAATGAATTCTAAATAATGGAAGAAAATATTTTTTAAATAAGTTTTTATTTCATTTTAATTGTTGTCATTTTAGTTTACCCCCCCCCCCCCCCCCAATAAACCCACTTTCACCTTAACTGTGGTAAATGATTTTTAAGACTTTCACTATTCATTATTGTAAAAAAATTAATTTTACATTACTAGAAAATATAAATTATTTTGATTAAAATTATTGAATCTATTTTATTAAATTATATTCAAAGAACTAGAAAATTTATATTTAGAATAAAACTCATAGACACAATTAAATAGTAGGGTTTCAATATGAAAATTCTCATATGTATGTTAGGTTTTAAAAAAAATATTCAATTTTCAATTGAATAAAATTACTTGAATTTTATTTATTATAATATAAGTGAACTAATTTTACTTTAAAAAAATGAATTATAATTTAAAAATAAAAAAATTAAATGAAAATGGGATTCTCAAATAAAAATCATTATTTTTCACTGTTCATAAAAATGAAACTTTTCATAAACATCTGAAAAAATCAGAATAAGATCATTTGGATATTATTATTTCAAAATTTATGTTCAATTAATCAAATAGTATTTTAAAAAGTTAAAAAAATAAATTTTGAATTCAGTGAGCAACGTGTGATGCAATATTCTTTAAAAAAATACTATTTATAGAAGTCATTTCATTTTCATTTAGATTATTTTTATTTAATTTTAAATAAATATATATCAATATTTTTAATAATTCAGTTGTTAATATTAGTAAATATGATTTTAGTTGATAAATGAATATTGAATAATTTATTATGATTTAGTTATACTCGGGGTTTGATTTTATGTAAGCTATCGAAGAGGTTAAACTTAATGAAATATCTCCCATATATTTTTTATGATTGATAGTGCATGTCTCATGCTCCATCGAATAAAATGTTATTATTTTATAATTTTGTTGATTAACAAATTTGAATTAAAATTTGAATTAAAATTTGAATTTTTTTTTAATAGTTGCCCTTGTTTAACTATTTAAAACATTTTGAATAATCTAAAAAACATAAAGCAAACATGGTTGTGTAAAATCCACTAATTTCATATATGTTATAAAAGCATAATTATTCCATTTTTGTAATAGAATGTAAAAATTTTATCTTTTATTAATCATTATTAACATTTATTTAAAACATTAAAAATATTCAAGGATAATATAATTTGTACTTAATGAATAATTTTCAAAAATAAATAGGTCATTCATAAAATAATATTAGAAAATATTTATATAAGGAAAATATATATACCACATCAAAAAGATAAATAATAAAATCATTTCTTTAGAAAATAAATTTACTAGATTCATGTAACAATGTAAAGAAAATATATATGAAAACATGGAAAATATATAAATATCCAAAGAATAATAAAAACTTATTAATTTATTAAGTATCTATTTGTTAATTCTTTGTATAAAAATAATAACAATACAAAAGAAAAAATATTGTAAAAAAAAATTTTAACACTTGAAACTATTAAGTGGTTTCCTCTTTAAATAATAAACTTGAATTGAAACATTAACCCTAATGAATATATATATATATATATATTCATTTGAAATTCATCATACGGAATTCATATTCTATCCATATAAATGAATAGGTTTATGATAAAAATAAGGTCTCAATTGAGAGTAAATTGAGATGAACTCCCTTTCAATAATCATACTGTTGAAGTGAGAATTATTCAATTAAGTATGAAAATTTTAAACTGAAAAAATAAATTTTGAAATATATCACAGTTTAATTTAATGTTACTTCTATTATATTATTAGAATTGCATAATCAATTAAGAAGTTATATAACCTAATGAATTTAAATTAATTTAATAAATTCCTTACAAAGATCATCTGATTGGTTTGAGAAATTACTTAATGAAGTGATTATGTGTAAAAAATAAAATTCATAAAAAAAATGTCTAAATATAACATAATACAATCAGAGGTTATATGAAAATAATAATGGTATAATGTACTCAATAAAATAGAGGTATAATCTAGTGAATTGAAAAAAAATTATGTAACCCCCTTACCTCAAATTTGACTTCGCTGGTAAGAAATAACATATTGTGTATAATAAATTCATAATTATTATAAATTGATAAAAAAAAATAGATATATCAATAATATATTATTTTATCAATTTATATAATCTTATCATCAATTTAATAACAATATTTTATTACTATATTTTTTGTAACGTCTCGACCCGAGTCACCCCTAAACCGGTGGTCGGACCAGTCGCCACATGACCTCAAGCGTGTCTCCCTGTATGCTAGAGGCTGCCGACTAGAAGCGAGGGTCTAGGGATAGTCAATGGGGAGACTATACCCTCTTATCAGAGTTCCATAGTGTTATATCAGTGTAGATAACAAACAATAGCAGAATCAGTAACTCATAAATGACAAACAGTGGAAGACAAATAATACTCATTTTATAAAAGTGGACAACGCCAATTTATACAGCATATGCATGCATGACATGCTAATGATACAAAAGTAGAAAATAATGAACAAAATAGTATACTTTACATTCCAATGCAGAAATAAATAAATAATGATTCAAATCCCCATGGGCGATCTCCTCGAGCATCTCGAGCCTCTACTCGGTCCTCTGCTCCTAACTCCCAAGTAAATGCAAACTGCATAGTCCTACAACCAAATAGAATCTACTTGGGTACTCTGTGTAATGGAAGCCTGAGTAGGGTGTGAGATATAAATCTCAGCAGGTCGGGACCACCGGTGTCTACCCCAAATAACACATTTAATAAATAATTTAAAACACATGAAGGCATAAATAAAATAAAGTAAGAAGTAAAAAGTAACTATATACTCAAGTACCTACTACAGCCCTCAGCTGGTGTCTGAACCTGCACTATGTATTTTTCATGCATACTCAATAATCATTACATAATCATTTTTCATCTATCAATTACTCAAATATTATTATGAAAGTATTGAGATTTGACCTACGCCCGACATCCCCCATATAAGTCACCCACCACGGATATCTCTAAAGACCATTTAAGTAATCAAAGAAAAGTCTGAATCCAAGCTTGTGCTTTGGCTTGGATAATGCATCATAAGTTATTCAATTTAACCTTTCATATACTATGTCTAAGCCCATCCACTAAAATAGTGATTCACTTCTGGGTCCGTTCACTAATAGTGGTTCAACCAATTCATTAATAAGTCTAAACCCTTTCTCATAATCAATTCACTAATCATCATGTCACAACAGCCTTCATTAACCATTAACTCATTTCACGCACGAACAATTGGACACACGGTCCAATGTTGATTACTCGGTGTAGAATGTCATGTCTAGCACCCTAGTGAGTATTCGGAGCATCAGTCCATGTCTCAAAACACATGGGTATTTGGAGCATCAGTCCATGTCCCATAAAAGAATATTTTCTTGCAAGATGGGTGTAGAATGTCATGTCTAGCACCCCGTGAGTATTTGGAGCATCAGTCCCTGTCTCACAACCCATTTATAAATCAAACAAATACATCTATCATTGGTTTAGAATGCCATTTCTAACACCCTGTGAGTATTTGGAGCCTCAGTCCTTGTCTCACAACCCATTCATCAATCATACATATACATCTATCATTGGTGTAGAATAGCAGGTCTAACACCACTAAACCAATTTGTTAATTAATTCAATAATTAATTAACAACAAAAAATACTCATCAAATAAGTCAACACTTAATTAACAATTCAACATCTCATTAATTAATAATTAATTAACAATTAATTATTCTTAGCAAGCCAACTGAATAATTAACTCAGCACTTAATTATCCAAATTCTTTAACAAGTCTGAACCCGTCCATTCAAACAATGGTTCGTCCAGGACATTAACAATTCACAAGGACACCATAATCATCTCAAAACATGATGAAAAAAGCCAAGATATTTAACAATCATCTCACACAACATATCATATTCCTAAACAACTCCATCTAAGAAAACATAAGGCATGGAATACTAATACGCATCAAAAGGTACTCCTGGCCTACAACCGTAACAAACTATCAATTCACAATCTTAATTTTACTCCATGAAAAATAATATAATTCAAAAATTAATTAATTAACCCTTATCGCTTTAACCAATCATCAATTAGTTAACCATTTACCATTTAACATGTAATAATTAATCCCTCCATTTATTATTACTAGTTTCCAATTATCTACCGAACATGTCAAATATTTGATATTCCCAATAATCTGTAAAATCCACAATCCTTTTCCAACTCATGAATTGATAATTAATCATTCCATTAATTACCCTATTATTCATTCTTCCCATTCAAATCATTCAATTGTTTAATCATGTCACTTTAACTATATTAGCAACCCATGCTTAAAATCAACACATGTTCAAGTCCTCATTTATCTCACGTGGGCGACATCATTTAATAACATCAAAATTTTCTTGCATTGAAAAATCATAATCAAGGAACTCATATACTTAATTTATATAAAGGATCTATAGTTATCATATAAAGTGTTAAAGATTTGGTACCCTACCTCGGGGTTTTGACGGAAACCACAATGAACGAAAGACCCTCAAGATAAACGGGTTGATTCTTCAAGAACCCGCCTTAGATCACTTCTCCTAGAAAGACCAAGACCAAAACTCATCATACTTGTGATCCAAACACTTATATTTACCCATAACGGGCATTGATCTAAGAAACCGTGAGAAGAGGAGGTGTAGATCTAAGCAGATCTAAGAAACCGCACAAGAATGAAGAAGAACATCTTCCTACATCAAGAAACTGGCTTCGATTCGCTAAGAGAGGCCTCCGGATCGCCTCCAAAATTCTTGGGAGAGGTTTTCCAACCTTCATGGGAGAGTAATCCCAAGTTATGGACACTTAGAAGGAAAAACTATCCATATAAAGGAAAAAAAGAGTGAGATCCACAATTTAAGGATCTCGTTTAAGTTCATGCACAGTTAGTTCGCAAGGTTAGACACACTGAGTGATAACCGTGCGTTAGCTACTGCCTCGGCCACCCCTCTTTCATGGCCTCACCGCACGGTCTCTCCTAATCGTGCACCAACTGTGCGGGAGATACTGTCTCAAAACTTCAACTACGCACGGTTTGTCCACACAGTTAGAAAAACCGTGCGCTGCACGTACGACTTCCCCTTTACCTCAAAACTTCTATCAAAGATCGAAAAAACATCATCTTTAGGTGATCCAACACTTGGAATAAAATTTCAAAGCTCAGTTTAAAAAGAACGACCAGTTGATAAACTGAAAAAGAAATTCAAAAACATTCGTAATTTTACCCCGGTTCAAAACACGGGATCTTACATTATACTCGCCTTAAAAACTTCTCGTCCCCGAGAAGCCATCGGGAACCAATACTAAAACAACCGACCTACCAAGGTCATTTAATCTCGTTAGAAGTGACGTGTTGCGTTTCCAACGCCAAACACACCTTTAACCCTTCTCAAACCTGATGGATAAGCCTTTTTAACTTGATCCAATGATTACTCTAAAGCTCAAACATCGAAACAGATCTTATATATTAGGTCATTAGAAGGACCTTGTCAACGTAAAAGGTTGAACCTCGATCAAACAACAGAACATGTTTCACAAGCTTCCCTCAAAAGACGTCGTAGACCGAAAATCCACTTTCGCCCTTTATCTGACGATGTTCCTTTAAAACTATCCCAAAACCATCCGCCAATATAACGAAGTCCTTACCCAATATCTGGTAAATTTTCCAATTCAATCCATCGCAAGGTTATTTTAAAAACATCCATGCCCAAACACAAATAAGGAATTAGTCCAAAGAATCAACGCATCCTGCGTACTACCTAGATAACAACTACTCATCAATCCCAAAAACATTTAAACTGTAGCATGGAACAAGACCAACGCTATCTTAGTGTCTTCGTGACGAGGTCAAGATAGGGGACATGTTCATCATGTCCAGAAGAGCGCACTAAGAGAAAACCAAGGTCACGAAGAAGATCAGTCAAACCATTACTGGACAACT
This sequence comes from Viscum album, assembly GCA_963277665.1. Taxonomy (NCBI): domain Eukaryota; kingdom Viridiplantae; phylum Streptophyta; class Magnoliopsida; order Santalales; family Viscaceae; genus Viscum; species Viscum album. The sequence continues at coordinate 638,013,418 of OY728157.1, forward strand.
ATGTTCTCAAATCTCGGCATCACCTACCAACACGTTCATCGAGAATAAAGTGGAAATACCAACCATAGGATTTCCCATGACATCTCAAGAAAAGATCTGCCGCTCACTAGTGAGCTAGATTAACAACAATATCGACATGTCACTACACCCGGGTCTTTCGAAAACTATTCCATGTGTTGAAATGAAACTGGTTATTTAACGATCAAGCTACTCTACATGGATTTGACCAAAAACCGTACTCAATTATACAAAAAGACTTGTTACGGGGTCATTTTTCCTTATACAACCATTTTCCTAGATGACACCATAACCAGTCATCCATTACTAAGAAGAAGGGGTTAAATGACCAACAAAGTAGTCGACCATGCCTGAGGCATGTCTAACCAGCGGACAAGGAGCATTACTCGATGCCCAAGACGACAAAAAGGTCAAGAAAAACATCACCACCCATTCGAACAAGGGTGTCCTAGGAAACTGGAAGTCCTACTTGGGACAACGTCACCCAAAAAATCTAAAAGAGTGATAAAAGCCATAGCGCTAGCAAGGAATTTAAGTTCCAAGGTCGTAACTGACCGCAGGTTAGCCCCTTAAAAAGAAAAAAGTGTCAACCTTAAACCGGGTCACTTCAAACAAGTCACTAGGCTCAAAAGCTGAACATAAGGCCATTGCTAAGGAGAAGAATTCCTATGAAAAGTACTCATGCTTCTGTTCCAAGGAAACTCAAGAGAAGTCCAAACTACCCTTTACATGAGGGTTTTAAAAAGTGGACACCACAATAGGTTCCATTTCCTATACTCTTATAATTAATCACTTTTAATCATTAATCATCAAATGATTTAATAAAAACATCGAGTACCATTTTCAAAACATCCCAAGGCAAAACAAGAAAGTTTCATAAATCTCCCTTTTTAAATCATTTAAGTTAGTTGACATCCCATCATTTTCAAGAAACTTGTAAAAATAAAAAAAAATTAAGAAGATAAGGCAACCTACGAGGATCCCATTTTAACCAACCTGGGTTCTCTATAAAGCAACCCAATAGAAAACGCACAGGTATTAAAATTTTAAACACCCAAACGGGTTATCTCATAAAAACACTACCCAACTGACCTACTTGGGTCCAGTTTCACTTTAGAAGTTATCCATTTGATTTCAGATCAACATTAAACATCTTTCACATTTATAAGAATTTCACACGGCATCAAGTCATCACATTTAATATGAGTCGTCATTTCCTAATTCATGAAGTGCCCATACACTCCATGGATTGAAACTTTGCTCTCATTAATGGATACCAATGTCAATTCAGCAATTAACATGATCAACCTAATAGTCCAAATTATGTGGGTGGCCACCTACCAATCGATAAGGCCCCTATACCTCTTATCTCTAGATTTTGACTCCCATTTAACATAATAAACATTTATTTAACATTTTATCTTTATCACCCCTTTCACATATCAAAACTTATCTAACATTTTAGCATAAGTAGTAACACAACAACATGTTATAACTTGGAAGCATGTCACAAAAAAAACGTGCTAATAACCAAGGTAGTATGAAAATAATCACTCAATCATGCCAAATCTATCACTGTAACATGCTATCTAGAGAGGCATGATAAGGCATATCAAACATGGAATTGTACCCAAGGAACACAATCCAAATTAGCAGGAATCCTACTAATGCAACTACATGGAATGTTATATGCATGACATGTGAATCTCTAAGTTCCTAAGATGATGCATGTGTGAAACTTCCTTTCCATATCAGGCCAAGAAAATCATTCTTTTCAAAATTATCAAAATCAATAAACAGTGGAAAATACACCAATCACTCAAGGTAAAATCATATCAATTGTAACCTCTAATAGTAAAAACATCAATTCCCATCCCTGGAAACTTGGTCATTTCTCGTACATGAGGCGATTAGTCCCAAGCATGGCTATTAACCCAAGCACCAACACATTCCTAGTCTCCTGTCTACCAACCCCAAAACAGTAAGAAAAAGGAAAATAAAGAAACCTAAACCTTTGATACCACATTGTAATGTCCCGACCCGGGTCACCCCTGAACCGGTGGCCGGACCAGTCAACACATGAACTCAAGCGCGTCTCCCCGTACGTCAGAGGCTGCCGACTAACAGCGAGGGTCTAAGGATAGTCAGTGGGGAGACTATACCCTCTTATCAGAGTTGCACAATGGTATATCAGTGTAGATAACAAACAATAGCAGAATCAGTAACTCATAAATGAAAAACAGTGGAATACAAATAATACACATTTTATAAAACTGTCCAACACCAATTTATACAGCAGATGCATGCATGACATGATAATGATGCAAAAGTAGAAAATAGTAAACAAAAAAACATGACTTAAATTCCAATTCAAAAATAAATAGATAATGACTCAAAGCCCCAAGGGTGATCTCCTCGAGCATCTCGGGCCCCCTCTCGGTCCTCTGCTCCTAACTCCCAAGTAAATGCAAACAACATAGTCCTACAACCAAATAGAATATACTCGGGTACCCGGTTCAATGGAGGCCTAAGTAGGGTTTGTGATATAAATCTCAGTAGGTCGGGACCACCGGTATCTACTCCAAATCAGACATTTAATAAATAATTTAAAACACATGAAGGCATACATAAAATAAAGTAAGAAGTACAAAGTAACTATATACTCATGTACCTGCTTCAGCCCTCACCTGGTGTTTGAACCTGCACTATTCATTTGTCATGCATACTCAACAATCATTACATAATAATTTTTCATTTATCAATTACTCAAATCATATCATGAATTTCATGAGATTCGGCCTACGCCCGACATCCTTTGTATAAGTCACTCACCACAGATGACTCTAAAGACCATCTAAGTAATCAATGTAAAAACCGAATCCAAGCTTGTGCTTTGGCTTGGATAACACGTCATAAGTTATTCAATTTAACCTTTCATATACTATGTCTAAGCCCGTATAATAAAATAGTGATTCACTTCTGGGTATGTCCACTAATAGTGGTTCACCCAATTCATTAATAAGTCTAAACCCTTTCTCATAATCAATTCACAAATCATCATGTCACAACATCCTTCATTAACCATTAACTTATTTCATGCAACAACAATTGGACCCACAATCCAATGTTAATTAATGGGTGTATAACGTCATGTCTAGCACCCTCATGAGTATTCAGAGCATCAGTCTGTGTCTCACAACCCATGGGTATTTGGAGTATCAGTCCCTGTCCCATAAAAGAATATTTTCTTGCAAGTTGGGTGTAGAATACCATGTCTAGCACCCTGTGAGTATTTGGAGCATCAGTCCGTGTCTCACAACCCATTTATCAATCATAAAAATATATCTATCATTGGTGTAGAATGCCATTTCTAACACCATATGAGTATTTGGATCCTCAGTCCTTTTCTCACAACCCATTCATCAATCATACATATACATCTATCATTGGTGTAGAATACCATGTCTAACACCACTGAAAAAATCCATTAATTAATTTACAATTAATTAACAACAAAAAACACTCCTCAAATAAGTAAACACTTATTAACCATTAAACATCTCATTAATTAATATTTAATTAACAGTTAATTATTCTTAGCAAGACAATGGAATAATTAACTCGGCACATAAATATAGAAATTCTTTAATATGTCTGAACTTGTCCATTCAAACAATGGTTCGTCCATGACTTTAGCAATTCACAAGCACACCATAATCATCTCAAAACATGATGAACAAATCCAGGATATTTAACAATCATCTCACACAACATATCATATTATTAATAAACTCCATCCATGATAAATTAAGGCATGGAAAACTAATACGCATCAAAAGGTAGTCCTGGTCAACAATCGTAACAAACTATCAATTCACAATCTTAATTTTAATTCATGAAAATTAATTAATTCAACATTTAATTAATTAAACCTTATCTCTTTAACCAATAATCAATTATTTAACCATTTACCATTTAACATGTAATAATTAATCCCTCTATTAATTATTACCAGTTTCCAATTATCTACCGAACATGTCAAATATTTAATATTCCCAATAATCTGTAAAATCCATAATCTTATTCCAAATCATGACTTGATAATTAATCATTCCGTTAATTACCCTATTACTCATTCTTACCATTCAAATCATTCAATTTTTTAATCATATAACTTTAACTAAGTTAGTAACAAATGCTTAAAATCAACACATGTTCAAGTCCTCATTTATCTCATGTGGGCGGTATCATTTAATGACATCAAAAGTGACATGCATCGAAAAATCATAATCAAGGAACTCATATAATTAATTTATATAAAGGGGCTATATTTCTCCTATAATTTTTTAATGATTTGGGACCCTACCTTGGGGTTTTGACAGAAAACACAACGAACGAAGAACCCTCAAGAGAAACGGGTTCATTCTTCAGGAACACACCTTAGATCACTTCTCCTAGAAATAACAAGTCCAAAACTTGTCATAATTGTCATCCACCCAATTATATTTACCCATAAAGGGCATATATCTATGAAATTGTGAGAATAGGAGGTGTAGATCTAAGCTGATCTAAGAATCTGAACAAGAACGAAGAAGAACATCTACCTACCTCAAGAAATCGGCTTCGATTCACCAGGAGAATCATTCAGATCACCTCCAAAATGATTGGGAGAGGTTTTCTAACCTTCAAGGGAGAGTAATACTGAGTTATGGCCACATAAGAGGAAAAACAAGCCATCTAAAGGAAAAAACGAGCGAGATCCACAATTTAAGGATCTCGTTTAAGTGCTCACACGGTTAGTTCGCATGGTTAGACAAACAGTGTGATAACCATGCGTTAGCTTCTGCCTTAGCCACCCCTCTCACATGGCCTCATCGTACGGTCTCTCCCAACTTTGTGCCAACCGTGCGGGAGCTACTATCTCAAAACATCAACTACGCACAGCTTGGCCGCACGGTTAGACAAATCGTGCGCCACCCGTGCGACTTCCCCTTTAACTCAAAACTTCTATTAAAGATCGAAAAAACAACATCTTTAGGTGATCCAAAACTCGGAATAAAATTCAGGATCTCATTTTAAGAAGAGCGACTCGTTGATAAATCGAGAAATAAATTCAGAAACATTTGTAATTTTAACCCGGTTCAAAACAGGGGATCATAAATTTTTACATGTGTTAATTACTTAATTTGTTATGAAAACTCTTGTTCAGTAGTTAAAAATCCATTTACATTGATTTTGGTTTCAAAATATATAGATTATGATTCATTTTATAAAAATAATATATATTAATTTCTTATTTATTTTTTATTAATTTATAAATTTTATAGATGGAATAATGTTTTACACTTTTACTAGAGAAGACAAGATCATACATATTCATGAATTCTATTTTAAGAATTTTATGGATGAAAAAAAATATAAATATATATTAACATTATAGAATCTCTAGAATAAATTTTTTTCCATATATATTCATTAAATATATCCTTATTACCATCCATTTGATGTGTAAATGAAAAACTAATCACATTGTTTCCTGGTAGGGGTTTTCACATGTACACAGAAGCGACATTTTTAATTTTCAATGGATTTGAATGTTATAAGTTAGATATTATATTTAAATTATAGAAGAATAAATTTTTATAAATATCATATAAATTTTTTTTCTATATCATTATAAAAATACAATTAAATTATTTTTGAAAAATGAATTAAAACTTAATCCTTGATTAGATTTTATTTTGTAAGGAAAATAATATATACATTATGGTGAAGGATTATATTAATATATTATGGTAGGTATTTTCTAATCCATATAGATAAAATGGTGTGGAAAATAGAAAAATAGTGTTATAAATTTATATTATTGGTAAAGGATATACCTAGAATTACATAAATTATTAAATAAAAAATATATATCAAAATCATTTCATGTTGAACAAAGGAACTAAAAAATAAAATATATTTTTTATTAGGTGAAAATGAACTCCAAAAATTAAATTTTGGAATTATTTTGACATATTTTATTCATTTTCATCTAGTAAAATCACTTCAACCCCACTTTAACTTCAACCGTGATAATTAAACATTTTACCATGATAACATAATTATATGAAAAAAATAAAAAAAATCCTAAAAATTAATTTCATTTATATTCTAAATTTGGAATAATTTTTATAAGATATAACTTAAATATGTGTTACAAAATACATTTTTTTTTAAATCTTGAAAATTGTTTATGAAAAATCCCAATGGAATTGTTAAAAAAAATTACCTTCAAATCATGTAATATTTTTCAATTAATGATTTTGTTTTGATAATTTAATAACATCCATGGAAGTATAAATTATTTTCATCAAATGAAATCAACATAAATCAAAATTTTGTTCATTTTTATGTTCACCATATAGAATATTGAGAAACAAAATTTTGAATTATATTTATACATTATGATGATTTTTTTAATTGGATGATTATATATACTAAAATATATAAATCATTTACTAATATTTGAAATAATATTCAATAGTGTAATTCTAGTAAATATTATTTCCATTCATTTAGAATGATAGTTTATTGAGAGAACTTGACACAAGATTCACAACAAGATCATGAAAATTATTCTCATCATTGAAGAATATTTTTTAACACACATTTATATGATTAAGGTATTTTTTATTAATATTTATCATTATATTTTTCTTAAATGAGAACATTTATTTAATTCTTATATCATCCATTAAATACCTTGGTATTATTCAACATCATAATCAATTTATCCATTACATAATTTTTCATTGATATAATTGTAATATTTTTCCATTGAGTCTCAAATGGGCGATTATAGATACAAGGAACAACCCAATGAGAATTTAATCAATGGTAAGTTGTAAAATGTATAATATAATATGTGGATTTCATTAAATGTTTGATTACATTTTTTTTAATCTATAAAAATTATATTTTAGGGGATGAAATTAAAATAATGGATGAAGTATTTTTATTTTTATATCAACTCAAAGTAAACCTAGGATAAGAATACAATCACTAAAATGAAAAAAATTATGAGATTGAGTAAGTGTATTCTATTTGTTAATAACTTTTTTACATGTTAAATTTATTTTTATTAATGAAGAGGTAAAAAATAAAGGTATATTAGGAAATAAAATTAAATAATTATTATGGTGTGGAATGAGGATAGTGATGGTCAAAAATGTATTTTAAAGGAATAAATGATGTTTTATTTTAACTTATATTTAAGTATGTATCATAAATTTTTCATGATTAATTGAAACCATCTTTTTATTCACTAAATTTTCCATTAATACACAAATATTATCACACCATCATCCTCAAAATCATTAAAACCCTCTATGAAAAATTTCATCTTATTGGTCGGCATAATATTATTTAATGTGTTGATTGTGACATTATGATGCATATAGTTTTATTTAATATAATTGATTTTTATCATGAATACCATTTTCTATAACACCTTATTCATTTTTATAAATTTTTCATTAATTTAAATAATAATATATTAGTGGTTGACTAAGGAATTGTGGAGAAACAATAAAGCTAGGGGAGTAGAATTAGAGTATGTTTTTATTAATGGAAGGGGATTTTATATACAAGAGTTACGGGTATATCTATATTTAATTATTATTTCTTATAACATTATTTTATTGAATTTATTTTTGTGTTTTTTTCAATGTAAAAAGGTATTTTTTTTGGAATAATTTTTAAGATGTTGTTTCATGAGGAAAATCAACTGTTGAAGTGTGAGGGAATTACATAGGGGTTAAATGTGAAAAAATCATCATTGTTTTAGTTTATTAAAGTAATTGAAAATTCCTAACTCAATATAATATTTATTATATTTATATTACTAATAAATCGATGAATAATTATAAAATTTCATTCAAAGTTTAAAGAAATTTAAAAACTTTCATGCTTAAATAAATGTTTTTTAAAATGTAACTATATTGAATATTCAACAGAAGTTTTAAGTGAAATAAATGACAAAAAACTAAAATATAATCCAAATTATGTGATAGATATATGTGATAATAAACATAATTAGATTCATAATCAATCATTTCATAAGATACATACTGTATTTCATAATTCCTTGTGTACGGATAACATTTTCTGAATGAAAGAGGTAGTGGTAACATGAATAACTCTAAAATTAAACAAAAAATCTATGTGATGTTTTAAAATAATGATAAAATGTATTAAAACTATAATTATAAGGGATAAAAAATATCATTTTAACATATTTAAAATTAAAAAAAATAATACTTTTCATTACATATAATACAATAATTATTTTATGGTATAGAGAAGGAATCACTATATAATGGATAGATGAGTTATGTTGAGATGATATTTAGATGGATAAGATATTTTCTATATTGGAAAAAATAATATGATCCAGTAAGTGACATGTGTATATATGATAATTACATTTTCCTTCAAACAAATGTGGAACCATTGAATTATTAATTAGGGAATTTGATAGTAATATAGTTCTGTAAGATTATTTCAAGTTAAATAAATCCAAATGAATTGATATTTGGGGATATGAGAGATAAATCAATGGGTGTATTTTAGATTCAATTTATAGGGATGAGATTTATTTTATCAATAATGGGTTTTTTCATTCTTTGATTGGCATGGAAACAAAACTGTACACTAGTGGAGTAGTATTTCTCTTGGCCTCATTCGATACTTATTGAATTGTGAGCTACTGATGGTTGATAGATAGGTAATTAATTTAAAATCACATTTTAGTTGTTTTATAATTAATTTAATGATAGATCATATATCGTAAAATTAAACTACCATCATAGCTAAAATGATCTGTGTGTATTGCAGGAATATTTGAGTTGCTTGAAATTCAGAGGATATGATACAAGTCTTATTGCAAAATGTCTTCTATCTATTAAAGTCGAATCCAATTTTCATATATTTCCTATAAATTATATATATTAAATTCATCATGGTGATCATTTAAATATTATGGTTATAAACTCAAATTTTTTTTCAATTTAGTATTATGAGAATTTAGGGTTTCAGAGATTATAGACATTAGATCCCTAGTTCTATATTATGGATAAATTATTAAATCATGTAATTATGTTAAAAAATTATTTTTTCCATTCCTAAAAATATTTTAAATTATAAATTCATTCATGTTTTAGTTTATCTTAACTATGAGTTTTTATTCTGTTTTAAAGTGAGAGATTAAGTGTGTAAGGTTGATTTATTAATTTCATTACATTATAACATATGTGAATAGTCATTTTATTTTAGATTTTTTTCGATCCATTATTTAATAAAAAATTTAATACATCCATAATAAATTATTTTATATGGTATTTATCTTAATGTTATTTTAGTTTATATTAATCTATATATAAATTTCATCTCATTGATAGAATTATTTATAAAAAACACCTAGTTTAACAAAATTGTGATATAAATTGAAATATAATTATTTAATGTGACTTAACATCCACTTTATGTTATATGACACTACAAAACTCTTTTTATAATTTTTCTTTCCATATGTGGTCATTAACAACATAATCCCCTTTCATTATTTTGATTAGTTAAAGAAACATTATGATAGTGTTATTTTTATTGATTGAGTTTTCAATATGTGTCATCAGTTTTTTGTGTGGCTTTGGATTTCATCATGTATCTTTAAGAATACAAGTAGGCCACTGTGTAGCTAATGGAGTTATATATGTAAAAATATGTTACAAAAATACACTGGACAAGATGGCGGGGTGTCTAGAGGATGAGTCATTCATATTTCCCCACTAGCAGGATATTAGGAAGGCTAGTCACTTGTGTATATTTGAAGAAGTCCCCAAAAGGTTGGTGGTGGAATACTATGTTGGAAATTATAGGGATAAATTTGTATTTCCACCACCTAAAATGATCATTTTAAAACAAAATTTATCAATTTATAATAAAATCTAGTTCATTCAACTTGTAGAAACATTTGAGATATTCGTGGATCTCTAAATTCAATTACATTAGTTGATCAAAGATCTGATCGAATCCATGTTAATCGATTGGTAATATAATATATAATTATTTCTTAGATCACATTCATCTTACGAATCCTATTCATTCTTTCTATGGATCCCCTATGAAAACCTAGAGAATTTATTGATTTGAAATTCATATTATGAAACTCATAAATTAGTTATAGAATTTTGGGGTATTTACTAAAAAATAAACATATGTGGAACATTTATCATGAATATAGTGTGGTGGTTATGTTCACTTTGGTATTCATTTTTCGGGATAATGTCAATTTGGAGATCAAAAATTTGTAATTCTATATTTTCTATCCCCATATGTTTCCTATGGGTTTTTACTTTTCATGAAATATTTTTCAACCATGTTCTTTATCGATATACATGTTTAAGGGTAGGTAGTTTCATTATATGGATATATTCTATCATCCTAGATTTGTTTCTCTACTAAATTAATTTTTAATTTTTTTTAAAGGGAGTGAAATTTCATCGACAATACATGGTGGTTTTGAACATGGTTTGATAATTTATTCTCTGGTAACTATATTAAATAAAAATGGTATTAACACATTAATTTAATTAAATATGATATTATCATGAATCATGTTCTTTTGGTCAACAAATCAGTGATTGAAATGTGTTTGTGAGACACCAAAAATGGTAGAATAATTCACCCTATAGAGGTTCTACTAGGCTAATTTTTGATCCAGGATGTGTACATTTTAAAATAGATCCACTCTTCGGAGTGTATCCTTACCCATATATAGGTTTTACAAGAGTAATGTGCACACTTTGAGGCATACCAATCACTATATATGTGTAGTTATCCACATTTACCTTGAATTATGGTTACACATAGGTAGTTTATATCATGATTATTTTATTTTAAATTATTATTTCTATATTTTTAGAAATACATTAAAATAATATTTAATGATAATCTGTAATAATGTTACAAAATTGTTATTTATATGTGATTAATATTAAATTTTAGGTCCTTCCCAATTTTAAATGACTAGATAATAATCTTTTAATATTTTAATGTCCTTTTGTGAAACACATGGTGAGATCATATGGGAAATAATTTTCATTCCTTTCCAACACTATTGGGTATATGTGAATATTGATATATCTGGTTCACATAAATAAAATGTTATGTAGAATGGTATAGAAATTTTTTATTAGTAGGGATTGGGTGTATGGGGTGATATCATGTCACATGGAGTTTTTTTGGTAGTTTTTTAGTACAATGACTATTTTTTTGAATCTAAGTTTCTAATTTACTAATGTGTATACCTATCTATAGTTTTTATGTTTTTTTTAAATCTACATATTATATACCTATGGCCTTTTCTTAGGTATATTGGTTAAAAATCATCCCAATGATGTTTCTTAATGCACATGGTCTAGTATCCAGAACATGTTGATCATGAAACACCATCATTCCATGTTAGTAATGATTCAAGTAACATATTTCTGTTTAATATTTTTTGGATTATGAAAAATTGTATCCATGGGTAGTACAACTACTTCTATTTTTTGGATAATCTTTTGGTATGTCTTGGTAGAAATAGGTTTAAATGAGATGACTTAAATAGTGGGATTTGAGATATTATCTGGCCAACTCTTATGATGACAAGACTTATGAAACCATTGTTTTTTTGGAATTTTTTTATGGTGGATAGTTTTAATCATAGTCTATATTTGGTTTTCTTCTTTATAATTCTAATGAATTATGTTTTGATAAACTATAAATTATTCATGGATATTATTTTTCTATTTCCATTTTTTTTTTTGACGTGTAGTATCAAACCCATAAATGACATCTATAAGTTCCTCAAAAGGTAGATGTTTCTTTTCCATGGATGGGAATCCCATAAATAGGTTATAATCTTATTGATGTTCTGGTCTATGAGGTAAAAGATAAGGAATACTGGGTGGAACCTAATTTAGCTCACCTTAGAGATCTTGAACATCAATTGGATGATGATAGGATTTGGCCATTATATTTTCTTTTCAAAAATATTCCACTATAAAATTTAAAAAATGATTCTTTGGAAGCCATATACCATTCAGTAAACATCAAGAGAAACAAAAAAAATCTTGAATACTAATGAATCAGTAAATGTATATTATGTATTCTTTGTGATGTAGGTCCATGTATGAAGAGGTGTGAATCATTTGTTCTAGATTGGAAGAATAAGTTACTGGAGTCAAATAACTTAAACACCATATTTTCCATGAATACATAAAAAAATTGAATGAGCACGGAGAAATATTTGTACATTGTTATGCTTTATCATAGTATTCTATAAGTGATTGGGTACACAAATAACCTCACAACATATCTATGATTTCATATGAGGTTGTATCCGATAAGAAGAAAATTTCATTACGGTATAAAATGGGTATTTTTTTCTTATGTCTCGCAATATTTCATCATGTTGAATATGAATACTTATACAAAGGTGTATTATAGGGCCTTGAGTGAAGAGTTATTCATGAATGGTATATTTTGATTGACGAGAGTTTCTACCATATAGGGTAGTATCATTAGTGGTTATTTATAATAAAAATGGAATAAAATGAGTTTTTAATTGAAATTAGTGTTTTTTCTCTAACATAAATTCCTAAAACATTATCATTTCATAGTGTATTAACTTATTGTTAGTGTATCCATATAGGAAAGGAAATTTTTTTTTACCCTGTGTGTCTAAATAGTTTCAAATCATGTGTCTTTTTAAGTAATTTACATATGATTGTCTAGATATTTCCTTCATTATCTATGTTACATCATAATCACCAACTAGTTTTTCGTCTATGTTGTGACGTCATGAACCCGGTTCACTCAATAGTAACCAAACCCAGTTGGCCACATGGACTCAAGAACACATCCTTGTACACCATAGGATGTTGAATTGAAGTGAGGGTCCATTGTGGAAGAGTGTAGAGAGAATAAAATCATGATTATAGAAAAGAATATTCATATATTCATATCAATCAATAGATGAAACATATGAAATAACTGAGATGTTAAAGAGTAAACATCCATAATATAAACAACCAATTAATCTCATCCAGTAGTGTAGTATAAAAATTATTATCATTGAATTCTATTTAAAATCTAGGTAATGAATGGTAATAGGAATCCAATACATTATATGTATAATTAGATTAAAAAGGACCAAATGATTCTATTCCATGATAAAATCATGATCCATATCCCAGTCATGTGCTCCAACAGTAGTATGAAATAAACAATCATCCTAAACAGGTTTTCATATAACACTTCTTATGAAATCACTAATAGTATCTAGAATAATTACATTCTATACATATAAGATGAAATAGTGTGCATATATAACAAGAGTACAAGTGATAATAATTCTTGTAATAATTTCCATTCTATCAATACTCACTTTGAAGAACAATATAAAAGAAAACGAATATCTATAAATCATATAAAAATTATTGATGACCTATACAATATAATATTTTATTATACCTATATGTTTTAGGTTCCAAATAGAATAAATTTCCATGGAAACTGAATAAGTTATTTAAAACTATTAAATAAGATCCAAGGAGTAGAACTTCCCATAGAATCCTAAAGGGTCATCAGAATTAAGGAGCCAAAATGTACAAGGGAAACATATAATATAAAGAAAAAAAATTAAATGTATCCTTTGAGTTGAAAGGATCAAAGAATCCAATTTATCTGGATATATCGGATCTAAGTAGTGTACATATACAAGACATACAACAAATCCATATAACCAGGATGCATGGATTACAAATTTCTAAGGCATCCTATTGGGTCATCAGATCCAAGTAGTAGAAATTTCCAAGGTATCCTTGAACATCAAATAAATCATGTGATCATATACAATGAGTATAAATTTCCTTGAAATAAATGTAATAACATAGGACCCATAGATTATAAATGTCATTGGAAACCAAATGGTTCATCTCTTCAATATAGTAATCCCTCAATTTTCATCCATTCTAGTTCATACCCATCATATACATTTGAAAATTTGATACAAGGTACTCACATCCTTTAAAAATTATCTTAATTAACTTATTAATTTCTTATTTATAAAAGGATATCTCAATGCAACCCAATGGTGGAATAATTATGTAATGAAGTTAGAGCTCATACCATGGGAAGTTCTTGTTATGGTCAGAAACCTCCACCATTATATAAAAGTTTCATCACATGTCCTTGGAATGAAATTTCAAATTAACTAAATCTTCAGTTAATTTATGAAGCTTTGCAAAGAATATTCAGCCTCCATCATAATAGAAACTACCTATAAAAATCCATACATTTAGGGAATAGGTATAGACTGCCTACCATAGGAACAAAGATGAACACAGATCTAGTATCATCCTATGATTCGTATTAGATCAGAATATAATGGAAGAACAAATGAACACTATAAAAATAGAGAATATAATCGAAAAACTTTATAATATTTTCAAGTGTAATAAAAATTATGAATGGCTCAATATAAATAGATAACTCACTAAAAAACATACAACAAGACTGATAATGAATGAATCAAAGTCCTTCTCTAGGAGATATGAAATAGCCTAGGATAGAATTACATTGGAGTTCTCAAAATGAGAGATAGGTCTAGTCACTAGATTATATATGTTAATGAGGGTATAGTTTAAACTATTAACAAATTAATGGGAAAATAGTTATTTATAACTCTAAAAATAGAGATTCGTAGTTTGGATACATGGTTAGAAAAATCGTGTGCCAATCGTGCACCCCTCTCTACCTCAATACATCTCTTTTATAGTCTTGGTGAACATTTAGAAAAACTGTGTGCCAAATTTTTGTTTCACCTATGTCAAAAATTTTACTGAACATATATGGTCATAAATCCCATGTTTCATGATATCATCAAACCATGAGGCCTTGTAATATGGACTTGACCTTCCAGTATGGTAAATAAAAATCATGTCTCCTGGGTGGAATAGTTTCTATTATCCATGCTTCCAAGTCACCTCTTCCAAAAACTTAGTATCTGAGCTTTGAAAAATACATTGACACCCAAGATTCTCTGATATCCTCCCTAGGTATTAACATTATGTCAAAACCAAAAGAATTAACCCGAATATAAAAAGGGTCTATAGCACATAGAAAGACTATATTCTTACAAATAATACCTACATAAATAAATTCATCCCAAAATTTCCCATCCATAGGTGGTCATACATCATATGAGAATAATTCTGACCACTAGGCATGTATGTTGGATTTCCACTTGCAAGCCTTATCATGAATGTGGATGAGATCCCATAAAATACATACCAGAGGAATGAGCTGGCCTCAGAGAACCTTTATTCCACAATCAACAATACAGATATGATTCTACTCAAATAATGAATCTACATATAACTCTACCTCCTTAGATTGATGAATGTGTGATGGATTATAGTGATATTAGGGATGGTGAGATATGATTAATCCATGGTTCATGGCCTGGTACCATTAATGTATCTAAAAAAATAGGCTACCAGCCTGACTATCTCATGAATCTCAAAAGGGAAAAATATAACTTGGTGATATATTCCTTTGATTATATATCAGTATATTCCCCAGTATTTAAAAAAATCAATAGAAAACATGACTCTCCACCTCAACTCTTGTTTTAGATAGTGTCAATTAGCATTGGAATTTTTTCTTTACTGAGTTTAACAAATCTTCTTATAAATAATATGAATATTATTTAATTTATCTTGAATGAGATGAGGTCCTAGTATCACTAACTCTGCTTCCATTAACCATCATAAGTTTGAGTGGAATGGCCTACTGTATAGGGCCTCAAAAGGAACCACATATATGTTCCAATGTAATCTATTATTATAATGATACACTAAGATAGGTAAATTTATCTCCCATGGACCTCTGAAATCATGGATTCACTCTCAAATCATTTCTAAATAATATGTGCTGCATGCTCAAATGGATTTTCAGTCTATGGTTGATAGGTTTTACTTAGTATTACTTGTGAACCTAGTTCCCTTGGAAACCCCCATCACAACTATGATGTGAAATGAGAGTCCCTATCTGATACAATATAATGTTGTACCTAGTATAGGAATATGATCTCATGAAAGATGGCACCCACGAGATCATCCACCAAATGAGTTTCTTGAATAGGTAGAAATTAAGAAACATTTCTCATCATATCTATGATAACCCATATGGTTTCACCTCCTTGAGGTAATCTAGTAGGACTCAACGCAAATTATATTGTGATGTCAACCTATTTCCACACATGAATAGGTTACGGTTGTAAAATCCTTACTAATAACTGGTTCTCCACCGTCACCTACTGAATTATGGAACACTGAGTAACAAAATAACTGTCTCCCACTTCATCCTTGACCACCAGTGTTAAAGGCGTAATTTTCAGTACATCATTATAATATAGGGATGTACATCCCATATTGAGGCAAGTGAATTTCATATCAACTCCACTTGAATGTATTTATGAACCCAAACATGTACATAGATTCCCAAGATATCATCATCATCAATGATCCAACTAGGAGGTGGGTCATCACTTTCCACACTCTCCCATAGGATCAATCCCCCATAATCAAATAGTTTTCTCATCTTCACTATCTCTATAAGAGTTGAAGTCAAAGATAAGAATGATATTTTTGAATTTTTATGATGATCCTTAACCACCATGGGAATATCTAAAAACAAGTCCCTAAGCAACAACTCACTATTGGCCTCCTGAATTATATGTGTGTGCGTCCTCCTACTCAAATAATCAGTTATTCAATTTCCCTTTCCGGGTATATAGTTGATCGTAAAGTGAATGAGAATAATTTATTCAACCGGATATTGTTAAATAAGATGAAAATCACACTATTTAAATATATAGATGATTCTTTTGAGGTTAGTGAACACATAAAAATTAACTCCTAGTAAATAATTCCTGTAATAGTGAAGGGAATGAACAAAATCAGCTAAACTAAGACCATGTGTTGTG
This sequence comes from Viscum album, assembly GCA_963277665.1. Lineage (NCBI taxonomy): Eukaryota > Viridiplantae > Streptophyta > Magnoliopsida > Santalales > Viscaceae > Viscum > Viscum album. Next base: position 638,030,513 of record OY728157.1, read on the forward strand.
TAGTTCCTCTCATGTGGACTCAACTGAAAAAAACTCTTACACCATGAATCTATCCTCCTACATAAAAAATACTACTAAAATATAACTTATTCATAGCAATACATTGTAGAGATTCTTCATGGATCTTGAAGAATTAGGATTAGAACAAAATCCAGTATCCCTTTCATATCTGAAAAGATTGTATTCCAAGAATCATACCATTAAAACTTCATACCATTATTAATAATTCCCTTATGTGGTGATTTAAATCATGGGAAGTCCTCTATGAGGTGACTATTATAACACTATATCACTAAGAAGCTATGTTAATGAATGGTTTTCTTTGGATGATCCTAGGAAACGAAATCTCTAACCTTCACCAAGTCATCTGATACTACTATCTTAGAGAAAATATGACCTAGGGTGTTATTCTTATCCTTTCAAAGGATCCAATTTGTGATATTATTATAATACTAATGCTCTATATGTGTATCCAATATGATTCCAAGATGGTTGAAATGTTCATGTAGATTATGATAATACACCATGATATCATCCACGAATACCACCGTAAATGAATCTAGATAATGATGGAACACCTGGTTCATTAGTTCCATGAAAATCTCTGGAATGTTCGTGTGACTAAACAACATGAACATTTACTCATACAACAAATAACTTATATAGAAATATTCATGAGGTATGTCTAAAGATCAAAGATGCACCTGATTATTTATTATTCTCAGATCAATATTTGAGAACACCTGATCTCCTAGATGAGGGTTGAAGAGTTCTTATATCTAAGTAAAGGGATTCCAATTATTAACCATCAATTGGTTCAATTTTCCTAAATAAAATAAAAAATAATGGTCTCATCCGTTTTTATGGGGAAAAGGACCGGAAAACCCTACAATGAACTACTAGGTTGTATAACCCCATTTAATTCCATATTCTCAAACATCCTCTTGATCTCCTATAACATAGTAGAAGTCATATTATAAGGAGGAATGTATATCAATGAATCTCATTGAACTATGTTGATGGGAAAATATAATCATCTCTTAGCTGATAATATCAAAATATCAATAAGGAAAATGTCACTTAAATGATCAACCACTAGTGTAAAATCTATTTTAATCATTTCTTGATCATCTGGATAGAAACTATAAATATTGGCTTCCATCCCACTCATCCCTTGATGCTCGGGTCCATCTAGGCTCAACTAAACATCCTATTGCACCATGTAAAAAAACTATGCACTCTGATGATATAAAATCCACACTTTAGTGATATAATTAAACAAATGAATGATATGGAACCAAATATTCCATCTCAATAATGATTTAAAACTATTTAATTTGGAGAAAAAAAGAAGTACATACAAAGAGACACTCTTCTTTATCAAGGGGAACTCCATGCATTGACCTACACTCTCTGATCGTGTCCCCAGTAGAGTATCTAGTGTCATCACACCACTGGATAACTAAATATCAATACCAATTCTCTATAGAGAAGGTACATATATGAATGAATATGAGGAACTTGTATCAAAAATAGAGATTAGTAACATAGATGATACTATAACAGTACCTCCCATGGTAGAAGTTATGGTTCTATGGTCCTCATGTATTATTTTCACTATATACATATGGCTCGAATAATGACCCTATATTATTTCATGACTACCTTAAGCATGTATTCTATACTATCATTGATAATCTGGTGATTTTTTATCCCAGTAATGGCCACCACCTTTTCCAAATCATCCATTCACACTCCTGATCCCCTCATAATGAAATTATTTTCACCCCACTAAAAATGTGGGGTTGGTGCTGACCCTATATCATGGGCTATTATAGGAAATTTCTATCAATTACAATATAGACAAAACATCTTAATGTAATCATGAAACTTGACTAGATCTCTTTAACACTACCTCCTCATGTGTCCATACCCTTACATGTTCATAAAGTCAGGTTTTGGAGACATGCATGTTAAGAGAATATTGGATATAATACCTACTTCACACTAAAATAGTCAATTTATAATCAATTTCTCTTTTATAAGTTAGGGGTTCTGGTATAAATTGGTTCATTCAGAATTTGTGGAGGAAAATCCCATTAAATTGTAATTGGAATCCCCATTTAATGGGTGAAATTATTTTCAGGATTCAATTTCATTTAAATTTATCCTCATTTATATCAAAATACCCTTAAATGAATGAAGTATATGGATCACCACTTATAACTTATAAGAACCCATAACTATTATAAATTCATGTGTTGTATCCATTTAATTCAAACCAGATATTTATCATGTTGTTTCATGGAATTTTATCACAATTTCATGGACATAATAATAAGGAAACAAAAATTGTTAATGTCTAAACACATAGTAATATGGATCTAGAATGGAATAATAAATGACATATAAATCTTGAAGTTACTATAATTACTCAATATGAAATATATCCTTTTCATACACGGAAAATAGAAAAAATCAATAGTCATAATGTACATCAAACACCATGTTCATCTCCCAAAAGTGATATCTTGTCAAATGTAATAAAAATAGTACATAAAAACATGTCTCGTCTAAATAAATTTATCTTTTTATTATTATTGAGGTATCTAGTCCCAGGAAAAACTCATTAAGAATTAGAAAAAAATCAAAATCATGAGTCTAATATTGAAAAATGATAAGTCAAAATAAAACATACCATTGTGATACCACTTTTTAATGTCCCAAACTAGGTTCACTCAATAGTAACCAAGCTCAGTTGGCCACATAGCCCCAAAAGTTCCTCCACGTATATTAGAGGCTTCCAACTAACATTGATGGGTCTATGGTAGAATAGTGGGGAGACTGTATCATCATAACCAGAGTATATCATAGTTGTAAAGTCATATCAATCAATAGATGAACAATATGAAAAAAATGAACATTTAAATAATAAACATCCATTATATAAATATCCAAGTAATTTCATCTAAGAGTGTAAAATAAAAATTATGATCATGGAATTATATAAACAAGATAGGTAATACATGGTAACAATCATCCGACATAATACATGTATACACAATTCAAAAAGATTCAAAATAAACAATGCCTAGATGGCATCATGATCCATAGCCTTCTCCTGTGCTCACATACTCCCAAGCATTAACCAGTCAATCAGCAGCAAGAAATCACTTTACCTTATCCAAAAAAACCATTATGTCTCTCAGGTAACCCAATGGTAGCCCAAAAAATGTATGATATAACACTATGAATTCCACCATCAATGGTGTCTACAACAAGTCAAGTATGGGCTTATAAGATGAAACATTGTGAAAATATAAAATGGGTAAAAGTGATAAAATGGATGGAGTAAAGTAAAGTCTATAAAGCCTCAATAAGATCATGAAACTTAGAAGTATGTGATATTTATAAATCCTAACAAAAAAAATTCAATTACCTATGCCATGTAATCTAGTATTAAGACAACATGGGTTAGGGTTCAAGGAGTAGAAATTCCCAAGAAAACTGAATAGGATAAGTAAAAATAGTAAACCAGATATAAGGTGTATAAATTTTCAAGGCATCCAAAAGTTTCATAGATTATATGTAGTGGAAAGTAATTATCCATCCTACCATGTAAAATATACTAATTAAATTGGATCCTTGGAGTAGAAATATCAATGGAATCCACATAAGCTGGATAGATGTGATCCAAGGAGTAGAAATGTCCAAGGAATCTAAAGAATACATGTAACCAAGATCTAATGAGTGTAAATTTTTGATGCATCCTATTAGTTCATCATAAATGAGGAATATAAATTTACAAGTAATTCTATCACATCATGTAAATCAAGTAATCATATCTATAGAGTAGAAATTTACATTGAAATTGAATGGGTTTTTTGTTCCATACTGTGATACCTCCATTATCAAGGATTATATATTTTGTTTCCACAACATGGTGTACTTGAATACTTATGATGGGAGATCCAATGTGTCTCATTGAGAATGTTATTCATGGTCCAATTAGGTAGGGAAATCACTTTGAGTAAATTGTGATTTTAATTTTTTCGGAAATAATATTGGGTAAGAATTATTATAGGTGTATCAGTACTCAAATAGACAATGATTGTTTTGATGTGTTTCTAGATGAAAATGTTGGTTTTAAAAAGGTAATTTTAGTTATAGTTTAATATTGAAATAGTTCATGAATCTCAAAAAAAAGTCAATGAATTCAAACAACACGGTTTTATAAGAATTTAATAGTAGAACATTTAGTTGGATGATTATAGACAAGTACCTTAAATTCCCATTTGTGACTCCTTTGGATTCCTTCATGATTTTAACAAAGAAGGTCATCAAAACATGTATCTTTTTTATTTATTATATGAATATAAATCAAGAAAAAAATTTCCATATCCATATATGTAATCAAGGAGTGGCCTCTAGAAAATATTCAATGCTACTCCATCTATGAAAGAATCTAGTGTGATCTGCATAAAACACTTGTATATCTTTACATATTTCCACGAATAAACATAATAATAAAATTTTAATTCAAATAATTTATAATTTTCATGACATTGAGTGACTATGGTAAATAAAACCTATCAATCACATATATCCAACTCAATTATTCTTGATTCTCAATGATAAAATTGGTGCAATTGATTAATTCATCACATTTCATTCATACTTTAGGAAAACCACATCAAATATTCCTTATTCATATCGATATATAATATTTTAGTGTGTTGATAAAATAATATACTCTATTGTAATGGAGGTCCAAGATATCATACTCATCATTTGAGATGAAAATTCTTGTATTGGTTAATCTAAAACAAATTACATGATCAATAATATAACCATCCATCACCTTTTAAACAAAGTAAATATATAAACTTGTATATGTATAGTATCAAATTAAAAATAGATCTCATTATAGGTATCTATAAAATCTTTCCTATTTGGAAATAAAATATAAATGATGAACCACTACTATACTGACACCACTTGAGTGACAGTTCATGTGGTATAATTAGTAATTCATCTAGCACACACAAAGAATATCATTCTTTGTTTTGTGGATCAATAGAATATTTAGTATCTCTATAAATTAATATTACTAACCTTAAAACTTCATTATAATATATATTAACACACTTATGAACAACTATATTTTATAAACTCAGTTTCGTACATTGATAGGTCAAATCGTCATGACTCATCCCCCGGGGCCCGTGTCGGGACTAACACAAGCCTGCATTCCATAGGCTAGGGGATGGTGACTAGAACCATAAATTAGAAATCCAAAAAGGGAATGCATTTCATTTAAACTAGTACACACACAGATAGGACACACTGCACATAAGAAAAACATAACGGAAAAGTAGTGGTACAACAACAACTAAAAACCACTACTGAGAGTAAAAATTAGTACTGAAAGTAAAGGGGCTAGTATACAAGACTAAATAAAATTGAAGTACAGAAAAAAAAAGTAAAAACAAGCTCCATAGATCTTCCACTAAGGATCCTACCTGAAGGGTAGGTACAACTCATCACTACGGCTCACCACATCGATCGGTCACCTCTGTGTACCATCTAGCCCTGGCTCTCCAAAGTCTTAGTCAAGTTATTCATCATCTGCATAAGAAACAAAAATGTGTGGGTGAAGACTATGTAGGGGTGAGTATAACAATACTTATTTGGGACCCAGAGACCCCCTGAAGGTCTCTTGGAATTCCACAAGTAAAACCCACAAAGCATGATCTCAATCACAGGGAACAAAGTAAAAGACAGCTCACACAAGGTATAAAACCTAGAGAACAGGAATAAAGATTATTAGTCTTAAGCTATATAATTTTAATCTATTAAGTGGATTAGATACTGATCCAAGAAATTTTTCCCTACTTTTGATCCACAAAGGGTCACTCTGCCATCGATCCTCGGTGACTCGGCCCACGTCGGATCGCGCTACTGATGATCCATAGAAGGTCACACTACTGCTGATCCATAGAGGGGCACACTACTGTCGATCCATGAAGGGTCACTCACATGCCGATCCATAGAGTTATGTTCCATCTATAATACATAGATGGTTTCACTACTACCGATCCATGGAGGGTCTCTCTCATGCAGATCCATGGAGGGTCGCTCTTCACTTGATAGCCAACCACAGGATTCCCGCACTTGGTGCACTTGAGTTATGAAGATTCTGATCCTTATACCATTGGTCATACCTCAACTAACACAAAGTCTCTATAAGAAGTAATCTAAAGGGCCTTCTTGTCATAAGGGTTCCAACACGACAGACGACATATCAATCGGACGCCCAGTCTGTAAGATATAGGAAAACGGTAAATAGGGCCTGGTTGGATTTGAGTCCAATCCAACTTGGACATACTCCAACATCAGCCAAAAATCAATTGGGGTATCTCACAAGACCCTCCTCATTGTAAGGGTACTCATGCCATATACGGCGCGTCAATCGGATGCCTAGTTTGCGAATTATTTCAGTTTTAGTGAAATGGGGTCAGTCGGGTCTGAGTCTGGTAGGGGTCTAGCTAGGCCATCCCATTGGGCCTGTGGGGTGAGGTCTGGTTGAGATGGACTTGATGTGGGGCATCCAGTTCTCCATGATGGCAGCACTAACGGGGTGCCACCCCATCTCCCAAAACGACTCGCACGATCCAGCCGTTGTTCGTCCAGCCGAGCGGCCCAAGAAGGCCGCTCATCTTCCATGTGGTGCGTCGGTGCCCCATTCTCCACCTATAGCAGCTCTTTTGAGCACCACCCTCTCCATGTGGTTGTCACGGGCCGTCCACTGCCACCAGTGGTGCTGCACTGGCAGCTCATTCCACGGGCCACTGGAGATGCTTAGGTGGTCCGTTTTCCTTCCCATCTGCGCTTACGGGCCTCTCGGGTCTCCGCCTTCACTGTGAAGCCCGCAGAATCTCCTTGACGCCACGTTGCTCAGTCATCCACGAAGAATGATCAACAACCAATATCGGTGTAGGTTTTGAGCCTTGTTCAGAATGGATTATGTACTCCATGTTAACTTTTTATAAAAAAGGTGATAATAATCATTATAAAGAATAATAAATACCCCAAATCAAGACCCCGAAACAACCTCCTACAACAACCTACCGCAAAAACCTCCCACAAGAACAAAAAAATCGTGGACCAACTTATTAGTTGGTTGATCCATGTTTGTTTTATTTTCCATGAATGGAAAAGAGGAATCAGTAAACACATAAATACCCTAACTGCATTCGGTGGAATCCACTACGGATGAAGGAAAGAATCTACATTCAAAGACATTCGCCGTCGTTCATCAATCTCTGGATTGAATCCTCCAATAGTCTTCGATCAATCACCATTCTTCATTGATGGGTGATGTCATCGGTGCTTCATCAGAGGTTTCCCTATGGTTTCCAATCAGTTCTCCAATGGATTGATTTAAACAAATATAAAAATGTCTTCAATGTTGATCATTAATGTGGTTCATTTATGCTCCTTAATTAATGATTCATTAAACACATGAGTATTGCAGTTACACAACCAAAGTAATAGGTCATTAAATTACTCTCATTTAATCACCATCGTTACATTGTGGTTCATCCAACCTTTTCTCAAAGGTTTAAGGTAGAGTAAAATTACTCATTTGGTTATTTTATTATTTTTTTCTGAAAAGTACAAAATTTAACTTTTCTGTCCAACCCTTTCCTGCCAAAGTTAAGATTCTCCTAAGTGAATCTCAGTGCTACAAATTCAATGGTGCCGTTGTATTTTCAATCTGATCACCTGCTCAAAAGATAGAAAATCTCACTCTCACATTTACTAAACATGCCTTAAAAAAGTTCAAAAATCCTTTTTGGGATCTCTGGGACCTCGGAATCGTGTGCCTTTGAATTTTTCAGTCTCGAAATAGATCCATAAAATTAAAAAATAAATACATAATTTTTGGGTCATTACATTATTCCCACCTTATAGATTTATATCCCCAAAATCCATAACAAAATATATGAAAATAAATGGGGGTACTGAGCACGAATCTGAGCCTCACGCTCTCATGTTCTCTCCTGAAGGTTCACATACTGTCACCAAACTCACACCAGAGAGATTGACCATCCACAAAGGACCCACTCCTTTTGATCCTATATCTCCACTGGGAACTCCGTAAAAGTCACCCCATCATCAACTTCCATCTCTCCCCAGTCGATGACATGTGATGGGTCATACATGTATCTCCTTAGCTACGAAACGTAGAAAATGGAATGCACTCAATGCATCTGTGGGTGAAGATCTAGGCGGTACGCCACCTTTCCAACTCTGCTAAGAATATGTAAAGGTCCAATGAACCTCATAGATAGCTTGTCGCCCCGGCCAAATCTCTGTAATCCTTGTCAGGGTGAGATGCATAAGAAGACATTGTCTCCCTCTTTGATTTCCAAGGGTATTTGTCTTTTGTTGGCATAAGAATTTTGACTACTCTATGCAGTCTTCATCCGCTTCTAGATGATCTTCACCTTATAAGCGGTGGTCCATACAAACTCTGGACCCATAAGTGTTGACTCCCCTAGGTTTGTCCAGTATAGAGGTGGTCTACATAGTCACCCATACAAGGCCTCAAATGGTTCCATGCCGATGGTGGAGTGATAGTTTTTTTATGTTAACTCCACCTGTGGAATGTGTTCCTCCAAACTATAGCCAAAATCATGGATGCAAGCATGAAGAATGTCCTCAAGTGTTTGTATGGTGCGCTCCATCTGACCATTTGTCTGAGGATGAAAGGTGGTGCTCAGGTGTAGCTGAGTCCCGAACACCTCGTGTAATCCCTTCCACAACTAAGATGTAAAACAATCATCACGATCAGAAACGATCATCAATGGTACCCCGTGAAGCCTTATTATCTCCTAAACATAGAGGCGTCTCAATCCCTCTACTGAACCCTACTCTCGGATGGGTAGAAAATGGGAGGACTTGGTGAGTTGGTCAACTATCACCCAGATAGAGTTATGGACCCTTTACATGTGTGGTAACCTAGTCATGAAGCCCATGGAGATACCATCCCACTTCTATTTTGGTATCTCTAGTGTTTGTGCTAAGCCTGCTGGAACCTGTTGCTCGGTCTTCACTTGCTGACAAGTAAGGCATCGTGAAACGAACTTCGTCATTTCTTTCTTCATCCCTGGCCACTAGTACTAACGTCAGAGGTCCTGGTAAATCTACACAACTCCATGATGTACTGAAAATGGGGATGTATGGAACTCCCTCAACAACTCTTCCCAAAACGTCATCTATACCATAACACATCCTCTAAAAAGGATGATGTGCTCCCCACCTATCTAAAATTCATCAGGATCTTATCCTGAGGATATCTGAGCACGTCAAGCTTTGCAGTCAACATCCCCATGTTGTGCCTCCCAAACTCGCTAAATGAGTGGGGGAATGACATTTATAGACTAGAGGATATAGATCTGAACTCTTACTGAGTGCGTCTGCTACTACATTTCCCTTCCCAAGAGTATAGATTATCTCAAAGTCATATTCCTATAAGAACTCCAGCCATCACTATTGTCTCGGGTTTAGATCCTTCTATGAGAATATCTACCTGAGACTCTTGTGATTAGAGAAGACAGTAAACTATTCACCCATCAAGTAGTTCTACCACATCTTCAACGCAAAGACCACTACTGCTAACTCCAGGTCATGGGTCACATAGTTCTACTCATGTTACATCAACATTCGTGAGCTGTTGGTGATCACTTCTCACTCCTTCATTAGGACACATCCCAGTATGGTCCCTGAAGTGTTGTAGTAGGCTACATACCAAACACCCTCTTCTTTTATCCTCAAGATGGGGGCACCCGTCAGTCTCCATCTGATCTCCTAGAAACTTTGTTAGCATCTCTCCATCTATACGAATGGTTTCCCTTTCTTTTTCAAAGATGAAAAGGGTATTACTACTCTGGAAAAGTCGGGTACAAATATTTGGTAGTACTCATCCAACCCTAGGAAGCTTCGCACCTCAGTCTCACTCCTGGGTGGATCCTAAGAAATAACTACATCTATCTTTTACAAACCAACTGCAACTCCATCCTTTGAGATAACATGTCCTAGAAAGTGGACTTCTTGTATCTAGAACTAGAACTTCAAGAGCTTTCCATAAATCTAGTGCTCTCAGAGTGTATCAAGGACTATCTGTAGATGTGTGGCATGCTCCTCCTCTAATGCTGAGTACACCAAAATGTCATCAATGAAGACCACCATGAATAAATCAAGGTAAGGATGGAAGATCCTATTCATGAGTCCCATAAACATTTTTGGGGTGGTGTTCATGCCGAAAGGAATCACCAAGAACTCATAGTGTTCATACCAGCATCTGAAGGTTATTTTTGATAAGTCCTCATCCCATACCCTGAGCTGATTATAACCTGGTCTGAGGTCTATCTTCGAAAACCAACATTATCCCTTTAGCTGGTCAAAGAGATCATCAATCCTCAGTAGAGGATATTTTTTCTTCATGGTCACCTGGTTCAGGCACCGATAGTCCACGTAGAGCCTCAAACTCCCATCTTCCTTCTAGGTGAACAAAATCAGGGCTTCCCATGGAGAAACATTGGTCCTCACAAACCCCTTCCTCTTCCAGTCCTCTAACTATACCCTCAAATCACGAAGCTCCATGGGAGACGTCCAATATGTTGGTGTAGATATTTGTGTCATATAGAGGTATTATTCGATGTATAATTATACCTCTCTGTGGGGAGGTAGTCTCAGAACATCCTCAGGAAAGACATATGCATATAGGTCCACCACTTCAGAATAGCTCAGACTCCTCTCATTCACTACACTGAGGGTGAGGCTAGCCAACTAATGAGTGATTGGTTGCACCCTCATCCGACAAAGTCCATCCTATGCTGCAAAGGTTCCCTTCTCGCCGGTAAAGGAAAACTCGGTCCAATCCTCACGGACACACCACACTTTGTGCCTAAAACAGTCGATCTACGCATTGACTGTGGATAATCAATCAATACCAAAGATGACATCGTAAGGCCTCTACGTTGCTACTATGAGATCTCAACTAAATCTCTCATCTCCTTGAGTAATCTCACATTGTTGGCACCAGTGTGTAATCATTGAATCCTCTTTCGTAGAAGTCTGTAATCCTAAGGATCGAGCCAATAGCTCCACCGTAATCTCTGAGCTGTGAATGAGAGCTATGGAAATGAGATAGTGACTGGAACTTGTGTCTTTAAGAACTGCATCTAGGGTGTAATAAACATATATATTACCTTGAATCATCTCCAGAGTGCAATGGTCATAGGCCTCTACCGCCTGAATCTAAGTTCGTCCTTTTCCAACTACTCCCTAAGGTTGGGGTGGACCACCTGGGGTTGGTGGTTGTAGTACCTCAAACTATCTCCCACCACCTACAGCACGGCCTGCTTGTAGGTTCCAAGCGCATCAGAAGCACGTTGGTGGGTGTACCCAACATTAATTTTAACGTTAACAATGATCAATCCGAGATCCTCAATGATAATAAAATTACGGATCTTCAGAATATAAAGAAAAATGAAAAAGAAAGAGGGGATTCCTAGAACCATAAATATGATCATCATATGTTGGTTATAATTAATTTAATTAATTGACAAGAATTACCTTGATGGAATTCTTTCTTCGTTGATGTTTTCGGTCACTATCCGATGTGATCCATCATTGCGTCATAGAATCCAAGTGTATTATTCCTTTAGAATTGATCCACACGTGCTCCTTGTATCTCTGGAAGTTGTCAAAGGGATCTCCGGGTGCTAGCACGGAAGAGGCTTCGCTTGCGATGTCCGCCTTCGATAGCCTTGATCTGGTGGAGGTGGATCTCTCTCTCTTGTAGCTTGAGACCATTCTCAGTGGAAAAATAATTCTCTCTTAGCTTTAGGGATTTTCCAAATCCATTGTGCACAACCAAAAAAAATGGCTAGGCTAATGAGAAATATATAATTGGGATTTCTAATTACATAGAATAATAAAATTAATTAATTACCCGGATGCATTTATTCATTTCTTTTAATTGATAGTAATACCCCATATCTAATAATAACAGTTGACTATTATTATTACCTAACATGCGCCTGGAAAATTACATATAATATTATTTAATTAAATAAATAATATTTATTTCTCATAAATTCCCAGAAAAAAAAATACACGACGTGTATATTTAATATACACAGCGTGTACTTTTATTTTTCCATTTTTCTTTATTTCCTCCACCACATTTATTAGACCTTGACTAATGGATATTTATTTCTAAAATAAATATCACGGCATTACTCGCTAATAAATATATTATTTCTCCCACAATATATTCTCTCGAATAACTAGTGTCGAAATAAATGCAATCGGGCATCCTTCAATAATTATTAAACAACAATCGGGAATAATCTTTATTTAACTTGTTAAATTAATATTTAGCTCAGATACTTAGACACACTTAGTGTGTGGCCCTCTCGGCCTCTTTCTCAGTGGCATTAGGCAGAGCCTACCTAAAGTCTAAGGTTAGCGTCTAGCAGCACGCCAAGGCACCCATATATAAAGAAATTAACGCTGCAATGACATGTCACCACCTACGAACATTTACCGTGTAATATAATCCCTTTGTCTCAATATCTCGAATCAAGTGGGTTGCATGCTAGTTCCATCAACCCATGTGCTCGATTATTCTTTCTTTGACTTTTTGAAATTGAACTTGCTCATTCCTCACCATGGACATGGATTTATTTAGGCTATATCAATTCCATCAAAGGGCCTGAGATATCTACTTCTTTTATTGAATAGAAGGGACAAATCCTTCTTGCATTATTTATTAATGTAGTATCACTTGTGAGCCACCCAATGTATCCTACCTCGCTGTGAACAGTGTGTCATCACAATTTTCATCAATACATCTAAGTGCGTGAGTTGTAATACCCATTAATAATAAACTTAATGTTTAAGGACCAATACACACGTCCGTAGATAGGAACATCCAATGACACTATGAAATGTGGATTTCCTACTAGCGGATCTCGTTCTCATAATATCCTCCTGGTTATTAAGGGTGCACACCATGAGAAGGTTCCCCAAAGTTTTATGATTCCTCACCCCTAATGTCCTGTATTATTTGGGTCCCTCAAATAACATCATCCGGTCATAGAACATATATTCAAAAACAACGTTATGGCACTTCCGGGTTCTCATTATAGTAGGGATCTGCTATGACCCTTTAATAAAATAGTTATCCTTAGGACATTATCAATGCATTGTCACACATGTGATAAATCGAGATGTGATAAGGTATTTATTAATGAATAAAGTACAAATTAGTTGGTTCTAGGCCACTAACTCTAACAGACTCCCACTTGGACTAGAGCTAACTACTAACAACCTTTAACCCGCTAACTCTCCCATGATATTCATGCTTCGGTTGAGATAGACCTTTCGTCATGGGGTCTTCCATGTTCTCTTCTATGGACACTCTGGTCACTGCAACTTCACCTCTTTGATAGAAATACCTCAAGAGGTGATACTTCCGAGTTATGTGCTTTGTCCATTGATGGGACTTCGGTTATTTTGCAAGAGCAACTGCTTTAGTATTATCACAATACAAAGTGATAGGATATTTACTGCTAGGCACCACATCAAGCTCTTGGAAAAAATTTTGAATCCAGAAAGCTCCCATGGCTGCATCAGAAGTCGTTATATATTTGGACTCCACTATAGAATCAGTGGCAACTAGTAGGTTTGACCTCTTTTAGCTCACAGCTCCTCCATTGAGATAGAAAACAAATCTTGATTGTGACTTCAGATCGTTCTGATCTATCAAAAAACTAGCATCAGCATACCCTCTGATGATAAGCTCCTCGTATCTTCCAAACACCAGGAACATATCCTTAGTTCTTCTCAGATACTTAAAGATAGTCTTAACAGCAATCCAATGTTGTTCTCCTGGATCTTCTTGATATCTTCCTACCATTCTCAGTGCATAGGCAATATCAAGTTTGGTACATAACTTGGCATACATGATGGATCCTATAGTCAAAGCGTATGGGATCTTACTCATTCCATCTTTCTCTTGTTGTGTCTGAGGACACATTTTCTTAGAAATATCACTACGAAAAAATCACGATTTAGCGGCGGTTTTTTTTCGTTTCGCGGCGGTTTAAACCGCCGCCAAATAGATTGGCGGCGGTTTTGAAAAATCGTCGCGAAATCGTGCATCGGGAAACTATTCACGGCGGTTTTTAAAACCGTCGCAGAACGTTTCGCGGCAGTTTTTTAGCGGCGGTTTAAACCACCTCTAAATGATTTAGCGGCGGTTTTTTTTATTTTTATTTTTTATTTTATTTTATTTTTTATTTTATTTTATTTTATTTTTTATTTTATTTTTTATTTTATTTTATTTTATTTTATTATTTTTTTAATTTATTTTATTTATTTATCTATTTAGTTATTTTATTTATTTATTTAGTTAGTTATTTATTTATTTATTTATTTATTTATTTATCTATCTATTTTATTTATTTTATTTATTTCGTATTTATTTTATTTATTTTATTTATTTTATATATTTCATATTTATTTTATTTATTTTATTTATTTTATTTATTTTATTTATTTTATTTATTTTATTTATTTTATTTATTTCGTATTACTTTATTTATCCATGCATGCACATCCCATGCACATGCTCATGCAATATAAAGAAATACTGCATTTGGTGAGATTTGAACCCCAAACCTCTTTCATATTTTCCAAAGATTTTACCACTCCAGTAAGTTCGTCATGTGGTTAATAAACAGAATTTAATATACTATATATTAATTGAAAAAACAAATAATACATAAATAATATATATAAACTCAATAATAATAAATAATAAATAATAAATAATAAATAATGAGTAATAAATAATAAATAATAAATAATAAATAATAAATAATAAATAAATATAAATAATAAATAATAAATAATAAATATAAATATAAATAATAAATAATAAATAAATATAAATAATAAATAAATATAAATAATAAATAATTAATAATTAATAATTAATAATAAATAATAAATAATAAATAATAGATAATAAATAATAAATAATAAATAATAAATAAATATAAATAATAAATAATAAATAATAAATAATAAATAATAAATAATAAATAAATAATAAATATAAATAATTAATAAATATAAATAGTTAATAATTAATAAATATAAATAATAAATAATAAATAATAAATAAATATAAATAATAAATAATAAATAATAAATAATAAATAAATATAAATAATAAATAATAAGTAAATATAAATAATAAATAATAAATAATAAATAAATATAAATAATAAATAAATATAAATAATAAATAGTAAATAATAAATAATAAATAATAAATAATAAATAATAAATAATAAATAATAAATAATAAATAAATATAAATAATAAATAAATATAAATAATAAATAAATATAAATAATAAATAGTAAATAATAAATAATAAATAATAAATAATAAATAATAAATAATAAATAATAAATAAATATAAATAATTAATAATTAATAATTAATAAATATAAATAATAAATAATAAATAACAAATAAATATAAATAATAAATAATAAATATATATATAATTAATAAATAATAAGTAGATATAAATAATAAATAATAAATACTAAATAATAAATAAATAATAAATAATAAATAATAAATAATAAATAATAAATATAAATAATAAATAATAAATAAATATGAATAATAAATAATAAATAAATATAAATAATAAATAATAATAAAAAAGAAATAACAAATAATAAATATAAATAACAAATAATAAATAATAAATAAATATAAATAATAAATAATAAATAAATAATAAATAATAAATAATAAATATAAAATAAATAAATAATAAATAATAAATAATAAATAACAAATAACAAATAATAAATAATAAATAATAAATAACCAGTAACAAATATTATTATTATTATTATTTTATTATTATTAGTACTAATAAATAATAAATAATAAAGAATAAGTAAATATAAATAATAAATAAATAATAAATAATAAAGGAAACACATGAAAAATTATGAAAAGACATGGTAAGGGATTAAAAGTCATGAAAACGCATGAAAACGGATGGAGAAGCATATGAAGAATGAAGCATTCGAAAGAATGAGAACGCATGAGAACGCATGAAAACTCATGACAACTCTGGAAAACCCCTTAATAATTCAACATAATCATCATAATAACCCACAAAAAACAATTGATAAAGATAACAAGTCATGGAAAACCAAATAAACAGTAATAAATGGAGCATTCGTTAAAACCCGTCAAAACGGTCATAAAGAGACAAAAACATTGGACTCATATTAACGGAGATAACTTATGATCCGAGAGTCCGTTTTAGATCTGTGACCTATCAAATCAAAGATCCTGAAACGATCTTCGACCTGATAGGTTAAAGAGTCTGAATGGATAGGAGGATCGAAAGTTATGACCATTTAAAAAAAAGCTGACGGGGAACAGGTGCTAGAAACGAGGCATCGAAAAACATAAGAAACCCGATACCCACTAAAAAGGCCATAACATATGATCCAGTAGTGCATGTGGGTGTCGCGACTAGTCAAACTGAATCTCATGGAACGAGCTATGATTTGGAAGGTGGAGGTGTCTGAACTGACACGCGGATCGAAAGTTAGATCCGTTTGAAGACAAGTTTGACGGGACACCGGGGACGGAAATGGGGTTTCGGAGGCCTTTGGAGGGATTTTTGGGGTCGAAAAACATGACAGAATATTTCTTGTGTCAATCTAGTGTGTATCTCTCTTTGCTGGCTTCGATTTGGTATGTGGTAGAGCCCAAACGGACACCCTAAGTGAAAGTTATGGTCGTTTGAAGTTGGAGAACTTTTTTCAACATTATTATAACTCTAATATCTTCTGCACCTTAGACCGTATCATGGTTTTGATTATATGTGCCTCTATATCTCTTCATGAGATTCTATTTGACTGGCCGTGGTGCTCCAACAGACGCCCGGATCAAAAGTTATGGTTGTTTTAGTGATTTCAGGGTTTCTTGTGTTTTTTAATTTTTTCCTTTCATTTCGCGGCGGTTTTACCGAAACCGCCGCTATTTCACGGCAGTTTTTTAAAAAACCACCGTTAATTCTCGAACATAATTTAAAAAAATTATGGCATTTCTTGGCGGTTTTTTCGTGGCGGTTTAAAAACCGCCGCTAAACGGCAGTTTTCTTGTAGTGTATGTAGGCCATGTGACACTGGAACCAATCCCCTCTTTGATTGTTCCATACTAAATCTATTTAGTATCTGGTCAATGTATGTACCCTGACTTAGTCCATGTAGTCTCTTGGATCTATCAAGAATGATCTTCATCCCTAGAATGTAGGCTACTTCACCTAAGTCCTTCATGGAGAAACACTTGTTCGACCAGTCCTTAACTGACTGTAAGACTAGTACATCATTTCCAATAAGCAATATGTCGTCAACATATACTACTAGGATAATGATCTCATTCCCATTAAACCGCTTATAAGCACATGGCTCACATTTGTTCTTAATGAAACCAAATTCCTTTATGGCTTCATCAAATCGAATGTTCCATGACCTGGATAATTTCTTTAATCCATAAATAGATTTATGCAACTTGTAAACCCGTTTCGCATCACCTGGGGTCACAAACCCTTCTGGTTGTGTCATATAGACATTTACCTGAAGGATTCCGTTAAAGAATGCTATTTTGACATCCATTTTCCAAATCTCGTAGTCATGGTAATCTACTATGGAAATTATGATTCTTATGGATTTAAACATGGAAATTGGCGAGAAGGTTTCGTCATAGTCAATTCTTGACGTTGTCTGAATCCTTCAGCCACTAGCCTTGCTTTATAGGTTCTAACTTTACATTTCATGTCTAGTTTTCTCTTCAATACCCATTTTCATCTAACAGGATTTACATCAACTGGATCATCGACTAAAACCCAGACTTGGTTCTAATACAAGGAATTCATCTCATAATTCATAGCTTCTAGCCATCTTGCAGCTTTTGTGCTTTCTAATGCTTCCTTGTAGGAGAGAGGTTCATCATTGTCCAACAATAATGATTCACCATCCTCGGTGACTAGGAAACCAAATCTCTCTGGTTCCCTTACCTTTCTTGAGCTCCTACGTAGTACTTGTGTTTCTGGGACCACTTCCACGGGGACCTGTGGAACGTGTTCCTGTACCAACTCATGTGTATCTTGAGTATCAACTTCATCAAATTAAATCTTTCTCCCAGTATCCTTTTTGAGGATATGCTCCCTCTCAAGGAAGATGGCTTTTCTGGTGATAGTCACTTTCTTGTCTGAAGGGTTATATAGGTAATATCCTTTCATTTCCCTGGGATATCCTATAATGATACACTTCGTGCCCCAGGGTGCTAGTTTGTTACCTAATAAGGCCTTAACAATGCCTCACATCCCCATACACTTGTGGGCGAAAAATTTTGTTTCTTTCCATTCCATAACTCAAAGGGAATTCCCTTTTTTTCCTTGGTTGGTACTCAGTTTAATGTGTATGTTGCAGTCTATAATGCATATCCCCAAAAGGATAACAGAAGATCTTCATGACTCATCATCAACCTCACCATGTCCTCCAACAAGGTGAGGTTCCTTCTTTCACTAACATCATTCCACTGTGGTTTATAAGGAGGAGTGAGCTGAGATAGAATCCCATACTCCCTTATAAGATCGATGAACTCTTGGTTAAGATATTCTCCGCCTCGATCTGATCTAAGGTTCTTTATATTCTTACCAAAATGATTATCTAATTAATTATTTAAGTCCTTAAATTTATCTAAGGCTTATGACTTATACCTCATTAAGTAGACATATCCATATCTACTCAAAACATCAGTACAAGTAATGAAGTAAGAATATCCACCTATAGCTTCTACTGGAAATGGTCCACAAACATCTGTGTGCACCAATCCTAGAAGATCTGTGGCCCTTTCACCCTTTCCACCAAAAAGCGGCTTGGTGATTTTACCCTGTAAACAAGTTCGACATCTATCAAGTGGTTTTAGCTCAGTAGAGTCTAAATAGCCATCTTGGTAGATCTTTGTTAAGTGCTTCTCGTTTACATGACATAGATGGTGATACCACAACTGGGTGATGTATGAGTCATGTGAGTCTATTTCGTTATCGATTTCCAACACTTAGATTTCAGAATTTAATACATGCAAACAATTATTTAAATGTGTCATGCCATAACATACGTTGTTCTTATAAAAGACACAACCCTTATTTCCAAACTTTAAAATAAATCCATCCATATCAAAACAAGATATAGAAATTATGTTCTTGGTATCACTAGGAACATAATAACATTTATGTAAAACCAAAATCATCCTAGTCAACAATGAGAGGTGGTAATCGCCAATGGCCAACGCAGCCAGCCTTGTGCCATTGACAGCTCGAAGATCCACCTATCCTCTGGAAATATTTCTAAATATACTAAGTTCCATCATTTGAATACAGATGTGATCCCCACAAGCTATATCTAATACCCAATGTGTAGAAATTGAAAGATTACACTTGATAACGAATGCACCTTTAGTGTCCCCATGCTTCTGGGTGGAGTTCCTCTTCCAGTGGCCTTGCTTTCCACGTGAAAAACATACCGCCTTCTATTCCTTGCCCCGCCTCTGCATCTTCCCCTTCATGGAGGGACTGTTCTCGGGGGATTTTGACAATTTATTAGTCCTTGACCCCTTTTCCATGTCCTTCCTTTTCTTATTCACCATAAGGACTGTCGGTTTGTCACGCCCCATGTCCTTATCTACCTAGAGAATTAAGGTCAGAAGTTCTGATAGACTATTGTCATTGTTGCTCATGTTATAATTGACAATGAAGCTAGAGAATGACTTGGTCAGTGATGATAGGATGAGATCTATACGCAACTCATTCGGGAAATTAATCCCTAAGATTTCCAGGCATTCAATGTAGCCAATAAGCTTGACTACATGAGGCCCAGCTGGTGCAGACTCTCCAATCTTAGTTGTAAACAAAGCGTTGGAGATCTCATATCTCTCCTGTATCGCCTTCTCTTGGTAGAGATCCTTAAGGTGAGACATCATGCTATACGCATCTATGTTTTCATGTTGCTTCAAGAGCTCATTAGACATGGTCGATAGCATGAAACATTAGACATCTGTGGCATCATCCATATGTTTCATATAGAGAGATAGATCCTCATCACTATCCTCTTTCCCAGGAACAACTGAAACATGCTTTTCCATCACATACAATTTCCTCTCGTGGTGAAGGATTACGCGTAAACACCTATACCACTCTTGGAAATTAGTGTAGGTGAGAAGGTTTTCCTTCTCGAGTATGGTTCTCAAAGATATGTTTGAAGTCATTTTTCTTTTCGTTTCTACAAATTAAGATGAGAAAAGGTTTATTACTTTATTATGATAAAACTGAGACAAATAAATAAATTAATACTTATTAGTATACCACTATTTTATCAAAATCCAATATGTAACACCCCAAGGATTCATATTACATTATCTCTTTAAAGTAATTCAATTGCTTACAGCTCACACAACACCGAGTTTAAGTGCACGACGACCTACCAAACTAGCCGTTCAAAAGCTGTTATGAATAGTATTAACTGAATTTTGAATTTTATATATTTCATATAATTTTAACATCCATATTATGTGTTTCCTAGACATAATATACGAACAAATTTATTTTTTCAGATAAAGGAAATATTTTTCAAAAAATACAATTTTACCGCCTTTTAATGGTGAATCCTTTTTAAATCCAATATTTGACACTTTTATATATTCAATTTGACAAAATAAACATCTTATTTATAATCGGGATGTAAAAAATTTAGTTTTGATAAATTTTTTGTGTTTTTCTGATAACTTTCATATTTGGGTGAACAGTGAAAAATAAAAAATTTTAATTGAAATCAACTTTTTTAATAAAAATAATTCATATTGTTCAATTATACATTTTAATTTTTTGGAAGTATAATTTTATTATATTTTTACCATTTAATCCAATGTTGGTCATTGGAATTAATTTCACTTTGAAATTATATATAAATAAGTGTCAATCTTTTGATAGTTATTATTTCTTAAAAACGTGCTATTTGTTTTGACAACGGTAATTAATTTTAAATTAATTAATAAAACTTCTATGTTTTGAATTTTGTAAAATAGCCATCATTTTTGAATTCGGAATATCAAATATATCTTTGGCTGAATTTTTAGTATTTTTCTGAAAAACTTCAATTTTTGATGAATGGTATAACCTTATTTTATGAGTCATTTCCGACCATGGGCATCCTTGGATCGATTTTGGGACCCCATGGAGCAACATAAGAGTGATAATGAAACTTTATTTTAATTAACTTATAGTAAAGACAAAAATGACATTAAAAAATGTCTTTTAGTATATCAATTTTTACATGGGGTTATATAAGTAATCGTTTCAACTATAAATATTAATTTGAAATATAAAAAGTTTTACTACATTATTTTATTTTTTATAATTTTTAGATATCAAATAAATTAAATTATTTATGACATAATAATGATGTAGTATTCACCTCATTAATAAATGATTTAAATAAATAAGGTTATTAATATAAAACAAATATCCAAAACATGTACAATTCTTATTGGATTATTTTATTTCAAACATGAGTCATCTTATCTTAGAATTTAATGAGTTTTGGAACTTTTGAAACTGAAGATATGTTTATAATAAAATAACATTTTCAAACTTTCCTAAAGAGCCCCTCCTCTCCCTTATAAAAGAACACCACTTATAACACATTCCTCACACCTATAAATCCCCTTGTCTCATCCAAAACCTTCTTAAATAAGCTCTCAAGTTACCTTTATTCTACTAAGAAACCTTACCTTAGGTAGAAGTCACTTCAAGAAGTCCTTTTGTTTCAAACCAAAAGGAGTTACCCAAAGTAAAGGTAATGGTTTCTCTTAACTTCTTTTCTTTTATTTTACTTCTCCAACCCCTAAACTCTTTTTATTCCTTTATTTTATAAAAAATCAGTATAATAAATATACTAGGATGTTGATACGAGAGTTATTCTAACTACACTTACACACACCTCCATCTAATGGGAAAATAACACATTGTTTCTGTGGATGGAAAACTAACACCTCACGAAACGATGACTGTTCAATTATCTTCTACTGCCTCTCATGGTGTCCATTAAGATGGAAATTTATTTATATATGATATATATTATTTTTATGTTTTCTTTATGCTTTTGTATTTTCCATTTATAGCATACCTTTATGGTTTCCATTATGGGTAAATGTGATAATTTCATTTAAGGAAGTGCGGACTACCGCCCCTCTCAAAGTAATGTGACTCATTAATGCTTTATGTGGGACATATAAATAATGAAGTTAATTATATTATATATGATATTATACTGGAATTATAATATACCTATGTATCATTATGTTTTAATTCCCATAAAATACAAAATAGAAATGAAAGTAGCGTTCATGTGTACGTACGGCCTACCGTCTCCATGAACGGTGCATTTCATTTCTTATCTCCAAATGTTATGTAATTTTATAAATACATATATATACTGGATATATAATATATATATATATATATGATATCTAAATCATGTATATCATTCTGGAGATAATGGACCTTTGACCACATGGACAAATTGTAATTATAACAAGTTCATTTTTTACTCAATTTCCAAACATCGATAAAATATCTAATATGAACTCAAATAATTAGCTAATTGTTATAGAAAGGTAATAAGTGATATAAAATAAATAATAAATTTTAAAAAAAATTCTTATTCAAGTACAAATTAACTTAAGTTTATTATTCATGAAGAACAAGTAACATACATGACAAGTCGGACTTGAGGTAAGGGGTTTCTTATCTCACTATTAATTCCGTGAGATTTCCATTATTCGCCACATATTTATTTTATGTGGTGTATTGTATACTTCCATTTATATATTATCATGAATATATTTACATTCATGGTATTCTGTTTTTCATTTGGTGGTTATTAACTTTTTTCCATACGACTTGATTGATTACAACATGGTAATGGGTTTGCATCTCACTTCTTATTTCTGTGAGATTCATACTATATTGCCCCTATTTCCTTTTGTGTAGTGTATGTACTACCAATGATTTTATTATTGGTATAATATAAATTAATGTATTGGTATTTAAATCTTCATTTTATGATCCTTCTTTCAGGGGGTGTATGTTTCATAAGTTTCCAAATTGGTAGGGGGAATTTCAAATTCCAATTTCCACTCATTTGGCCTTATGCATACTTCATTGATTATTTTACTCCAAGATTATGTGTCGAATCACTATTTATTATTTATGTAGTAATTTCAACTCCCCTTTGTTTGGATATAATTTTGATACACATAATCACTCTATTGATAATTTTCAAGTCAATAATATGAACTTGAAAATAATAATCTTAACTCAATTTCCATTCATTGAGTTAAGCATCCAAGTAATTGGTGTTATTTTTTTACCAGAATATGTATGAATGTCCTATTATTTATTTACACTAAATATCCAATCATATTGAGTGTATTTATATTTTTCACACATAATTATGTTATTGATTTATCCTTAACCTAAGGATACAATCATTATAAGGGATTTCATCTCAATTTACATTCCATTGAGACTTCCTTGTTGATATACGCCAATTCACTTTTATATGGTGTACATAATGTACTCTGACATAGTATATCATGAATAAATTTATGATAATGATATTATAATGTTTTTATTACCTCAATTATTTGTATGAAAGTGTCTCTCTTTTGGTTAGGAACTCTAACCAAAATACCATTTTAAATGTTTTAAATATTTATTCTTCTAAATATTTCTCATTAATTTCCATGTCTTAAAAATGGTTTTAAGGATTTAATTATATGGACATTAATGTTTTCAAATTAAAATTCATTTTAAAATTTTTAAATTGGTATGGGACACTTTGATTCAAAAATATATTTTAAACGACATCTTGATAAATAGGGTGACTTTTAAATATTTTCAAGAAAAAGGGGGGTATTTCTCTCAAATAGTTTTGATGATTATTTTCATCAATGTAAATATCCTTCATTATTCTTGATTGAGGTTAATATATTATAGTAAAATATTCCATATTGTATTTAATGAGTTATGTTTGACTTTGTATGGGCTATTTTTATGCCATTCATGGTTTGTGGTTAAAATATCGACATTTCATATTCTAGTTTTAATACGAATGTTTTGATCATGTTTCAACATTTTAATATGAGGAATTCATTGGACTTAGTAAGTGATGGGTGAATCCTGATATATCTCCCCAATTCATCGGTAGGTCTAATGACACAAACTAGTGTCTTGGCACAAGGCCTCGGCAAAATCTTATTAGTAGTCTTGGCACAAGGCCATGACTATGTAGTTATGAATCTGGCATTATGAATTCCATCATTATGAAAGTGTGTATTGATATTGCATGTGATTATTAGAATAGTAGAATATCCATGTGAATAAGTCAATGGCATTATTTGATTTTATCTTTTCCATATTATGCTGAATTTTATGTTTAAAAGACTTTTTTTTAGTCTTATGCATTGCCTTAAATGTTTATGCTTATTTATGAATGTTGCTGCTATATTGTTATCCTTACTGAGCTTCTGAGCTCACCCCTTTCTATGTTTTATTTTTTCCAGGATGTGAAGAAGTATTTTATGGTTGACCTATAGGGATAGGACAAGGATATAAGTGTGTTTAAAAAGGGGTTGAAATGTTTTTTATGTTTTTATTTCATGATGTAATTTAAAACTTATGAGTGTATCTATTACTTCCAATGCTACCAAACTGATCGGTCTTTCAGGATATGATTCCATTTATTATGCCAATGTTATGTAATAATGCACCGACTCTGGGTAACTGGGGTCGGGGCATTACAGTTGGTATCAGAGGAAGTTTAGTACAAACCTTGAAAGCTAGATTTAGAAAAAAAACTCTGATTAGGAAAATCTACACTATGATAGACATTGGGGATTAGTATAGAATAACATCCAAAAAATTTGTTAATGTAAATATTATGTGGGTTTTCCAAGAAATAAATCCCTGTCTGGATATGAGTAGGTAAAGGTGGCTCTAGAATAGATATACCTATGAGAGAAAACTATGATAAGGATTTTTGGGCTTGACCCGTGGTATCCTGGTACATGATAATGGGCCTTGTTGTACTCTTGGTTACGACACTCCCGAAGGATATGCTTAGGATAATTTAAATTTTCTTTACAAACTGATTTGAATTATTTTTATATAAGATGAGAATAAATTAACTTGGTTAATCCTAAGGTGTTTCACTTTAAAAATATGGTGTCATGATATTCTCTAAATGATTTTATGACTATTTCTACTCACACAATGCTTTCTGGTTTTAGTCAATGGATGGATTCTAAGGAAGTCATAGTAACTTTGATCATGATGTACAAGGTGGGAACAGTGGTGGAAATGAGCAACAAAATGGAATGTTGATAGGAGTAAAAAGATATCGTGTTCATGCTGAATCATTTTTCCAAAAATATGATCAATAATTTATATATTAACCAACTCCCGGACTCAACAAAGAAGAGAAAGGTGGTGAAAGATAAGATCTCCAGTAGTGGAGACCATGGAGAAAAGAAAGCTCAATTTTAATCATGCAGGAAATGTGGAAGGAGACACCTAGAAAAGTGTCTTAATGGAACAAATAAATGATTAATGTGTGGGAAAGGAGTACATAAAGTAAATAATTGCCGAGGAAAAATGAAGAGTACTATGAAAGAAAATAAAAATGATCCTAAGAATCCAATTACAGTCATTTGTCATAAATATAAGGGACATTGGCATTACCTGATTCAATACCCTATTCTATAGGATAACCTCTAAGTCAAGGAACAACCTATGTGGAAATAAATGGATGGATAATTGTTTAAAGTATGGGATTACATTGTAAGACTATTCTCTTGTATGTGTAACCATGCAATTTGTTATGTGAAAATTATATTTGAGGAAGAATTGTCTTTTCTTTTGTGGATATAGTTATATAGAACCATTTGGGTTTATATGATCCTTAAATTTGAGGAAATTACAGGTTATTAATTTTTGGGATGAAAAAGTGAGGTATGAGATAACATTTGTGGTTAAATTATGTTATGGTTATTTTGAGAAATTTATCTCATTTTGGGAATGTTATAAAATATAGTTTTTGAAAAAGGACAACACGCAGACCGTGTGACAACCCGTCACGTCGGACAAAGCTATGGGGATCGAACCCACAACCAGAGTGCGATTGAGATTTATCACCTACCACTGGACTACATGAATTCCCTGGTTAGTGTGACTAATTATTTTTAGTTAAACGATTTTATTAAGTTGATTTGGGACATTATTTATTATCAAATATATATCCTTAGTTTAGGAAAATTATTTGGGGATTAAGTGATAAATGTTATTTTGGAAGACATTCGCTCTGTTGGGAACACTTTATGCCTAAGGAAAATATAATACTATGGGATTTCATTTGAGGAGTAATGATGGATATTTTTCAATGTATTTATTTTGGATTTATTGAAATTTTGGTTATTTATGGAAATGATTAACCTATCATAGATAATATGTGATTAGGTTAATTACTTTTAAGTATGTGACTTTAAGAGTAGTAGATGTTATTTGGAGATACAATTTAATGTAGAAGACTATGTAATCAAATTCTTATGAGTTTTGGGGTTAAATATTTGTTAGGATTATATTGAAGGATTTTATGTACAATTTTTCATTGAAGGGTATTTGTTGAACATTGGGTTTTGTTTGTTTAAATTTTGGAGATTAAGAGTAGTATTTCTTTCTATAAAGGATTGTCCTTTTTGGGGATCATATGATCATGTACTAACCATTTTGGTATTGGTTAATTATTAATGATAAGGGAAATATGTAGTTCATCCTTTTCGGATTATGTGATTCTCAATAAGTTGATTGTAGCTCTTCAGGTGTAACCTAGTCATCTTGAATACTCGACATTTGGAGAAAAGATGAGTTTGTGGTAAAAATTTATTAATGGATGAAACTCTAATTGTAAAGTTAGTATATATCCTTATACTCTTAGTCAATCTAATAAATAAATTCATCAGCATTATTAAAAGGAACTTAAAACAAAAAAAATTGTTCGTTTACTTTTCCTACTGGGTAATCAAACACCTTTCAACCCATCACAAGTTTACGGCTTTCAGATCGTTAAATTTCTAAAAATAATATTATCGATCACTCTCCATAAAAACACAGTGACTTTTTTTCTCTTTCATATCCATGTTTTCGTACATGGAACCCTAGTATGTGTTATTTTTGGTAACCTTCATACTTACATTTATTTATTTTAAAATAGAGGCCCCACTAATCCATTTTCGATGTGGGATTTCAACTAAGATATTTTGAAATGTCAAAACCCTAGTTTTCAATCACGAGCTTAAATTGTGAGGATTAAATTTATTGAAGGAGGGGAGAATGTAACACCCCAAGTTTTCATAGTACATTATCTCTTTAAAGTAATTCAATAGCTTGCAGCTCACACCACACTGAGTTCGAGCGCACGACGACTTACCAAACTAGCTGTTCAAAAGTAGTTATGAATAGTATTAACTGAATTTTGAAATTTATATATTCCATATAATTTTAACATCCATATTATTTGTTTCTTAGACATAATATAAGAACAAATTTATTTTTTCAGATAAAGGAAGTATTTTTCAAAAAAATGCAATTTTAACGCCTTTTAATGAAGAATCCTTTTTAAATCCAATATTTGACACTTTTCAATATTAAATTTGACAAAATACACTTCTTATTTATATTTGGGACATAAAAATTTAGTTTCGATAACTTTTTGGTATTTTTCTGATAACTTTCATATTTGGGTGAATAGTGAAAAATACTAAATTTTAATTGAAAACAAATTTTTTAATCAAAATAATTTATACTGTTAAATTATAAATTTGAATGGTTTGGAAGTATAATTAGATTATATTTTTACCATTTAATCCAATTTTGGTCATTGGAATTAATTTCACTTTGAAATTATACATAAACAAATGTCAATCTTTTGATAGTTATTGTTTCTTAAAAACACGCTATTTGTTTTGACAATGGGGATTAATTTTAAATTAGTTAATGAAAAATCTATGTTTTGAATTTTCTAAAATATACATAACTTTTGAATTCAGAATATCAAATATATCTTAGGCTGAATTTTTGGTATTTTTCTGAAAAACATCAATTTTTGATGAATAGTAAAACCACTTAGTAGTGGTTAAAAAACTGACTTTTTCATTCAAATGAATTTTTACCACTTCTGTGAATTGAATTTTGAAAATACAACAAGAATGGTTGTTATTAATAAGTAAAATGTGGTTCAATAAGATAAAAATAATTTTTGGTGAATAGTAACTTTTGACATTTAGTTACCGCGGTTAAAGCTAAATAGGGTAATTCAAGGTAAAAAGAATATTATAATAATACAAAATTACCTTAAAACTTGTCTTAACCTTATTATATGAGTCATGACCGTCTATTGGAATCCTTGGGTCGATTTTGGGATCCCATGGATCCACTTAAGAGTGATAATGACACTTTTTTTTAATTAACTTAAAGTGAAGACAAAAATGACATTAACAAATATCTTTTAGTATATCAATTTTTACATGGGGTTATATAAGTCATATTTTCGACTATAAATATTAATTGGAAAGATAAAAATATTTCCTACATTATATCATTTTTTTATAATTTTTATACATCAAATAAATTAAATTATTTTTGACACAATAGTGATGCAGTATTCACCTCAATAATAAATGATTTAAATAAATAAGATTATTAATATAAAAACAATATCCAAAACCTGTCCAATTCTTATTGGATGATTTTATTTATAACATGAGTCATCTTAACTTATACTTTAATTATTTTTGGGCCTTTTTAAACTGAAGATATGTTTATAATAAAATAATATTTTAAAACATTCCTAAAGATCCCCTCCTCTCCCTTATAAAAGGACACCACTTTTAACCCATTCCTCACACCTATCAAGCCCATTGGATCATCCAAAACCTGAAAAAATAATCTCTCAAGATCGATCTCTTCCACTTAGAAGCCTTACCTTAGGCAGAAGTCACTTCAAGAAGTCCTTTTATTTCAAACCAAAGGGAGTTACCCAAATTAAAGGTAATGGTTTCTCTTAACTTCTTTTCTTTTATTTTACTTTTACAAACCCTAAACTCTTTTTATTCCTTTATTTTATAATAACACTAGTATCCTAAATATACTAGGATTTTTTTATGAGAGGTATAAGAACTACACTTAACCACACCTCCATCTAATGGGTAAAGAACACATTGTTTCTGTGGATGGAAAAGTAATGCCTCACGAAACGATGATTGTTCAATTATCTCCTACCACCTCTCATGGTGGCCATTAAGATGGAACTATATTTATATATGATATATATTATGTTTTTGTTTTCTTTATGCAGTTGTATTTTCCATTTATATCATACCTTTATGGTTTCCATTATGTGTAAACGCGATAATTTCATTTGAGGAAGTGTGGATTGCCGCCCCTCTCAAAGTGATATGACTATTTAATGCCTTATATGGGACATATAAAGAATTGATTTAATTATATTATATATTTTATTATATTTTAATTATAATATACCTATGTATCATTATGTTTTAATTCCTATAAAATACAAAATAGAAATGAAAGTAACGTTCATGCGTACGTAGGCTTACCGACTCCATGAACGGTGCATTTCATTTATTATCGCCAAATATTATGTATGGTTATAAATACATATATATAGTGGATATATAATATATATATGATATATAAATCATTTATATCATTCTGTAGATAATTTACCTTTGACCACATGGACAAATTGTAATTATAACAAATTCATTTTTGACTCAAGTTCCGAACATCGATAAAATATCCAATATGAACTCAAATAATTAACTAATTGTTATAGAAAGGTAATAAGTGATATAAAAGGAATAATAAACTGGAAAAATGTTCTTAATCAAGTAGAAATTAAATTAACTTTATTATTTAGGAAGAACAAGAAACATACAAGATAAGTCTGACATGAGGTAAGGGGTTTCTTATCTCACTTTTAATTCCCTGAGATTTCCATTGTTCGCCACTTATTTATTTCATGTGGTGTATTATATACTTCCATTTATATATTATCATTATTATCTTTATATTCATGGTATTATATTATTTATTTTTTGTTTATTAACTTTTGTTCATACGACTCGATTTATTACAACGTGGTAAGGGGTTTTCATCTCACTTCTTATTTCTGTGAGATTCATGTTATATTGCCACAATTTCCTTTTGTGTAGTGTATATACTGCCCATTATTTTATTCTTAGTGTAATATACTTTAATTTATGGGTATTTACATCATCATTTTATGATCCTTCTTTCATGGGCTGTATGTTTCGTATGTTTCCAAATCGGTAAGGGAATTTCAAATTTCAATTTACACTCATTTGGCCTTACGCAAACTTCATTTATTATTTTTCTCCAAGATTATGTGTGGAATAAATATTTATTATTTATGTGGTAATTTCCACTCCCCTTTGTGTGGATATAATTTTGATACACATAATCACTCCATTGATGATTTCTCAAGTCATTGATATGAACTTGATAAGAGTAATCTTAACTCAATTACCATTCATTGAGTTAAGAATCCAAGTCATTGGTGTAATTTTTTTTTCAAGAATATGTGTGAATGTCCTATGATTTATTTACACTGAATATTCAATCATATTGAGTGTATTTATATTTTTTAGACATAATTATGTTATTGATTTATCCTTAACCTAAGGATACATTCGTTATAAGGGATTTCATCTCAATTTACATTCCATTGATACTTCCTTGTTGATATATGCCAATTCACTTTTATATGGTGTATATAATGTACTTTGACATAGTATATCATGAATCCCTTTATTCTCATGATATTATAATATTTTTATTACCTCAATTATTTGTAGTCAAGTGTCTCTCTTTTGGTTAGGAACTCTAACTAAAATACCATTTTAAATGTTTTAAATATTTATTCTTCTAAATCTTTCTCATTAATGTCCATGTCTTAAAAATGGTATTAAGGATTTAATTATATGTACATTAATGTTTTCAAATTAAAATTAGTTTTAAAAGTTTCAAACTAGTATGGGACACTTTCATTCCAAAATCTATTTTAAACAACTTCTTGATAAATAGTGTAACTTTTAAATGTTTTCAAGAAAAGGGGGGATATTTCTCTCAAATAGTTTTGATGATTATTTTAATCTATTTAAATATCCTTAATTATTCATGATTGAGGTTAATATATTATAATACAATCTTTCATATTGTATTTAATGAGTTATGTTTGATTGTGGATGTGCTATTTTTATGCCATTCATGGTTTGTGGTTAAAATATCGACATTTTTTTATGCTTGTTTTAATACCAATGTTTAGATCATGTTTCAAACCTTTCATATGAGGAATTTATTGGACTTAGTAAGTGATGGGTGGAGCCCACTATATCTCCTCGATGCATCGGTAGGTCTCATGAGACAAACTAGTGTTTTGGCACAAGGCCTTGACAAAATCTTATTATTAGTCTTGGCATAAGGCCTTGACTATGTGATTATGAAGTCTAGAATTATTCATTCCATCATTATGAAAGTGGATATTGATATTTCATGTGATTATTAGACTAGTAGAATATCAATGTGAATAAGTAAATGGAATTATTTGATTTTATCATTTCCATATTATGTTGAAGTTTAAGTTTAAAAGGATTTTGTGTTAGTCTTATACATTTCCTTAAATTTTTATGCTTATTTATGAAAGTTTTTGTTATATTGTTATCCTTTCTGAGCATATGATCTCACCTCTTTCTATGTTTAATTTTTTCCAGGATGTGAAGAAGTATTTTATGGTTGACCTGCAGGGATAGGCTAAGGATATAAGTGTGTTTAAAAAGGGGATGAAATGTTATTGATGTTTTTATTTCATGATGTAATGTAAAACTTATGAGTGTGTCTAGTACTTCCAAGGATACTACACTGATCAGTATTTCAAGCCATTATTCCGTGTATCATGCTAATTTTATGTAATAATGTACCGACTCTGGGTAACTGGGGTCGGGGCATTACACAATATCCCTCACCATTGACTTCAGAATATTCTGTAGCTTGAATATTGTAGTGGAAAGGATCCATATTGCCCATCACATTACCCCAACTAGGGTTGTTCAAGCAACTTGAAGGGTTTTAGGTAGGCATTCTAAATGTAAATTGCATTAACTCATAGCTCCTTGATCCACTGAGTGGACTCCCCAATCCTGAATCCTTTTATTTTTTGATTTCCTCAACCTTTGCCTCTTGGTCACACCATTTCCTTATATGGTAGTCAACCCTTGATGCGAACCAAGTCAAGTCAACCCAAAACCTTGAATTTATAATTCACTAATAATTGAAATCACCCTAACTAGGTTTATTCATGCACTTTGAAATATGGTCTGATTCTAACCAAGATTATGGAAGGCTATACCGACTTAATATTTCATTGACGGACTTTATCCTTATACGTAAATTTCCATTTATTATCTTTGATTAAATTCTTGTTCATATTAATAGGGATATACATAAGTGATTAACCATGTCTTAGATAATATTTACTTATAAGACAGTCTTATTTTAGTTTCATCTTTCATTCCTGTTTAATTCATTAATTGTGTGATCGTGACAACACACCCACAATAAATAAACCATGAAACTGACAGAAATAAAATAAATGGTATGATCATGAGCTTGTTCTATTGGTTAGTTTATCTAGTGGTTAGATAAAATAACCCAAGACCTAGGGGAGAAACACCTTGAACCTTTCGGGTTCGTGTTTACAGCTTTCCCCATGTCCACCTTTTATCTCCTTGGATTGGTTTCACCTTGGCTCTTGACTTGAGCCGCCTCCACTAGCTTGGGAGCTTCATCCATGACATATGCATTTATCTCACATGCAGGTGAGGGGTAAATGGGGTTTTTACATAAAAGAAACCTTGGGCGCATAGGCCCTACATATTAATGGGGAGAAGGCTTGCAGGCCAACAAATTTAATTTAAATAAATAAATTAAAAGAAACCATTCACATACAAAGATCTTGGTCTAGATCATGATCATCTATACATGCAACAATATTTACGAATAAATAAAACTAGCATTAAATTATTTAATCATTCTTGTTTAAGATAAATCACTCTTGATTCAATTAATTATCTTTAATTAATCAATCCTTATATCTTAAACCCTTTTTCTAAATTTCCTTGAGATTCTCATCCATCATAATTTGAAACAAATAAATTTATTTAAAATTATCTTTGTACGTAGCTTGTACCTTGGAGGAAATCTGGTGAATTCCCATTCATAACTACCCAATGAGAAGAAATGAACATTACACAGATGTTAAATTAAACACATATATATAAAACACATATCAAGTGTTGTGCCTCAACTTTACACCTGCACTACGGTACACGTCTCAGGGGTTTGTATAATATAATAATAAATTTTAATAAATCTGCATAATTTGGATGAGTACACGGCGTGTAGTTATGACTACACGGCATGTACTTTTGTTCACCATCCATCCGAAGTACATGCCCGAGGACATGGCGTGTAGATGTAGTTCGGAAATATTTGGAGTAAACAACATGTTCAGTGGGACACATGTCGTGTAGTATCCATGTTACATAGTTTCCAGTCGGGCAAGCTGTGTATGGGGTACATGGTCCAACCCAAGCCTTAAGGGACTACAGCTCATGTTCAGTGGACCACACAGCGTGTAATCTGAAAATGGTGCACCAACTGTTCCTGGTCAACACATGGTGTCATTTATGAATTAGGAATACTCCAACACACGACCTGATTTGGCGGACCAGTCTGATGCATTGAACTTAGACTACACGCCATGTACTTCCAAATACATGCCATGTATTCTGGTGATGTACGGCCAGGAATTTTTTGGAACCTCCGAGTGAGATCCTCTATTTTATTTTAATCAAAATTAAAAGTAAAATTCGTTTCTGTAAGGTGAACTAGAAACGTGAGAGGAAGAACAGATATCGAGGTTCAAAATTTAAAGAACAGTTAACTTTAATTGAAACAACTAAATTATTAAATGCATAAACCACCAAAAAAAACTTAAATAATTATAACCAATGATATAACCTCCTCTGATACCACTTGTAGGTTCTGAGCACAGCGGAAGCGCATTGGTGGGTGTACCCAACTTTAATTTTAACATTAAAAATGATCAATCTGAGATCTGTCACGATAATAAAATGTCAGATCTTCGAAATAGAACAAAGAACGAAAAAGAAATAGGGGAGTCCCAGAACCATAAATAGGATCATCATATATTAGTTATAATTAGTTTAATTAATTGAGAAGAATTACCTTGATAGAATTATTTCTTCATTGATGTTTACGGTCAAGATCTGATGTGATCTGTCTTTGCATCATAGAATCCAAGTGTAGGATTCCTCTAGCGGTGATCCACACGTGCTCCACATATCTCTAGATGTCGATGAAGGGATCTTAGGGTGATAGCGTGAAAGGGCCTTTACTTGCAATGTCTGCCTTCGATCGCCTTGATCTGTTGGAGGTGGATCTCTCTCTCGTAGCTTGAGAGCGTTCTCGGTGGAAAAATAATTCTCTCTTGTTTTGAGAGATTTTTCAAATCTATTGTGCACAACCACAAAAAAATGGCTTCGCTAATGAGAAATATATAATTTTTATTTTTCATTACATAGAATAATAAAATGAATTAATTACCTGAAAGAATTTATTCATTTTATTTAATTCTTAGTAATACCCTATGTCTAATAATAACAATTGACTATTATTATTACCTAACATGCGCCCAGCGAATTACACCTAATATTATTTAATGAAATAAATAATATTTATTTCTCATAAATTCCTAGAAAAAAAATACACGGAATCTACTTTTATTTTTCCATTTTTATTTATTTCCTCCTCCACATTTATTAGACCTTGAATAATGGATATTTACTTTTAAAATAAATATCACTTCATTACTCGCTAATAAATATATTATTTTTCCCACTATATATTCTCTCGAATAACTAGTGTCAAAATAAATGAGATCAAGCATCCTTAAATAATTATTAAACCACAATCAGGAATAATCTTTATTTAACTTGTTAAATTAATATTTAACAGAGATACTTGGACATACTTATTGTGTTACCCTCTAGGCCTCTTTCTCAGTGGCATTAGGTGGAGCTTGCCTAATGTCCAAGGTTAGCATCTAGCAACATGCCAAGACACCAATAGAGAAAGAAGTTAACACCACAATGATGTGTCACCTCCTAAGAATGCTTACCGTGTAATATAATCCCTTTGTATTGATATCTCGAATCAAGCGGGTTGCATTCTAGTGCCATCAACTCATGTGCTCGATTATTCTTTCTTTGACTTTCCAGAATTGAACTTCCCCATTCCTCAAAATGGACATGGATTTATTTGGGCTATATCAATTCCATCAAAGGGCTTGAGATATCTACTTCTGTTATGGAATAGAAGGGACAAATCCTTTCTCTCATTATATATTAATGTAGTATCACGCGTGACACACCCAACTTATCCTACCTCGCTACGAACAGTGTGTCATCATAGTTTTTGTCAATACATCTAAGTGTGTGAGTTGTAATAACCATTAATAATAATCTTAAAGTTTCAGGACCAATACACACGTCCAGAGATTGGAACATCCAATGACACTATGAAATGTGTATTTCCTACTGGTGGGTCTCATTCTCATAATATCCTCCTGGATATTACCAAGGATGCACATGATGAGAAGGTGCCTCAAAGTTTTATGAGTCCTCACCCCTAATGTCCTGTATTATTTGTGTCCCTCAAATGACATCATCCGGCCATATAACATATATTCAAGAACAGCGTTAGGGCACTTCTAGGTTCTCGTCATAGTAGGGATCCACTATGACCCTTTAATGCAATAGCTATCCTTAGGACATTATCACATGAATTGTCAGGAAGAAGAACAGTCAAGATGTGATAAGGTATTTATTAATGAATAAAGTACAAAGTAGTTGGTTATAGGCCACCATCTCTAACACTGCTCTTCTATTATGTCCTCCACCCTGTAGATCGCCTCGCTCGAACCTCTATCATTGTCTTGGTGGTCCTTAAACTGTCTATTAATCATCATTATGGCGGGTCGGGGAATCGTGATCCTTGTCACCCTGCCCGCCGCATGAGTATCATAGTCTTCTCCTCTGTTGACCTCCTCTGCCTCATGAGCTTCGCACCTCCGAACCTACATATTGGGGTCATACTCTAGAATTTATAGACCAGTTGGGCCTCTGCGTCATCTACCTACTGCCTACTATTGGTGACTCGGCTTCCTATTATCTGGTGGTGGCTCTCACCGTCGATTCCTGCTAAGCTAGGAAGCATTCCACCAATAGTGATCTCTCTAACACTCCATCCTCTATCGGAATGTTGAGTGATATCATCGACACTCTGATATCTTGTTAGAGTCCCTACTCAAAGGTATGGACCCTGAAGAAAGGTTCTTGTACCATGTTAGTGGAGTAGTCGGAGAGGTCAGTAAATCTCACTGAGTACAAAGCCAATGTCAGGATGCCCTGTTATAAGTGCAGTAGCTCCTAAATATGCAATGAGTGTAATGTTGCTGGTAAGAAATATACCAGAAAGAGGCTCTCAAATTATAACCAGTAAAGAGTCATCTCCTTGTGTGTCTAGAGTTTTAGGCTCCACCATCTCCCTGTTGTTCCCTTAAAGAGACTAGCAACTAGGATCACTATCTATTCCGTTGGTGTCTCAACAAAGAAAAAAACTCATGCCAAAACCTCTATCCATTCCTCAACTACCTAGAGATATATCTCGCCTAGAACACTTAGAGGCCTCTATATTTGGAACTCATGAAATGTGCTCAGTCGGTGTGCACTGTCTAATGGTGGGGATGGTGTAAACTATTGCCTTACGGGTGTTGGTACTACTAGTACACCACCTGAAGGTGTTATCACTGTAAGAGGGTCATGTACTAAAGCCTCATTGCATGGTGGGTCACCATCAAGATCTCTCACTAGAATCTTGTCTAGATATCTACATGGAGGAATCATGTAAAGAAATAGATGTGTCACGGTCAATAAGTTATACCTAGTTATCTTACTCAAAATAGATCAAAATAAAAACATTTTCAATACATATGAAACTAATTTTTTCATGTACTGAGTAGGAAAACAGAGTTTAGGGTCATATTGTATGGATACATTAGCTACTTCACCAATACTGGACACCCTGAACTAAAATCTGAACTCATGACACTTGGCATTATTGCTCCAATGAAAATTACAGACTCTTAGTTCTTCTAGTAGAACTGACCACCCTCTGAAACCACTTTGTCACGACTCATCCCCTAGGGCCCGTGTCGGAATTACCCCAATCCCACCTTCAATAGGCCAGGGGTTGATGACTAGCACCAGAAATGAGAAACCCAAAAAGGGAAGGTATTTCCTTTAAACATTTACACACACAGATAGGGCACACTGCACACAATAAAAACACAATGGAAAAGGAGTAGTACAACCACCACTAAAAACCACCACTAAGAGTAAAATTAAGTACAAAATGTAAAGGGGCTAGTATACAAGACCAATTGAAAGATAAGTAAAGAAAAAAGTAAAAAGAAGTTCTATAGATCGTCTACCAAGGATCCTACCTGAAGGTTAGGTACAGCTCGTCATTGTGGCTCACCACATCGATTAGTAACCTTTGTGTACCATCTAGCCCAGGCTCTCCAAAGCCTCAGTCAAGTTGTCCATCATCTGCACAAGACACAAAAAGGTACAGGAGAAGCCTGTGTAGGGGTGAATATAACAATACTTAGTAGGGACCTTGAGACCCCTAAAGGTCTCTTGGAATTCCACAATGAAAAACCACAAATCTTGATCTCAATCATAGGGCACAAAGTAAAATACAACTCACACCAGGTATACAACTTAAAGAACAATAATAAAGATGATTAGTCTTAAAGTAGATCATTTTATTCTGTTAGGTGGACCAGATAATAATCTGATAAGGTTTTCTCTGATGTCGATCCACAAAGGGTCTCTCTACCACTGATCCTCAATGGGTCGCTCTACAGTTGACCCACATCGGGTCGCACTACTACTGATCCACAGAGGGTTTCACTACTAATGATCCACAGAGGGTTACACTACTGATGATCCACAAAGGGTCTCTATCCTGCCGATTTATGGAGGGTCGCTCCATTTCTGATCCATGGATGGTCTCCCTTCTGTCAATCCATTGAGGGTTTCTCTCATGCCGATCTACGGAGTGTCGCTCCTCACTTGACAGCCAGCCACATGATTTCCGCACTTGGTGTGCTTGAGTTCAGGATATTCTTCTCCTCATACCATCGGTCATACCTCAACCCTTGTAAAGTCCCGATAATAATTATCCCAAAGGACCATATTGTCTTAAGAGTTCCAAAGTGACAGACGGCGCGTCAATTGGATTCACGGTCTGTAAGATATAGGAAAAAATCTAAATAGGGCCCGATTGGATTTGAGTCTGATGCAACCCATCCATACTCCAACTTTATCCAAAACTCTAGTGTAGTTTCTAAAAAGGACGGCCTCATCATAAGGGTCCTCACGCCATAGATGGCACGTCAATCGGACGCTCGGTCTGTGAGTTACGTCAATTTTAGTGAAACGGGGCTAGTCGGGTCCGGGGCAGGTAGGGGTCTAGCCCAGACAGTGGATCCGACCTAGCTATCGAGTCTGGTCAATAGGTTTAGCCTGGCTATCAGATCTGGATGATGGGTCTAGCCTAGATTTCGGGTCTGTCCTGACCGTCGAGTCTGGCCCGGCTGGCGGGTTCGGCCCAGCCGTCGGGTCCGACCCGGATGGCGGGTCTTGCTCGGTTGGCGGGTCCAGCCCGCCTGGAGAACCCGGCCTGCGTAGTGTGGGCTGGTTGAGCTGGACTTGATGTGGGGCGTCCAGCTCTCCTAGCTAGCGGTTCCATTTGGGCATCGCCCCATCTCCCAAAATGACTGGCATGAGCCGATCTTTGTGCATCCAGCCGAGCGAGCCGCTCCTCTTCCACACGGCGCATCGGCGTCGCATCCTCCTCCCACTACAGATGTCTGGTCGTGGCACTTTTCCACTGCAGTGCTTGTGAGAACCTCCCTCTCCACATAACCATCATGGGCTAGTAACCAATGGTTTCGTGCCAGAGGCTCCTTCCACGGGCCACAGGAGATTCTTCGGTGGTCCGTTTTTTTTCCCGTATGCGCCTGTGGGCCTCTCGGGTCGCTGCCTTCACTGCAAAGCCCACAAAATTTCCTTGTTTCCACATTTTTCAGTCGCCCATGAAGAAAAATCAACATCCAAGATTGACGGAGGGTATGGGCCTTTTTCGGATTGTCCCGCACCCTCAGCATTATCTTTTTATCAAGGGGTGATAATAATCATTCTAAAGAATAAGGAAACCCCCAAATCAAGACCCCACAACAACCTCCTGCAAGAACAAATGAATCTCAAACCAACCTGTTAGTCAATTGATCCATGTTCATTGTATTTTTCAAGAAATGAAAAGAGGAATCAACAAACACATAAGTCCCCTACCTGGACTCGGTGGAATCGACTACGGATAAAGGCAAGAATCCACATTTGAATATGTTCATCGTCATTCATCAATCTCCGGATTGAATCTTCCAACATTTTTTGATCGATCGCCATTCTTCGTTGGATGGTGACATCATTGGTTCTTTGTTAGAGGTTTCCTCATAGTTTCCAATCATTTCACCAATGGATTGATTTAAACAAATATAAATAGGGCTTCGACGTTGGTCATTAATGTGGTTAATTTATGAACCTTAATTAATGATCTATTAAACATAGGTGCATTATGGTTACACAACCAAAGTAATAGGTCATTAAATGACTCTCATTTAATGATCTTCATTACATTTTGGTTCTGCCAACTGTCACTCAATGGTTGAAGGAATAATAAAATAACTAATTTAGTTATTTTATTTTATTTTTTTGAAAAGTCCAAAATTTAACTTTTCTATCCGACCCTTACCATCCAAAGTTAAACTTTTATTAAGAGAATTTTGGCACTGCAAATTCAACGGTGCCCTCAGATTTTCAATCCGAGCACTGGTTCAAAAGATAGAAAATCCTACTCGCACATTTACTGAACATACCTTAAAAAAAGTTCAAAAATCTGTTTCGGGCTCTCTATGCCTCGGAATCATGTGTCATCAAATTTCTAAGTCTTAAAATAAATCCATATAAATAAAAAAATATTTTTAATTCCTGGGTCTTTACACAAATATCATTTAAATTTCATGAAATATATATATATACAATTTGAAGATAACAAGAAGGATTGATAAAATATAGGATCCCTTTAATATGATACAATTTAATATTCTTAAACACATTATGAATATTTAATAGGGTAAATGTAAGAAGTGGCTTATAGTATCATATATGCTAAAAGGCAAAATTATATTAATGTTTTCCACACTTTTTTGGATTTTTTAGCGATTTACATGATATGTTATCTTTGTCATATATTGATGTGAAATTGTGGTAAAACTCTCTAACCAATTTATTTTTATGAAAATATTATGAAGTTTTAGCTTTTGAATAATGGTGATACTTAGGTATCACATTCCTATGCATTCAAATTCATGATCATATTCAAACATCCTTACTTAAAAACATAAAATTCTTGGAAATCAACATTGAATGTATACTTAGAACTCTTTTTATGTTCATCATTATCGTCCTTGTAACCATATTCCATAAAACTCTTCCATTTAAATAAGGTAATTTATTACATTATTGTTTATTATTACATCATAAATCTCTTTATATATTCTGTAAAACTAATTTTAAACATAGAATTGCATATTTATTTATTAAATTTAATATCATAATGTCCAAACATACTCTCACATACCACTTATATTCTATTCAAAATAGCTTTATAAATTAGAATAAATATGTGTGATAAGAAATAACATATATTTACATTACTTGGGAATATTTTTCATTTATAACATATCCTATGTGTTATTTTATTGGTTTAGAAATTTTTTATTTAGAAAAATGATTAAAATTTCCATTTGATAAAACAAACCATTAAAAACTAATTCCTATAACATTTATACATAATGTAGATATTACATAATGCTTCAATAACACATTCATGTATATCCTAGATAATCAAATAATATTGAATTACTTGTATTACTTTATAAAAACAATTGTTTTCAATGAATTTTATTAGATTATTAAGAAAACATTTTTGAAATTTTTAACCTACATTTTTTATTTTGATTTTAACTATTACATATATGTATTTTGTTGACAGCAATTTTGAAGCCATAAATCAAATTACCAGTTCAAATATATTCCTGAAAATATAAAAATATTAGTTAATTGTTAATTTAATTCAATCATAGTATTGGAAAATTTATTTATATAAACATATGTTAAATTCACTAACCAAAACACCCCATTTTTTATCTCCTTAATGAATGTTATAAAACTAAAAAATCATAAAATTTTATTATGATGAAATTATTTTAACATTGTTCCTAAGATAAAAATGATATATTACACATCTTATGATGAGTTTTTGAAATAT
Source organism: Viscum album (assembly GCA_963277665.1). NCBI lineage: Eukaryota > Viridiplantae > Streptophyta > Magnoliopsida > Santalales > Viscaceae > Viscum > Viscum album. The sequence continues at coordinate 638,072,457 of OY728157.1, forward strand.
TTAATCATTTAAATTATCAATACAACAACTCCATTTCACTATTACTAGAAAAAATATTTCAATATACAATTATTTTCTCTTTCTGAAATTCTATACATTTCAAACATCTTATAAAACATACTATTGATATCAAATAACATTAAACATAAATGAATTTATTTCTACAATAATTATTTTTTTGAAGAATGATTTATTTTCATATTGAAATCAATATATTAAATCATATTGAATATAATTTTATATTTCAATTGATATAGGTTACATGGTAATAAAATTTGTTAAGTCTCCAACTTAACCAATCAAAATGATTAAATAAGTGTTGAATGACATTACAGTTATCAATTTTCATTAGATTCCATTAAAATAATAAATTATTATCTCTATTATTAAATAATAATGTATGTTAACGTGTTGAAAACTTTTATCATTGGGTTAGTAATGAAGGAAATTTTTTGACTAATTGAATTTATTTATAAAACATTATTTGATCATCAGTCATTCTTAACATATCTTCATAAATTACCAGTCATGGGTGCTATGTACATTAAGCTTATCTTAAAAATGTTTAGATAGAGGATGATGATGATACTATCAACAATAGAAGATATTATCATATGAGTATTTTTTTAATATGATACATTTAATAATCACTTTTATTAAAAGGTATCCCACTAAAATTGTGTCACATTTTTGAAAATTCATGATACCCAATAATGGGACATGATCGATATCATACAAATAAAATAACCCTGTATTGGCATGAAATTAACATCTTAGTTATTTATTTAAGTCATTAACATATTTAGAAGTTATATGTATCTTATATTGTTGAGTAGGAAACTCATTTTCTATCCCATCATATAGATAAACTGAAATAAATTCTTCATATATCCTAACCATTAGGTATTCTCATCAAACTATTAAGCCAACAAAAAAATTTAATAATGGAAACATCATGGCTAACCAAAATTTGAATTAACATACATGATAATATAATTAAAATTCAATTATTAGTTGATTTATTTACATATATAATATTAGGGTACCCGGGATTGGCATGAAAATACAAATTTGGATGATTGAATACAATAATAAATTCTCTTTTGAAGGAAATTTGAAACATAGTATTTGAAAGTAACGTGTTGTCATAGACTTACCTAGTGTTATTCCCTTCATGTATACATGATTATATAAATATATTTTTGAATATAATTCCCTCCATAAAACAAATATGTTCAAACCATATTAAAGTGTAACTCTTTACACATCAAATAAGTATTTTTTTTTACTCCCAAAAAAAATGAATTCAAGTATATTCATGGATATATGAATGCATCATATGTATAAGGTACATGAAAACATATTTTCATGAATTAAAATTATTTTAGATTTAAAATATCCACATGTCAAATCCAAGAGTGGTGTATTGAAAAACAAATTCACTAGCCTTGACAAGGTATAGGGATCATGTTAGGTATTTAGTTGAACCATGGGTTCCTTTAACCTTTGATAATTTACTAAAGAGAGAATATGATTCATCATAACTAAAACACCTAATATTCCCAAACTATATTCAATAACTAAATTTATGTTGTTAACATAAATTGGAAACCAAGCAAAAGGTAGATGAAAATTTTCTTTCATTATCACACCTTTAATGTAATATAAAAATCTACTAACTAATTAGTTTATCATTTAAATCTAAATATTAAAAACCCATAAAATTTCATAACCAATTAAAATTATTTGTATATATTGTAGAATAATTATTTTTTAAAAAAATTATATATGAATTGGTCACCCAATTCATGCCTCTATAAATTTATTAAAAGAGTAAAAGTTTAAAATACAGATACGATGTGTAGCAGGCTTACACCATAAAGGTATTGAGGGAAATACAAAATAGCAGACATAAGAACCATCTAAAAGTGAACATTGTAAGATTCTCATCCACAGAACCATTCCAGTTTCTAATTAGACCATGTCATTGTGGTTAGGAGGACTTGATGAAGTGATATCCCATCACTACATCATTACAACATTGGAATTCCAATCTCTGATGATCCCCCTGAAATGACATTTTAATCCCTCCATAGTAGACAGATTGAGATTCATCAAATAATTTGATATTACAAACTCCTAAGAAAACATATTTTTCAAAGAAAATCCATAAGCTTCACTGTACTAGCCTTTTAGCAGGAAATCAGACAAAAAGATCATATAAAAATCCATGTGTAAGATGTGACCAAGCTTCTTGAGAATCCCACGGCAGCATAAGAAACAACATAACTTGACAAGTCTGAAACCTACTATTCCATCCCTATAATAGAGTCAATATAAAATCCATAAATATCCACTAAAAAAATAATTAAGTCATTTAGAAGGGATGTTTCTATATTTAATGTTGTGATTTTTTCTAAACTCTTCTTCCATTTTATAAATCACATGTTCTATAACATGAAGATAAAATTTGGAAGTGATTTCACCATCTTTGTATTTTTTTTAAATCGTTGTGTCTTGTTCTTACATCCAATCATCAATTCCTCCTCCATATCCTCTATGCCTTGATAAGCATCCTTCAATGTGGGATCAATATCTTCATCAAAAACATATCCTATTGGGATATATTCTCTATCGGTGCAAGAAGGTTTATCCTCTCTTGGTTGTGTGGTAGAATCTATATTTTTATACCTTGATACATCAAAGGATCTTGTGACTATTTTCCTTTATATGTTAGAATACTATCTAAATTTTAGGCTCTTACTGGGATTCAGGGTGATAAAATATTTTGAATTAGTTATTGGTTTTTTACCCATTCTAGCATTCAATTTTAAATAATCTTCCTCAATCTGATAGGCTTGGTCTTTGATATCATTTAAATACTCATTATACTCAGAGTGATACTTTCATTCACTTCTTGGACTACATAGTAAGATTTACGAAGCTCTTCCTAGTCTTCTATTCGTGTTGTAGAATTATTGGTACCCTCAATGGTGGTGAAAATATAATAAAAAATGATAAATCATTTTCTGGATGACTCGTAGATTTCTCTGTTCGGTCCTTATCCAAGGATAAATTCTTACCTTCATCCAACTTCTATATCACATCTTGATGTTCTCCTGTATAACCCAAACCCTAGAAGGGACAGCATCAACTGTGAGACAATTAGTGAAATTTTTTGGTTCCTTTATATTATTTTCTTTCTCTACACATGTTAATTTAGGAATTAGAGGATGTGTTTCCTTATAGGAACAATCTGTCAAATTATGTTCAATCCTAAGGAAGATACTACAATAATTGAGGAGGTTTTCATAAACCACTTCCTAAAAAACTATGATTCTTATTCTGAATCTAGATCTGGTATGGGAGAGCTTGAGAAACATTAATTGCATTACATACTCTAGATACTAAGGGTCTTGAGAGAATATTTTTCACAAAATCCATTTTTAAGGGATTTCCAATAAATCTATAGATTGGAAATTGAGCATCTTGTTTTAACAGATGAAGAATCAACCGAAGTAAACCAACCCATATCAGAATAATGGGGGATTCTGTATGAGGATCAAAATCCGAGTTCCATTTAATAACACACATAAAACTTCCCCCAAAGTACCTAGAGCGTCTCACCGAAATCCTATAATATTCATCCTCAGATGAGAGGCGAAAAACAACATTGGATGAATTCAATAACACAATGTAAAATCCCAAAAAACCTACAGCTTCAAGAGATCTTTAAAAAACATCAATGAAGGTCTGAATTTAATGAATTTAACAATTAGTATAAATCTTATGTCTGAAGAGAAAATAATGACTTCATTTGATAGAAAAAATATCACCGGTTTCCCTCAGTAAAAGAAGTGTTTTGGCTCAATCGCAATTACTTTTGTGCTCGGCTCATTAGTCTTGATGTTCCTTCTAGAAATGACATTGTTAAAGGATCGATGCCATGGGATAGGGTTTCTTTCTTAATCTCATAGGGGAGGGTTTTTTGGCGAATCCATCCTTTGAATAATCATTAAATATATGAAAAATTCAAACATTTAATCATGAGATAATAATTTATGATCAATTTAGAAATAAATGATAATTATAAGAGTTGTAAACTTTTTTAACCTTACCATTATCTATTTTATATAATATTGATATAAAAACATTATATTCATTACAATATTAAATTTTTCTATTTATTGTTATATGGTATTTCAATTTTAAAAATATCATATTATATGAATTACAAAGACTTTATTATACAATTTCTATTATGTAATCAATTTACATAATTTACATATCGTATTATAAAAAATTATTTAAATAATGATAATATAAATTGTGAAAACTATTTCCATTGGGATTATATAATACCTAAATAAGTCCACATATTGTTTTGAAAAATTAAATATAATTACCTATTAATAATTCATTATTTAAATATAAAATTTTCAATTTTTTACTTTTTTATTAATTTATATCACTATAAATTATCAGTTATTATTTTTATATAAAAATAATTATTTATAGATCTTATTTTATGCCATATAATTTAGTAAAATGAATTTCAAATATTTACATTTAATATTTTTGATAAATAAAATTTTCATTGGAATTTCATTAATTAAAAAAACGTTGATAACTATTAATTAAATAATTAACATTAAAAATTTAAATATCCAAAAAATACATTTATAATGATTTATAATAAATTTATAAATCATTAAAATAATGTAATATGCTAAAAATATATTTTTTGAAAAATATTCTTACCCTTACATATACGGGATAACCTATATAAAGGAAAACACTTTTACCATGATGTAAGACTTTTGGAAACATTACTTAAAGGTAATTTGGTAAGTTACCTTTATCAAAACAATTTCCATAAAGGTACCTTGATGATTCCTTTAATTTCGTAATAATAACAATGAGGGTTCATTTATGTGAAGAACATGTTACCTTTTTTCAATCATTCTTCATAAATATATCAAGTAATTTCTTTATGCAGTGAAAAGGATAAATTTATGGACCATTATGCTGAACATTGTTATATATGGGTAAAATTATATTTCTTTTTATTTTACAATTGTAAATATAAAATACATTTTATTAACTCATTTTATGAATTTATATGAGAATCTACATAAGGGTAATTGGTCGATCACCCTTATGTATCTTGGGTTTTACACTTATGTAGTATGTTATAATGACCAAAGTGAATACCTCTATACATATAGGTAAGTTCTTGGTTACCCTTATGAATCACAATCACATAACAATAAGGACATCCTTACCTTTACATAGCCCTACTACACAACTGTTATCTGCTTTTTCATATTTTCAAAATAACTTATAAAATGCTCCCATGTTTTTGTGATTATTATTAATTTCCAGGAATGATTTCATTAATCTAAATCAGGTTGTAACTCTGTTAATAATTAAGTGTTTTAAAATAGTTCAATATCTACATTCAAAAGCATCCAAAGTGGTTTAAAACTCTATTTAAAGGATGTATTGTACATGATATATGATATATGCACATAAAATAGAAATAAAGAAATGTTGAAACAACATACCATACATTGTAAATAGAATGAAAGAAACATATATTTCTATGGTGTGTTTTATAAATATCTCCAATGTGATAAAAATATGTAATTACCTAATTATTCCTTTCAGGTACAGATATTTTCCTTTGGGTTTTTTTTAACAAAGAGGAGGAAAAGTGGCCGAGTACTAGCTATAGGATTGTTACATGATGTTACTAGGGGGTTACACACCATGTAATCCTAGTACAAACTATTTAAAGAAAGTAGGAGGACCTGGGTATAATGTGTATGTGTAATTCAAAAGAAAAAAGAGGACCAGACATATACATTCCATGTATTTTCTAGTAAATTCCATGTAGTTTTTTTTTTCTAAAATGGGTAGTAGCCTCATGTTTTTTCCAATGGATAGAACCCTCACCTGAGTTTCTTGAACAATAGAATGAGAGGAAGTTTTTCCTCCCTATTCTTAATCCAAACTATTATTCGAACCCCGTTGGATACATTGGAATCCCTTTGATGAGTTATTGATTCCACTTGATTCATTCTTCTTGATTTATTACCTCACCCTAGTTATTGATCCTTAAGCATTTATGATCATTTTGTATATATACTCCATTATAGGTCAAATTAGAGATCTCTGCTGGATGAGGAGAGTCGTATGAGTATGAGGTAGGTGGTCTCATTCCTTTTTCTAAATTTCAAGTTGATTATATATCTCAGAGTTTTGCAAGCCCATTTTTGGGATTTTGCCTGGATTTATAACTGACCCGTTTTGTTACCTATTGATGTTTAGGTAATTAAATAAGTGATTAAAAGCATGTTTATAGTTCTTACCTTGATTTGGGGCCATCACATGGGTGTGTTTCCCTTGGATAACCATTTATGGCCATTTGGAGTAGGATTCCTATGATGAAAGATCTTTATTCCCTTCATGGGTTGTTTAAAATGAATTTTGTTAAATGAATGAATTTCCCACATGGTATAATTGATGGTTGAGCCTTTTGATAGTATAAATTACATTATAAGCTTGGTATATGAATTTCCTACATGAATTTATTAATGAATAAGGCATATAATTGTTTAATTTACATGTGTTTCTTGTTATGTGAATTGTTCCCATGTGATTAATTAGAAGGTCAATCCTTATGAGGTTGGTCCTTGGTTGTGATTATATTGTAGGCCTTTGGTTTTGAACTTTTTATGCCTAATGACATATTTAATAGAATCCTAAATATTTAAAGGGTAAATAGAAATAGGATAATAATTTATTCATATTTGAATGCTATGGAAAGGTTCATGTGACTATTATACCTTATACCTAGGGTGACCCATGTATCCGTTGAGTGATTCCATGGAAGGACTATAAGGGGGTTTTTATGTTTAAGTCATGAGCGAACCAAAAATGTAGTGGGAGGGTTCATAGAGGATTTATTTAAAGGTAGAATGAGTCATGGAATGAGGGATACCATGGAAAGGTTCTATTGAGACTGTTTATATGTCTTGGGTGATACTTGGGTCTTATTTATAGGATCTAAGGCTGGCTCAGCTGACATATTCTTGTGCCACACCTAAAGTGAGACCGGGTTCCTGAGAGGATCATTCAGATGGGATAGTAGGATGTAGGTGGTACTACACCTAGATTAATACTTGAATTCCAACTTAGTAAGGTCAAGGATAGACTCAAATTATAAATTTAATATTGAAATGGAATGACTTATGATACGTTTTCCAATCCAAAGAAAAGCATGGATTTGGTCTTCACTTTCACTTGGTTAGATGGTATTTTGAGATATTTGGTGTGATTACTTTTATAAATGGGTATCTATGCTTATGTTGGATCTCGAGACATATATAATTCAATATAATTGAATTTTTAATGAACATGAAATTACTATAAATGGGAACCAGTTCTTATGGACTATTTATTGTTGAGTACTTTCTAGATTTTAGATTTTACTGTTGTATACTGTCTATTATAAATATTCACTACTAAATTTCCATATACCATGGGTGGTTTCCAACTAGGATTTAGTCTCACACCATGTTTGGGGCATGTTTTTGGTCCCAAACAGATTATATTGTTTCATGTGTCGTTAAGGGAAAGCTCCCATCTCTTGGTACTTGACGTGATGCTTAGGAGAAGGTCTGCATGGGAACAAGATGATTCTTTCGATTCTCCTAAGTTATTTTTTCCTTTTCTTATCATTGGTACTTATATCATTTATTAATACAGTGTTACCTATTTTGGTTGTTTTCCTAAAACAAGCATCATGCAGCATCATCTTTTTAATGATATGACATCTGGTTATTTATATTATCAGTATTCTGTTGTTTTATTCTTTTTTATGGTATGACATATTTCACAAGTTATTTACTATTTTTTTATTTTTCTACATTCTTTAAATGAAATCATAGTTTCCCCACTATCACACATAGGCCCTCACTGCTAGTCTGAAGCCTGTGGAATTTAGGGAAATGTGCTTCAGGCCATGTGGCCAACCAGGTACGAGGCACCTTTGAGTGGAATCTAAACCTAGGACATTACAAATTGGTATTTGAGGGATTTATTTTCTATTTTCCCTTACAATTTTATGAAATTAGATATAAATTAGAAGGAAATGGAGTTTGGTAAAGAAAACTATTCCCGGGAGTAGCTACCCCACGTAAAGGTAAAATCCAAATTTCCTAGAATGAAATTGTGATTTTTTGTATTTTGAGTGATTACAATTGATTCGATTTCATTGTAGGGTGATGAATTTTTATGGTGATATTATTATTGATATTATTATGGTTCTATTTTGTTTGAATCCTATGAGATGAGGGTATTCCATCTCATGCATCATATAGGCTCTTATAAGAAATCACTTTCCATGCCATTTAGAGAGAATTACTAATTGCATGTTGTTGTGATAGATGGTGTGAAAGATATGCATGCTATTGTGAGAGGTATTATGATATATATGCATGTTGTTGTGATAGGTGTATTGGTATTTTTTTATGGTTCAAATTCGATGGATTCCAAACTTTTGTCCCTAACATGAATGCACCCTCTTGGATCAGAATTTAGTGGATCATGTGTCGCCCTTGTATTGAAACATGTTTTGATGTGTTGTAAGTGGATTACAAGATTTTATTTTTGGGGATTATGGGCCCCCACTGATCATAATTTGGCATACCATTGGTTTACTTTTCATAAATGGGGGTTTGGGGGAAGTTCTAGTGATTTTCTGTTTGGAATCCTAGACAAAATGGGGTGTGGTTCTAAGAACACACGCAATGTATTATTTTTTCAGGAAGAAATACATTTATTAAGTAAACAATGTGTACTATGTGTACATTTTGTGTGGTAAATTATTGTGTGTATAGACATGTCAATAAAAATGTGGAATGTTGATTTTTGGAAAGTGCACACTGTGTACTTTATATACACACCATGTATTTTTACACAGGCAGAACCCATGTGGCTCTGGTAATGTAAAATTATATGGCCAAGAGGGGAGACTTGAGTACACGTTGTGTACCAGCCTAACATGCCATGTATCTAGGGCTATTACATGCCCAGACCGGTGGAAGTACACACCTATGTGATCACTTGAGGGTACAAGCTGTGTATGGTGTCTACACATCGTGTACACCTCTTCTGGAAAACATTGAGGGTTTTCTTCTCATGTTTAGTTCTTGTTCTCTTTAACTATGATCCATGATGATGATCCTGAATTTATGTGTGTGCTTTCCCTTGTAGATTCATGAAACCAAAACGACCATCATTTATATGCCAGTAGGATGGTGATGATCATACTTCGAAAGTGGCAGGACATGGGATACTAGTGGATCCTCCAGTCATGCCAGTTGTAGCACCATCTATTATACCGGATGCAAGTGCTGATGAATAGTTTTTTGAAGGCATTATGAGTTTCATGAAAACCTTTCAGGGATCATCAAACCCTGCCAAATATATGGTAGAATTGACACAAGTGTTCCAGTTGCGGCATCTCCCCGTGTTTATATGGGATGGAGGACCATAGGATACGGATTAATGGATAGAGGACATACTCTAGATCTTCAAGCATCTATAGAATCCTTCTTAGAGGAGGGTAAAGTGCACGATGTATATGTAGTGTGACTCTTCCAAGATATGGTGTGATGTTATCACTCAGTTAGAGCATCATCAGGATATGGTATGAGGAGATTTCCAGACAATCTTCTATGATTATTATTTTCCCAAGATGTTGAGGGCTGATATACCCTGGAAGTTTATGAATCTGGAGTAGGGAACACCTTCATTTATGTATTGTTCTTCCCATTTTACTAAGCCTCATCATTTAAAACCTATTCTTATGGGTGATGATGAATTAAAGGCTATGCGATTTGAGGATGGTCTCCATAATGACATATGATCACAAGTAAATGTCTTCAGGATGACTATTGTATCTACTATAGTAAATCATACATTGATTACCGAAAAACATATGAGGTAATAAAGAGGTGCGAGTAAGGGCAGTTCAGAACCGAGATTAGGTACTGTCTCGACTGATAGTAAGAACCTTCGTCTATAGCCTTCTCGTGGTGATCTGAGCAGTAAAAACATTTCTTCCAGCAGCTAAGTGAGTTGCTAACAGTGCGGTAGGCTAGGGCATACGAGGTTACATTGTCTACAGAACCAATTTGAGTTCTGATCATGTGGCTAAAAGGTCCATATACAGTGCTTCTATGGGAAACTTCTACCATAATCTAGTGAGAGAGGTTCTGAACTGACTCCACATTTAGGATCAGGGTCAGAATCTTCGCATCAAATTGGGAGCTAGGGTAAGTTAGTCCATTAATGTTGAAGTGGTAGTCATGGAATTATTAGTAAACCCCCCATGTTATTAGTGACAATAGGGTGGATAAGCTTTGGGTAGATAGGTAGTGTCACAGGGTCATGGTATAGGTTGGACCTATGCAGTCCAACACACTCAGAAAGAGAATGATCTTGGACCCTCTACTGTCATAGGTATTATTCTAGTTGCCTCTGTTTTAGCATATGCACTTTTTTATATAGTGGATTCACATGGTTTTTTATCTATTCACTTTTTGTAGAGCCTAGGGATCTTTGTTTTTATGTATAATGATTTTAAAATGCTAGAAACTCTGTTAGTGATTATAATGGTAGGTGTGTGTCAATGCAAGGAGTGACCCCTTGATGTTGGAATGTGTCACTAATTATGGGATTTCAATGTTCTCGAGATGACAAGATTTGATTTCATTATCATAATGGATTGGTTAGGTCCCTTTCAAGACTTTATTTATTGTTATCACCATAGGGTGAGTTTCAAATCACCAGAGGGATGAGAGTTTCCACATAAAGGTTAATGGGATGTCCAAGCGAGCCGAGATGGACCCAAACATTATGAGTTGGGTAGGATGACAACCCAGATTGCGAGTTTGTATCTAGATGAATAGGGAACACGTTAGATGGATTTCCCTTGAGTGGTTGATTTTTTCAGGGATGTCTTCCTAAAAAAAGTTTAGGATTACCTCTGGTGAGATGGGTAGAGTTTTTATGACACCCCAAACCTTTTCAACGTGTGATAATAACTTTTTATTATTTAGTCATTCAGAAAATGGTTCTCAAAATTAAACAAGACACATAATATTAATAAACCATTGAAATTTTTACATCTCAAAAGGGTAGAAAACCATAGTTAGCCTAAGAAACTAAAAGAAAAACTGAGAAGAACCATTGGGAGACCTCCTAACACCACAAAGAGGACGAGTAGGTAGCCCTCTTTTCTTGGACCAACCATAAAGAAGAATGAGATCTCTATGAGAATGGAACAAGTACTTATCATAAATAGAATATAGAGAACCATCCTGGTAAACTGAACCAACTTAGATATGAGATACCATAAACATGTTTTTATAAGTGTTTTCCTGACTGTTAGAAATACTTGTGACCATTTTATAGTCGTTGGAGTTCAAAATGAAGTAACTGTTGGAGTTTTAGTCGAGTTATCGTTAGTGTTTTATTAAATGGATATAGTAATAATTTAAAGACAGTTTCTTGTAAAATAAAAAAAAAATTATATTGTTTAATTTAGAAGTACGCCTTAAAATAACTATTTTATTCTTTCTGAATTATTAATTAATAGAATATTTGAATAATAATTATACTAATATATGAATAAAACTAATTTTTTACTTTTTTCCAAATATGATATATATATATATATATGTGTGTGTGTGTGCATATGTAAACAAGATTTGAATTATAGTTATGTAAAACTAATACTATAATTTTATATACGACCTTGATAATTATTGCTTTAGAATATTTTAATGCCATTATTTTGTAAAGGTGAATTGTTTTAATTATGCGAACAACTACTTAATCTATTATATGAGTTTTATATATTTTCAAAAATATGATATGTATATAGATATACATATATATGTATATGTACTATATATTTTCATATAATTATTTAACTTATTATATGAATAATTATATGGGATTTATACATAATTATTAGATTATAAATTTTTTATTAAAGTTTTATAACATTATTTATATTTTGAAATTTGTTTAATAAAATTAAAAATGTATTACCATTTTAATAGAATGATTAAAAGTGCACATATATGAATGATCTTTTAATAAAAATTCTTGTTATCTTGAATCATATATATATGTGTGTGTGTGTGTGTGTGTGTAATATTAATATTTTTTTCTAAAGTTTAAAATTACAAATTATTATAATAATTATTATTATAATACATTCCCAATTATCAATTTAATTTATAACGTTATAATTATATAAAAATAAATGTATAAATATATGTTTTATAAAATAATTTAGTAATAATAACTTTTACTTTTTAAAATTATTGATAAAATAAGTATAATAGACAATTAACTTTTGGACTTTTAAAAAAAGTTATTAATAATATATGATAATATAATAAGGATAAAGTAAAAATAAAATTAACAATATTATAATAATAAAGTAGATTTATTCTTTAGAAAAATTGAATGAATCTTGTAAGGGATTTGTGATCCGCATAGGAGGGAAACAGAAAAAAAAAGAAAAAAAAAGGGAAATCTTTTGCGGGATTTGTGACCCGAAAAAAAAAAGGAAGTCCGCGCATGGGATGTGTGTCACGCTCTGGCTACAAGTCATGAGTCCAGACCGTATCTAGGGTTTCAACAGGGTGGGGTGAACTCAATGATAGAGTTGAGCAGGTCCAGCGCCAGGGTTATCATGTGTGGTTGAGGCCGAGATTGGGCGTCTCACTGCCTGTATGCACTGGTTTGGATCGGAGGAGCCGGCGGTGAGGTCGCGCATTGGTCGGTTTCACACTCGGAGGTTCGTCGTAGTTAAGATCTAGATCTAGATCTGAAGACTTCAAGCAAGTATGTTGTTCTCGGTCTTGGTTCTATGCATGGTAGGTGTGTAATTATTTTCTTCCTTCTACATTCATTTTTGATGATTTATAGATAGGTTATGATTTTTGGAAATCTATTTCCTTTTGATAAACTAATGTTTTTTCATTTTATACCCATTCCCTGTCAAATTTTCTGTTCACCTGTAGACTATGGATTAATTATTTCTACTGAAATGATTTGAATTGATTTGGTCGCTATATGTCATCTCCCATTGGTTTTTATATTCATATATCATTATTTTATAGTTAAAGATTTTTTTTTGTAATAGATGTCTTATAGAAATTTTCTCAATGTGTGTGTCTGTGTCGTTGGAAAAAATGGCTTTATAAGTCTTTATTATGCATATTCAATGGGGAAACAACCATTTTTTGGTAATCCGGTTAGAGAGAGGGAGTGCGGTTTGATACTGCAACTATTGTGTGTGACTATATAATGTAAGGGTTAAATATTTGTCTCAAATATTAATTTATTTTACAATATTATTATTTATGATGTAAGGGTTAAATATTTGTCTCGAACATTTATTTATTTTACGATTTAATTTTTTGTAATGGAAATTAATTTATTTCTTTTTATATTCACTATTTTCAAGTTCGTGTAAGGGATTATTTTCTTCTAATTAATTTATTTTTAAGGTTGTTGTCTAGTAAGGGTTATTTTAATTTATAATTATTTTCTGTTATACTTTTATGATCCTCAGAATTAGTGTTTTAAAACTTATATAGAGCTGAGAAACCGATTTGCGTAAGGGAAAATACAATTTATTTTCAAACATATATTTATCAAAAATTTATTCATGTAATGAAAATAGTTTTCATCACTTTTTCTATTGCAAATCATATAAGGAGATTATACGTTTTATTTAATGTTATGTTTTAATTTAAGTTTGTGTAAGGGTTATTTTAATTTATAATTACTTTCTTTTATACACTTAGTGAATATTCGAACATACACACATAATTCAATCTATTTCCATTTTATGTTATTAAAGATGATTTACAATCTTTAAATAAAGATTTGGATGCGAATAAAGTTTTGGGTTTAAATAGATTGGTATATTTATTACACATACACCCATATAGTTTTAATCCACCTAGTTTTATTTCTATCAAGTGTTTATTTGAAATGATGTTTTTAAAATGTAAGGGAAATTTATTTATTACTTTATACAATCTCTATTTTCTGGTTCTGGTAGGGAAGTTCATTTTCTTAAAATGTGAATTATTTTTATGATGCTAAGGGTTTTTTATTATAAAAAAATTACATTTCTTATAAGATGTTAATATATATATATATATAATTTTTAGTTTTCAAAATATATAAAGTACGGGTGTGACGTATACATATTTTATGTATATATAGATATGGTTATATGTATGCACCTATAAGTTTGAACCATAATCTGAAATACGTTGGCCTAAAAGAAACTTCAGTGGTTAAAGTATGCGGTTGATATTCTCAATTAAATTCTCATGAATGTATGAATTACATATAACAAATGTTTCACCGCAAATCAGTTGACCATATATGTTATGCAACACTGGGTATGACCATTTATTAAGACATGAACCTTTATCGGTGCATGAAATTTGTCTTAATTTTTAATTACTCATTTTAATCTATAAATATTCACTTCCATGATTCAAGGATTTTGAAAATTAAGGAACTATCATTTTATGTGGTAACCCCATTACTTGCATGTTTTAAATTAATATCACATGTGAAAAGAATGTTTATTGTTTTATGAATTTCGTTGGGAAAATTATTATTTAAATAATAAATGACATATTATGATTTAGTCCAATGTCATTTCCATTTATCAGTGCATGAGTTGAGCATGAATAATACTAATCCGAAGTTATAAACATGCAATGTAATGAATTGAATGTTTATGGAAGATTTGTAAATATATTAATTTATGATGTAAATAAAACTATTTATTATTCATCACTTATGATAATGAATTTTGAATTTAATTATTTGGAGTGGTATGGGACACCCCAAATAAAAGACATGGAATTAGGTATTCAAAGTGGTAGGAGATACATTGGATACATGGCCTTGTTTAACATATGAGGAATGTATTGGACTAGTATGTTATGGGTTGGGGACCAGTAAAAGTAATCCCTCTGGGTTGGGGTTCGGTTACAGAAGACACTTCGGGTTGGAGTCCAGTTACAGAGGCTCTCTGGGTTGCAGTCTGGTTATAGATGCTCTCCGGGATGGAGTCCACTTAGAGAGGCTCTCCAGGTTGGGGTCTGGTTATAGTTATCCCCTAGGTCTTGGCACGAGACCTTGACACAAAAATTAAAGTATGGAATTATACATTCCCTCATTATGTGTATGTTAATTAATTAACCAAATGGATATTTGACTAGTATAATATCCATGGTTAAGATCCAGTACTTATGAGTATCAGAAGAGTAAAAGCTTATGGCATGACATATGTTTAGCACTCAGTGATTTATTATTCGATGTACGAAATTGAAGTTATTACCTTTACGCACAACTCTGATTATTCATTACTCTTAGCTATTTAATTTGTGCTTACATATTCTTATGTCATACATGTTTATAATGTCTTTTATTTATTACTCCAAATGATCATGCCTATAATTGAATCATGTATCCTTATAATTCTGTTATCATGTTTTTAATTGAGCAATTTTATGATATGTTACATGTGTTATAGATTTTATTTAAGAGAAATGTTTTATGGAAAGTTTTAAAGAATTTTTTCAAACGTTATATTGGTGTATTTTAAAACCCATTAATGGGAATTTGTATGCTCACACTAAATTTTAGAAATAAATTTTTCAGGTATCAGGTTTTAGCCGAAGAAGCATTTCAGAAGTAGTTGGTTTCCCAGAACCTGAACCGAATTCAATCCCTTATGTGGGACATGATTTGTAATTATCAATGAATGTTTTTGTAAAAAAAATTACGCATCATGATTCAAGGTACCGGCTCCGTGTATTCTGGGTTCAGGTCCTGATAGTTGGTATCATATGATTCGGTTTAGTTAACTTTGGAAAACCAAAACTAAACAAAGAAAATTTTATTTTATCATTACTATGTATGATGTTTCTTGGAAAAAAAATACCAGTCTTATGTATCTTTGGAAACATCTGATAAAATTAGAACAATACTGAAAACATAGTTATGTGTTACTAAGTGGCAGTTTCCTTAAATTTTCATATGGATGATGCATCACGCCTTCTATCTCTCCCAATAGTGATAGTATAAACTATAGTGGAAAAATCATGTTCAGGGAACTATGAGACCTTTAAAAACCTTAGGTTGTCCTGTAAACAACTAAATCAGGTGTCGAACCACCCAAACATCCTCCATATTTACCAAATAAGCAATCTAGTCTATTACCGTATCGTATTTTTACAATATGCAGCATATAGGAATAGTGTAAAATTTCATGAAACCCTTTTTCTATGTTTCACTTTGGATGATAACTATCGAGCTATAGATAAATTTCTAGAAGCCTCTTTAGATGGTGACCATCGAGCGACCTACCTATTCCAGGTCCTGATTTTTAGTATGTACGGAGAACTCTATGAGATAAATATTTTCAAGAACGGCGTGGTGCATGGGAATTATAGGGATTTAGTCCACTCTGAACTTTCCAACCTCCACAATTCTCGTGCCTCTTCATGGAAGGTTGAGTGCTTCAGGAACAAGTTTGACCATGGCTGTTCACAGTGTGTCTGGGCCAAGGAAATCGAGCAGCTAAATACTACCTTAGGAATCCACCTGAGGTCGTCAGCACCCTACCATCAGTGGTGTTCTTGTTAAAGGGACCTCGGGAGTGACATATTTCTAATGTTTTTGTAGTTTGTGTACAAATATTTTATAATTTCAAGGAAGAAATTATTCGAAGGTGGGAATAATGTGATTCCCCAAACCTTTTCAACATGTGATAATAACTTTTTATTATTTAGTCATTCAAACAATGGTTCTCAAAATAAAACAAGACACGTAATATTAATAAACCAATAGAATTTTTACATCTCAAAAGGGTAGAATACCATAGTTATCCTAAGAAACTAATAGCAAAACTGAGAAGGGCTATTTGGAGACCTCCTAACAACATGAAGAGGCTTATCAGGTAGCCCTCGTCACTTGGACCAACCATAAAGAAAAATGAGATCGCAAGGGGAATGGCATAAGTACTAAGCATAAAAGGAATATAGAGAACCATCCTGATAAACCAAACCAACTTAGATATGAGATACCATAAAGATGTTTTTATAATGATTTTCCTGACCGTTAGAAATACTTGTGACCATTTTATAGCCATTGGAGTTCAAAATGAAGTAATTGTTGGGATTTTAGTTGAGTGATAGTTATTGTTTTACTAAATGGATATAGTTATAATTTAAAGACAATTTCTTGTAAAATAAAAATAGAAAATTTATATTGTTTAATTTAGAAGTATAGTTTAAAAAAACTATTTTATTCCTTCTGAATTGTTAATTAATAGAATATTTCAATAATCATTATACTAATATATGAATACAACTAATTTGTTTCTTGTTTTCCAAATATGATATATATATATATATATGCATATGTAAACAAGATTTGAATTATAATTATATAAATATAATACTATAATTTTATATATGACATTGAGAATTATTTCTTTAGAATATTTTAATGCTATTATTTTGTAAAGGTGAACTGTTTTAATTATTTGAAAAACTACTTAATTTATTATATGAGTTTTATATATTTTCAAAAATGTGATATATATATATGTGTGTGTGTGTGTGTATTTACTCTATATTTTTAGAAAATTATTTAACTTATTATATGAATAATTATATTGGATTTATACATAAATATTAGATTATAAACTTTTTATTAAAGTTTCATAACATTATTAATATTTTTAATTTTTTTAATAAAATTAAAATGTATAACCATTTTAATAGATTGATTAATAGTGTACATATATGAATAATATTTTAATAAAATTTTTGTTATCTTGAATCATATATGTGTGTGTGTGTGATATTAACATTTTTTTCTAAAGTTTAAAATTACAAATTATTATTATTATTATTATTATAATACATTCCCAATTATCAATTTAATTTATAACGTTATAAGTATATAAAAAGAAATGTATAAATATATGTTTCATAAAATAATTTAGTAATAATAACTTTTACTTTTTAAAATTATTGATAAACTAATTATAATAGACAAATAACTTTTGTACTTTTAAAAAAAAGTTATTAATAATATATGATAATAGAATAATGATATAGTAGAAATAATATTAACAATATTATAATAATAAAATAGATTGATTGTTTTAAAAAAAGTGATGGACTCCGCTAAGGGATTTGTGATCCACATAAGAGGGAAACAGACAAAAAAAGAAAAAAAGGGGGAAATCCCATGCGGGATTTGTGACAAAAAAAAAAAAAGGTCCGCACATGGGATGTGCATCGTGCTCCGACTGTAGGTCACGGGTCCAGGCCACATCTCGGGTTTTAGTAGGGTGGGATGAGCTCGGTGGTAGAGTCGATCAGATCTGGCGCCAGGGTTATCATGTGTGGTCAAGGCCGAGACTGGGCGTCGCACTGTCGATATGCACCGGTTCGGATCGGAGGATCCAGGGGCGAGGTCATGCATCGGTCGGTGTCACTCTCAGAGGTCCGTCGTAGTCAAGATCTAGATCCCGATCTGAAGACGTCGAGCAAGTATGTTGTTCTCAGTGTTTAGTCTATGCGTGGTAGGTGTGTCATTTCCTTCCTCCTACTCTCATTTTTAAAGATCTATATATAGGTTATTATTTGTGGAAGTATATTTACTTTTGATAAACTAAGGTTTTGTCATTGTATACCCATTCACTGTCAAATTTTTTGTTCACCTGTAGACTATGGATCAAATATATCTGCTTAAATGATTTGAATGGATTTGGTCGCCATATATCATCTCCCATTTATTTTTATATTCATATATCATTGTTTTATAGATAAAGAATTTTGTTTTTAAGAGATGTCTTGTAGCAATTTTCTTGGTGTGTGTGTGTGTCATTGGAAAAAAAATGGATTTATATGTCTTCATTATGCATCTGCAATGGGGCAACAACCATTTTCTACTAGTTCAGTGAGAGCGAGGGAGTGTGATTTGATACTGCAACTGTTGCGCATGACTATATAATGTAAGGGTTAAATATTTATCTCGAATATTTATTTATTTCACAATCTTATTTTTTATGATTTAAGGGTTAAATCTTTGTCTCAAATTTATATTTATTTTATGATTTAATATTTTATAAGGAAAATTAATTTATTTCTTTTATATTCACTATTTTTAGGTTCATGTAAGGAACAATTTTCCTCTAATTAATTTATATTTAAGGTTATTGTCTACTAAGGGTTATTTTAATTTATAATTATTTTCTGTTTTAAACTTATGATCCTCAAAATTAGTGTTTTAAAACTTATATACAGCTATGAAACCCGTTTGTGTAAGGGAAAATATAATTTATTTTCAAACATATATTTATCAAATATTTATTCATGTAATGGAAATGGTTTTGTTCACCTTTTATTTTTCAAATCATATAAGGAGATTATATGTTTTATTTAATGTTAAGTTTTAATTTAATTTTATGTAAGGGTTATTTTAATTTATAATTACTTTTTGTTATACACTTAGTGAATATTCGGACATACACACATAATTCAATCGATTTCTATTTTTTGTTATTAAATATGATTTACAATCTTTAAATAAAGACTTGGATGTGAATAAAGTTTTAGGTTAAAATGGATTGGTATGTTTATTACACATACACCCATACAGTTTTAATCCACTTAGTTTTAATTCTATCAAGTGTTGATTTGCAATTATGTTTTTAAAATGTAATGGAAATTTATTTATTACCTTATACAATCTTCATTTTCTGGTTTTGGTAAGGAGGTTCATTTGCTTAAAATGTGAATTACTTTTATGATGCTAAGGGTTTGTTATTATAAAACAAATTACATTTCTTGTAAGATGTTAATATACATATATATATATATGTGTGTGTGTGTGTGTAATATTTAGTTTTCAGAATATATAAAGTAGGGGTGCGACATATACATATTTTTTGTATATATAGATATGGTTATATGTATGCACCTATAAGTTTGAACCATAATCGGAAACAGGTTGGCCTAAAACAAACTTCGGTGGTTAAATTATGTTGTTGATATACTTAATTAAATTATCATTAATGTACGCATTACATAGAACAAATGTTTCACCGCAAATCAGTTGACCATATATGCTATGAAACACAGGGTATGACCATTTATTAATATATGACCATTTATTGGTGCATGACATCTGTCTTAATTTGAAATTGGTCATTTTAAACTATAAATATTCATTTCCATGAATCAAGGATTTTGAAAATTAAGGAACTATCATTTTATGTGGTAACCCCATTGCTTGCGTGTTTTAAATTAATATCACATGTGTAAAGAATGTTTATTGGTTTACGCATGTCATTGGGAAAATTATTATTTAAATAATAACTGACATATTATAATTTATTCCAATGTCATTTCCATTTATCAGCACATGAATTGATCATGAATAATACCTATCCAAAGTTATAAACATGCAATGTAATGTATTGAAAGTTTATGGAAAAGTTGAAAAGTTATTAATTTATGTGATAAATAAAACTATTTATTATTCATCACCTATGATAATGAATTGAGAATTTAATTATTTGGAGTGTTATGGGTCATCGAAAATAAAATACATGGAATTAGTTATTCAAAGTGGTATGATACACTTTGGATGTGTGGCCTTATTAAATATATGAGGAAAGTATTGGACTAGTATGTTCCTGGTTGGGGACCAGTAAAAGTAAGCCCTCTCGATTGGGGTCTTGTTACAATAGACCCTCTTGGTTAGAGTCCGGTTACATAGAATCTCCAGGTTGGAGTCTGGTTACAGATGCTCTCCGGAATGGACTCCGGTTAGAGAGGCTCTCCGGGTTGGGGTCTGGTTACAGTTATCCCCTAGGTCTTGGCACGAGGCCTTGACATAGAAATTAAAGTCTAGAATTATACATTCCCTCATTATGTGTATGTAAATTAATTCACCAAATGGATATTCGACTAGTAGAATATCCATGGTTAAGAGTTAGAACTTATGAGTATGAGGAAAGTAAAAGCTTATGCCATGACATATGTTTAGCACTCAGTGATTTATTATTCGATGTATGAAATTGAAGTTATTAACTTTATGCGTAACTCTGATTATTCATTACTCTTAGCTATTTAATTTGTTCTTACATATTCTTATGTCATACATATTTAGAATGTCTTTTATTTATTACTCAAAATGATCATGCCTATAATTGAATCATGTATCCTTATAATTTTGTTAGCATGTTTTTAATTGATCACTTTTATGATATGTTACATGTTTTATAGATTTTATTTAATTGAAATGTTTTATGGAAATTTTTAAAGAATGTTTTCAAAAGTTATATTTGTTTGTTTTAAAACCCCTTAATGTGCATTTATATGCTCACCCTACGTTTTTTAAAGAAATTTTTCAGGTATCCGGTTTTATCTAAAGAAGCATTTCAAAAGTAGTTGGTTTCTCGGAACCTGAACCAAATTTGATCCTTTTTATAGGACATGATGTGTAATTATCAATGCATTTTTTTTTACAAAAATTATGCATCATGATTCAAGGCACCGGCTCCGGGTATTCTGGGGTCAGGTCCTGATAGTTGGTATCAGAGGATTCCGTTTAGTTAACTATGGAAAACCAGAACTAAAAAAAGAAATATTTATTTAAGAATTACTAAGTATGATGTTTCTTGAAAAAAAATACATGTTTTATGTCTCTTCAAAGACATTTGATAAAATTAAAACAATACTGAAAACTTGGTTATGTGTTACTAGGTGGTAGTTTAATTAAATTTTCATATGGCTGATGCATCACGCCATTTGTCTCTCCCAACAGAGATAGTAGAAACTATAGTGGCAAAGTCATGTTCAGGGGACTATGAGACTTTTTAAAACCTTAGGTTGTCCAGAAAACATCTAAATTGGGTGTCGAACCACCCAAACATCCTCCATTTTCACCAAGGAAGGAATCTGATCTATTACCATATTGCATTTGCACAATATGCAGCATATAGGAAAAGTGGAAAATTTCATGAAGACCTTTTTCTATGTTGCACTTTGGCTGATAACTAACGACCTATAGGTAAATTTATAGAAGCTTCTTTGGATGGTGACCATCGAGCGGCCGACCTATTCCAGGTTCTGAGTTTTAGTATGTATGGAGAACTCTATGACATCAATATTTTCAAGAACGACTTGATGCATGGGAATTATATAGATTTAGTACATTCTGAACTTTCTGACCTCCACACTTCTCATGCCTCTTCGTGGAAGGCTGAGTGTTTCAAGCACAAGTTCGACCATGGCTGTTCACATTGTGTCTAGGCTAAGGAAATCGAGTAGCTGAATACGACCTTAGGAATCCACCTGAGGTCATCAACACCCTACCATCTGTGGTGTTCCCGGTAAAGGGACCTCAGGAGTGATGTGTTTCAGATTTTTTTGTAGTTTGTAAACAAATATTTTAGAATTGTAAGGATGCAATTCTTAGAAGGGGGGGAATAATGTGATTTTCCAATCCTATTAAATGCGTGACAATAACTTTTTATTATTTAGTCATTCAGACAATGGTTCTCAAAATAAAACAAGACACATAATATTAATAAACCACTGAAATGTTTACATCTCAAAAGGGTAGAAAACCATATTTATCCTAAGAAACTAATAGAAAAACCGAGAAGAGCCATTGGGAGACCTCCTAACACTACGAAGAGGCTGAGAAAGTAGCCCTTTTTTCTTGGACCAACCATAAAAAAGAATGAGATCGCGAAGGGAATGGCACAAGTACAAAGCATAAAAGGAATATAGAGAACCATCCTAGTAAACCGAACCAACTTAGATATGAGATACCATAAACATGTTTTTATAAGATTTTACCTTACTACTAGAAATACTTGTGACCATTTAATAGCCATTGGAGTTCAAAATGAAGTAATCATTGGAGTTTTAGTCGAGTGATCGTTAGTGTTTTATTAAATGGATATAATTATAATTTAAAGACAGTTTCTTGTAAAATAAAAATAGAAAATTTATATTGTTTAATTTAGAAGTACAGTTTAAAATAACTATTTCATTCTTTTTGAATTATTAATTAATAGAATATTTTAATAATCATTATACTAAAATATGAATACAACTAATGTGTTGCTTGTTTTCCAAATATGATATATATATATATACATATGTAAACAATATTTTAATTATAATTATATAAAAATAATACTATAATTTTATATATGACATTGATAATTATTTCTTTAGAATATTTTAACGCCATTATTTTATAAAGGTGAACTGTTTTAATTATGCGAACAACTACTTAATCTATTGTATGAGTTTTATATATTTTCGAAAATATGATATGTATATATATATACATATATATGTATATGTACTCTATATTTTCTGGAAATTATTTAACTTATTATATGAATAATTATATGGGATTTATATATAATTATTAGATTATAAATTTTTTATTAAAGTTTCATAACATTATTAATTTTTTGAATTTTTTTTAATAAAATTAGAAATGTATAACCATTTTAATAGAATGATTAAAATTGCACATATATGAATGATCTTTTAATAAAAATTATTGTTATCTTGAATCATATATATATATGTGTGTGTGTGTAATATTAACATTTTTTTTATAAAGTTTAAAATTAAAAATTATGATAATAATTATTATTATAATACATTCCCAATTATCAATTTAATTTATAACGTTATAAGTATATAAAAAGAAATGTATAAATATATTTTTTATAAAATAATTTAGTAATAATAACTTTTACTTTTTAAAATTATTGATAAACTAAGTATAATAGACAAATAACTTTTGTACTTTTTTAAAAAAAAAAGTTAAAAATATTATATGATAATAGAATAATGATAAAGTATAAATAATATTAACAATATTATAATAATAAATTAGATTTATTTTTTTTAAAAAGGGAAGGAATCTTGTAAAGGATTTGTGATCCGCATAGGAGGGAAACTGAAGAAAAAAAAGAAAAAATAGGGGAAATCCCGTGCGGGATTTGTGAACAAAAAAAAGAATTCTACGCATGGGATGTGTGTCATTCTCCGGCTGTAGGTCACAGGTCCAGGCCACATATAGGGTTTCAGTAGGGTGGGGTGAGCTCGGTGGTAGAGTCGAGCATGTCCGGTGCTAGAGTTATCATGTGTGGTCGAGGCCGAGACTGGGCGTCGCACTTCCAGTATGCATCGTTTCAGATCGGAGGAGCAAGGGGTGTGGCCACACATTGGTCAGTGTCATGATCAGAGGTCTGTCGCACTGGGCGTCGCACTTCGAGAAAGTATGTTGTTCTCAGTCTTCGGTCTACGCATGGTAGGTGTGTCATTATTGTCTTCCTCCTACTCGCATTTTTTAAGATCTATAGATAGGTTATGATTTGTGGAAATCTATTTTTTTTATAAACTAAGTTTTTGTCATTGTATACCCATTCGCTCTAAAATTTTATGTTCACCAGTAGACTATGGATCAATTATTTCTTCTGAAATGATTTGAATGGATTTGGTCAACATATGTCATCTCCCATTGATTTTTATATTCATATATCATTATTTTATAGATAAAGAATTTTGTTTTTAATAGATTTCTAGTAGCAATTTTCTCAGTGCGTGTGTGTGTCATTGGAAAAAAATGGCTTTATAAGTCTTCATTATGCATCTTCAATGGGGAAATAACCATTTTCTACTAGTCCAGTGAGAGCGAGGGAGTGCGCTTTGATACTGCAACTGCTGTGTGTGACTATATAATGTAAGGGTTAAATATTTGTCTCGAATATTTATTTATTTTACAATCTTATGATTTATGATTTAAGGGTTAAATATTTGTCTCGAACATTTATTTATTTTACAATTTAATGTTTTGTAGGGGAAATTAATTTATAACTTTTATATTCGCTATTTTTAGGTTTGTGTAAGGGATTATTTTCTTCTAATTAATTTATATTTAATTTTATTGTCTAGTAAGGGTTATTTTGATTTATAATTATTTTCTTTTATACACTTATGATCTTCAAAATTAGTGTTTTAAATATTATATAGAGTTGTGAAACCCATTTGTGTAAGGGAAAATACAATTTATTTTCAAATGTCTAATTATCAAAAAATTTATTCATGCAATAGAAATGGTTTTCTTCACTTTTTCTATTTCAAATCATATAAAGATATTATATGTTTTATTTAATGTTAAGTTTTAATTTAAGTTTTTTTAAGGGTTATGTTAATTTATAATTACTTTCTGTTATACACTTAGTGAAAATTCAGCCATACACACATAATTCAATCTATTTCTATTTTATGTTATTAAATATGATTTACAATATTTAAATAAATACATGTATGCGAATAAATTTTTGGGTTAAAATGGATTGGTATATTTATTACACATGCACCAATATAGTTTTAATCCACCTAGTTTTAATTATATCAAGTGTTGATTTGAAATTATATTTTTAAAATGTAAGGGGAATTTATTTATTACATTATACAATCTCTATTTTCTGGTTCTGGTAAGGATGTTGATTTGATTAAAATGTGAATTACTTTTATGATGCTAAGAGTTTGTTGTTATAAAACAAATTATATTTCTTGTAAGATGTTAATATACATGTTTATATATATATGTAATTTTTAGTTTTCAGAATATAAAAAGTAAGGGTGTGACATATACATATTTTATGTATATATAGATATGGTTATATGTATGCACCTATAAGTTTGAACCATAATCTGAAATAGGTTTTCCTAGAACAAACTTCGGTGTTAATGTATGTTGTTGATATGCTTAATTAATTTCTCATGAATGTATGAATTATATAGAACAAATGTTACACCACAAATCAATTTACCATATATGATATGAAACATAGGGTATGACCATTTATTAAGACATAGCCATTTATCGGCGCATGACATCTGTCTTAATTTGAAATTGTTCATTTTAAACTATAAATCTTCATTTCCATTAATCAAGGATTTTGAAAATTAAGGAACTATCATTTTATGTGGTAACCCCATTACTTTCATGTTTTAAATAAATATCACATTTGCAAATAATGTTTATTGGTTTATGTATATCGTTGGGAAAATTATTATTTAAATAATAACTGACATAATATAATTTAGTCCAATGTCATTTCCATTTATCAGTGCATGAATTGAGAATGAATAATACCTAACCGAAGTTAAAAACATGTAATGTAATGCATTGAAAGTTTATATAAGAGTTGTAAAGTTATTAATTTAGGTTATAAATCAAACTATTTATTATTCATCACTTATGATAATGAATTGAGAATTTAATTATTTCGAGTGGTATGGGACACCCCAAATAAAAGACATGCAATTTGGTATTTAAAGTGGTATGAGACACTTTTGATACATGGACTTATTAAACATATGAGGAATGTATTGACAAGTATGTTCCGGGTTGGGGACCGGTAAAAGTAATCCCTCTGGGTTGGGGTCCAGTTACAGCAGACCCTCCAGGTTGGAGTCCGGTTAAAGAAGCTCTTCGGGTTGGAGTACGGTTACAGATGATCTTCGGGATGGAGTCCGGTTACAGAGGCTCTCCGAGTTGGGGTCTAGTTACAGTTAGCCCCTAGGTCTTGGTATGAGGCCTTGACACAGAAATTAAAGTTCGTCATTATACATTCCCTCATTATGTTTATGTTAATTAATTAACCAAATAGATATTCGACTAGTAGAATATCCATGGTTAAGAGCTAGTACTTATGAGTATCAGAAAATTAAAATCTTATGGCATGATATATGTTTAGCACTTAGTGATTTTGTATTCTATGAATGAAATTAAAGTTATTACCTTTACGAGCAACTCTGATTATTCATTACTCTTAACTATTTAATGTGTTCTTACATATTCTTATGTCATAAATATTTAGAATGTATTTTATTTATTACTCCAAACGAGCATGCCTATAATTGAATCATGTATCCTTATAATTCTGTTAGCATGTTTTTAATTGAGAACTTTTATGATATGTTAAATGTGTTATAGATTTTCTTTAAGAGAAATGTTTTATGGAAAGTTTTAAATAATGTTTTCAAAAGTTATATTGGTTTATTTTAAAACCCCTTAGTTGGAATTATTATTCTCACCCTAAGTTTTTTTTTTAAAATTAGGTATCGGGTTTTAACTGAAGAATCATTTCAGAAGTAGCTGGTTTCCCAGAACCTGAACCAAATTTCATCCACTATGTGGGACAGGATTTTTATTTATAAGTTCATGTTTGTAAAGACTCTGAATTTCCATGTAATTTTTTTTAATTATATAGGAATTTTACAAGTCTTTGAAATCTGACGGCACGCGATTCCGAGGCCCGGAGTGCCCGGAATGTTCTGTCGAAGTTTTGTTGAGCTTAAGTTAGCGTGTGTAAGCAGTTTTCCTGAAAAAGTGGAATAACTCTTAAACGGTAACTCAGATCAGAAATCTGAGGGCACCGTTGCGCTCAGGATGGTGGGTTTACCCTAGGCGTGACTTAATATTAGTCGGCGCGGGCCTCCTGTGAGAAAACCCAACAATGACTTAATCATAAATAAACTAATTATATAAATTATTTTATTTTTCAAATACTTATAACTCACAAAGGATAACTCGGATTAAAAATATGAGACCATCTCTGAACTTGTGAGGTATGTTTTCTTTAAGAAGATACTAACTTTGGCCGGTGCGGGCCACCAGAGAAAGTTAGTTTTTGGTCGCAAATAAAATAATTAAGTAAAAATTATTTTATTGTAAAATTAATAACTCCTAAATGATAACTCAGATTGAAACTCTGAGAGTGATTTTGGGTTCTTTGGAGTGTGTTTCACCTAGGAAGATCCTAACCTAGACCGGCGTGGGTAGAGGGTGTCTGATAATAATTTTCTGAAAATTTTTTTGGGTACGTTCAGTGAACGCGCAAGCGGCGTTTTGTAACTTTTGAACCAGTGCTCGGAATTGAAATCTGAGGGCACCGTTGAACTCGCAAAGTCAGTATTCGCTTAAGGAGACTTTCACCTTGATGACAGCTGGTCAGGGGTGAAAGTTAGTTTTTGGGATTTTCGTGGAATTAATGAAATAAAATAAACTTCATTTTATTTTATTTTGAGCTTCCATGTGGATATTTCAAGTGGGGTCCACCAGAACTACAACTCCAATGGAAGTTGGAAGTGGGGACCACCAGACCTTAACCTCCCATGAGAGGTTAAGGTGGTGGGGACCACCCGAACCATGACCTCCCATGAGACGTTATGGTGGTGGGGACCACCCGGGATGAAACCCCCCTTTAATTGGAAGAAACCCCCAACTCCCACAATTAATGAGGGAGAGACTATTGACCTCCTCTACCATTAATCTTTCCAATGCACCCCATCATTGTGCTAGTGTAAATTAATTTCCTTTCCCCTTTTTAAATTATATAACAACGTCGTTGCAATTTATGAGGGTTCTTAATAAATTAACCATCATAAATTCCAACGATCGTTACCTACCTCTCCCCTCTCTTTTATATATGGAGCTTGGGAGAAGGATTTGGGATGGCTTCACCAAGAGACAAAGCACTGGTAAAGTGACGCGGCGCCCAACACTTGGAGTATTACGCTCTCCAATGAATAACGCTTCCTCCATGAAGAACGCCGGTGAGGAACATCTCCAAATTTGTCATCGGAACCCCCTTCGATGTGGGACATCTTCGACCGATCTCCCCTCCACATCGTTATCAACGAACTGACGCACGAGCTTGGATTGGAAGTGTGTGGCGGTCACGACGAACGACGACAAGACCATCTTCTTTCCCGCAACTCCATCATCGAACAAAGGTAGGGGGTTTACTTTGAGTGCCTTGTTCTTCCCTCCTTTTTTTGGATAATGAAGGTTGTCGAGCTTCGTTCTTATGAGCCATCTTCTATCACCATAAATGCAGAGGATACGGGCCAACCTAACATGGCCCGACATCCTCCTTTGATTTTCCTTCTTGTGGAATTCTCCAGCATGGTGATGTAACAACGATGTGGCGATGAAGGCAGTGACAACAAAGGTCGCGCTACCCATGGCCTCTGCTAATCGCACCGCCCCCGCGGCGCACCGATGCTCCTGGCCAAGCACCGTTGGCCTACGCCAGCCCTAGTCGTGTCGAACCGGCCAGCCTGGCCACCTCCCGGCCGCTGGCCCCCCTGGTTGCGCCCCGCCGACCTTCCCGCTGCCTCCCGGGCCCCACACGCCCTACATGCGGCTTGTCCAGGCCACCACCTTGCCTACTCGGCTGCCCCGTCAGCCTACCCGGGCTGCACCCCGGCTCCCAGCCGAACCGGCCGAGCCGCACCGGCCTCCCGAGCCGGCCCGCGACATCCATTACGGCATTGCTGGCTGAACCAATTCGGCCATCCAGTCCGAGTCACCCGAGATGCGCCCCTCGCAGTAATGGCTGAACTGGCCCTGGCCTCCGGGATAAGCTGCCTACGTGGCGACCTCCGGGCCGAACCGCCTCCGCAGTCCACTGAGTCGGGCCCAGCAGACTGGGCAGAACCTAGCGGGATGACCCGCCCAACGAGCAGGGTCAGACCCAGTGGGTCTGACCGGGTCGATCCGGACTGGGTCATCCTAGACTGGGTTAGGCCGAGTCGGTTTGACCGGGTCGGACTAGACCTGGGCCCACTACCGACCGTTTACATTCTTTGGCCATATCTTTGGCACCAGATGACCGTTTGACGATCTGTCAGTGGCACTAGAAATCTTGGAGTGTATCCGTCCCTTTGAGTATACCCCACTAGAGTTCGGGGTATAGTTGAGATACGGTCAGCTTGGATCGTGCACGAATCCAACCGGGCCCCGGGACTAAAAGGCTAATAACTCACAGACCGGGCGTCTGATTGATGCGTCGTCTGTTGCGTTGAGACTCTTATGACGAGGCGGACCTTTGAGATACTTTTACGTGGGACTTAGTGATAGTTGGAGTATCGACCTATAGCTCGTGGAGTGGATCCTTCCAGTGACGAGCGAGCTTAGTGCGGAGTTATCAGACCAGTTCTGGGTTTACCCTTCAGCTCGGCTGGGAAGTGGGTTACCCGAAGACATCTTAGGGTTTACCCTCCATCTGGTTTAGGCAGTGGGTTACCCGTTGACCTTAGGGTTTACCCTCTAGTTGGGCTCGACAGTGGGTTACTCGTTGACCTTAGGGTTTACCCTCCAGCTGTGTTGGGAAGTGGGTTACCCGTGGACCTTAGGGTTTAACCTCCAGCTGGGCTGGGCAGTGGGTTACCCGACGACCTCTTAGGGTTTACCCTCCAGTTGGGCTGGGCAGTGGGTTACCCGACGACTGAGTTCTCTAGCAGCCAAGGTTTGGACAATGTGACTGGGGATGTTATTTGATATTACCCCTAGATTAAAATCCTGGTTTGAGCTGAGTCAGTAACTTTTCTGTTTAACTCGTGATTGAGATGGATTACATGATAACTTAGGTATATGTATGAGCATATACCTAAGTGGGGTTATCTGTTGAATTCATTATTTTTGGTTTATCTTTGTTGGATTTTATAAGACCTTGAGGGTATCAGGGCCCCTACTGTTTATTGTTATACTCACCCCTGTACGGGCTATGCCCACACCTCATTGTGTTGGATGCAGACGACAAATAGTGCAGACATAGGCTGAGTGTACCAAGATTGGACGGTACTCGGAGGTGCACCACACGGCGTGATGGTACACGGAGGAGACGGACGGATGCAGAGTGTTGTGGAGGCTATCTATACCTACCCTTTAGGTAGGATCTATGGTGGCTGATCCAGGAGCTTCTTTCACCTTTCAGCTGTTTTTTCCCTATTCAGTTGAACTTATACTTTACAGTTGGTCTTCTATTTCCGGCCCCTTTTACCTTACAGCACACTTTTGTATACAGTTTTACTTAGTTTTTTGCCTCCAACTCAAACTTTGTTGTGTGTGTTTTCAAGTTAAAGGAAATTCCTTCCCAATTTAGGGATTTATACCTTTGCTGCTAGTCACCAACCCCTGGCCTATGAATGGTGGGCTTGGGGTAGTCACGGCACGGGCAACGGGGGACGGGTCGTGAAAAATATGTATCAGAGGAGTCGGTTCTTACGCAGAAAATAGGACTCTAATCTTTCTTTTCTGTGAAGAAATAGTGCTAAGGGTACTAAGTGTGGTTCTGAGTTCAGGGAGTCCAGTATTGGTGTGATGGTCGACGTATCCATACACCAGGACCCTGACTACTGATATCCAACTCAGTGTACGAAAACACTGATTGTGTGTGTGTTTTAAAAAGATTTATTTAAGTCAGCTCAACCAGGTCAGCTCACCAGGTATAAATTTTGACCGTGTCACATCTGTTCAGGATTCCTCCATGTAGATAGCTAGTTAGAGTTCCGAGAGAGTACACGATGACGGCCCACCGAGCGACGAGGCTCCAGTGTAGGGCCCTATTACTATGTTGGCACCTTTGGGTGGTGTACCAGTAGCACCACCACCCATTGGGTAGCAGATTCCACCAACTGCACTGGCGGACGGTGCACCCTGACTGATCATGTTGCACGAGTTTCAACGACAGAGGCCTCCGAGGTTATGAGGCGAGACAGATTTCCAGGTAGCAGAGGACTGGCTGGGGGCGATTTCTAGAGTTCTCCGCCTAGTTGAGACACCCGTAGAGCAGATAGTGATCTTAGCTACTATTGTTTTCCAGTGAGTGACCATGAGGTTCGTCCACATAGTGATGAGGCTTCGGTACATGGACAGTTGCCTAATATTGTACCTTCAGGTAGTGTGTCCGCTATATCACTGCCTGTTGGTCAGCAGTTACAACTGTAGGTACTAGTAGATGACACATATAGGCTTAGTACCTTACACGTGTTTCAGCATCATCTACCCCTCAGGTTCCGAGGCGATTTCGACTCACAGGTGGCTAAGGACTGGCCTGAGGATGTGGCTGAGAGTTCTCTAGAACTTATAAAGCTTTTTCAGGATGACATGTCGGTAGTTGAGTATTCATCAAGGCGTACCGATCATTCCCAGTACTCTATGAATAAAATACGATCAGTGATTTGGGGCTCGGAATATAGAGCGAGGTGTGTTTTAGGACATCCAAGCCAACACCATTTCTCTAGATGCTAGATAGAACCTTTTCAGTTGAATTTTCTTTGGATGATCGGATACAGCCAGTGAATGTTAGTAGTGGGAAAGTAGGAAACTAGTACCAATCTCATAGACTTGGGCATGCAAGAAGTTTCGGGAAGAGGATGTGATGGGGACAGATGAATCTGCAGGGTAGTAGATGTGGAAGTAGAGCGAGGAGAGTAGCATGAGGTGGTGTACATTTTGACATGTTACAACCACCCGCCTTTGTAGTCCCCACCTGGCTCAGGGAGCTAGAGGGAAGGGGAAGAGAGTAGTTGTATGTGGTCAAAGAGTGTGACCCAAGGGCTCTAGGAATGATTCAAGGTACGGTCTTTGTCTACTACTAGCTGCCATATCAATAGATATAGGTACCAATCATTCATTCCTTCCACGAATCTTTTCCATGACCTAGAGTTTCAGTTAAACCTTTTACTTGACCTTCACGTCTGAAGATACCTTTGGTAGGAGACTCGATAATCACACTAATGTTGACGGTGTGATTTGACCCTTGAGGCAAGAGTTTTGGTTGGAACCTCTTGGTGGCAGCGTTGAGGCCTTACGACATTAGTTTGGGTATGAACTAGGCATCCACAGTTCTTACTCAGATTAACTATATTCGGAAAAAGGTTGTGGTTTATCTAAAATGTTGGGATGAGGTTTTCCTTAGTTAGTGAAAAAGGAAACCCAGGCAGCATAGGTTAAACTCATTCATAGGAGGGTGCATCCAATCACTCTTCAGTCGTCCAGACTTATCCTCGTGGTAGCAGGAGTTTTGAGTTTTCAGTTCCAAACATGAGTGACAGAACATGAGGACATATTTTCAAAAGATTTTTCCAGGATTACCCCCCCCCCCCCAAGGGGGGGGGACATCTG
This sequence comes from Viscum album, assembly GCA_963277665.1. Lineage (NCBI taxonomy): Eukaryota > Viridiplantae > Streptophyta > Magnoliopsida > Santalales > Viscaceae > Viscum > Viscum album. Next base: position 638,105,628 of record OY728157.1, read on the forward strand.
CTTTTACTATATACTGTCGGAGGTTTGTTCCAGACTTCTCTTGAGTTGCAGCACCACTATCAGCCTTGATAAATAAGGTTCAACCCTTCATGTGGTCGGAGAGATGCCAGTAGAGCTTTCAAGAGATAAGGCCAAGGATGACTAGTGCCCCCATCTTGAGGCTTCCAGAGGAAGGCGTAGGGTACGTAGTCTACTACGATGCATCAGGGACCGGACTTGGGTGTGTCCTGATATAGGAGCAAGCAGTGATCGCATATGGTTCTCGGTAGATGAGACAGCATGAGCAGAACAACGCTACCCATCACCTGGAGTTAGCAGCAGTGGTCTTCGCCTTGAAGATGTGGCGGCACTATCTTATGGGAAAATGTTTTACTGTGTACTCTGATCACAAGAGTCTCAGGTATATCTCCTCTTAAAAGGACCTGAACCTGAGATAGTGATGATGGATTGAGTTCCTCCATGGCTATGACTTTGAGATAGTCAATACTCTTGAGAAGGGGAACGTTGTTGCAGATGCACTCAGCAAGAGGTCTGGTATACAGCTGCTAGGTAAGGCGACAGAGTAGCTGGCTGATTTACAGATATTTTTTGTCGATAGAGATGAAGCAGTCTTCCTTAAGTCTCTTAGAGTCACTCCCCCACTTCTTCAGCGATTCAGGGAGGCACAGCGTGGAGACGCTGACTGCGAGACACGACATGCTCATATATCCACAGTACAGGCACCTGATGGATTTTTTGTAGGTAGGGATCATGTCATCCTCTTTAGAGGATGTACTATGGTTCCATTGTCACTTCTGAAGGAATGGTTTAGGGAGTTCCACACATACCCTCTAGCGGTGCATCCAGGAGTGGAGAAGATGTACCGGGACCTTCGATGACAGAACGGGTGGCCAGGTGTGAAGAAGGTTGTAGCAGAGTTTGTCTCTCGGTGCCTCCCTTGTTAGCAAGTGAAGGTAGAGAACCAGGTACCAACAGGATTGGTACAGCCTTTAGAGGTTCCAGAGTGGAAGTGGGATGGGTTATCCATGGACTTCGTGATAGGACATCCATGTACATCTAGGGGTCATGACTCGATTTGGGTGATCGTTGACCGACTCACCAAGTCGGCCCACTTTCTACAGATCAGAGAGCAGGGTTCAGTATAGAGCTTGGGATGCCTCTATGTGCAAGATTTTGTGCAGCTACATGGGGTACCTTCGATGATTTTTTCCGATCATGATGCACGTTTCACTTCCTGGCTATAGAAGGGGTTGCAGGAGCTTTTCGAGACACAGCTTCATCTGAGCACCGCCTTCCATCCTCAGATGGATGGTCAGACCAAGAGGACAATTCAGAACCTTGAGGACATGTTGCGTGCTTGTTTCCTCAACTTCGGTCGCAGCTGGAAGGACCACTTACCGTTTGTGGAGTTTTCATACAACAATAGCTATCAATCCACCATTGGGATGACACCTTTCGAGGTGTTGTATGGGCGACCTTGCAGATCACTTTTGTGCTGGACTAACCCAAGGGAGTCAGCACTCGTGTGACCAGAGATGGTACAAGCTACCACAGAGAAGGTGCAGACCATCTAGGAGCAGATGAAGACTACACAGAGCAGGCAGAAGTCGTATGCCGATAGGAGACGAAGACCTATTGAGTTCAAGGATGGAGACCATGTCTTTCTACCGGTCTCACCACAATGAGGTTTGTAGAGATTTGGATGAGGTGGCAAGTTATCTCTGAGATTAATCGGACCTTTTTAGGTCCTCAGTAGAGTTGGAAAGGTGGCATACCGCTTAGACCTTCCACCTCAGTTGCACCTGGTGCACGACGTCTTCCACGTATCCCAACTGAGGAGATCCGTGCACGAAACTTCTCACATCATTGACCATGGGGAGATGGATTTCGACGATGGGGAGACTTTTACAGAGGTTTTAGTGGTGATTGAGGATAGATATGAGTAGGTCCTACGTGGATGGTTGATACCTCTGGTGCGCATTCTCTGGTAGCACGGGAACCTCCCGGAGATCACATGGGAGCAGGAGGCTCAGATGTGTGCTCAGTACCCCCACGTATTCCCTTAGTTTGAGTTGTAGCTTACGGGGATGTAGAGCCCTGAGGAGGGGAGAATGTAAAGGCTCTAAATTTCCATGTAAATTTTTTATTAAATATATGGGAATTTTATGAGTCTGTGAAATCTGACACTGCGGGATTCCGAGGCCCGGAGTTCCTGGATTGATCTGTCGAAGTTTTTTTGAGCTTAAGTTAACACGAGTAAGTAGTTTTCCTGAAAAAGTAGAATAAATCTTAAATGGTAACTCGGATCATAAATCTAAGGGCACTGTTGCACTCAGGATGGTGGGTTTACCCTAGGCGCGACTTAAGATTAGTCGGCACGGGCTCCTGTGAGAAAACCAAAAATGGTATAATCGTAAATAAAATAATTAAATAAATTATTTTATTTTTCAAATGATTATAACTCACAAACGGTAAATCAGATTAAAAATCAGAAACCAATGCTGAACTCATGAGGGTATGCTTTCTTTAAGTAGATATTATCTTTGGCCGGAACGGGCCACCAGATAAAGTTAGTTTTTTTCCGCAAATAAAATAATTAAGTGACAATTATTTTATTATAAAATTCATAAATTTTAAACGGTAAATCAGATTGAAAATATAAGAGTACCATTGGATTCTTTGGGGTGATTTTCACATAGTAAGAGCCTAACCTCAACCGGCGCGGGTTGAGGGTGTCTGGTAATAATTTTCTGAACTTTTTTTCGGGTACGTTCAGTAAACGTGCAAGTGGAGTTTTGTAACTTTTGAACCGCTGCTCGGAATTAAAATCTGAGGGCACCGTTGAACTCACAACACCGGTATTCACTTAAGAAGACTTTCACCTTTAAGGCATTTGGTCGAGGATGAAAGTTAGTTTTTGGGATTTTTGTGGAATTAATAAAATAAAATAAACTTCATTTTATTTTATTTTGAGCTTCCATGTGGATATTTCAGGTGGGGTCCACCGGAACTAAACCTCTAGGTGGAAGTTGGAAGTGGGGACCACCAGAACTTAACCTTCTATGAGAGGTTAAGGTGGTGGGGACCACCAAAACCATAACCTCCCATGAAAGGTTATGGTGGTGGGGACCGCCTGGGATGAAACCCCCCTTTAATTAGGAGAAACCCCAACTCCCAGAATTAATGAGGGAGAGCCTCTTGACCTCCTCTACCATTAATCTTTCCAATGCACCGCATCTTTGCGCCAGCATAAATTAATTGTCTTTCCTGTTTTTAAATTATATAACAGCGTCATTGGAATTTAGGAAGGTTCCTAATAAATGAACTGTCAAAAATTCCAACGATCATTACCTACCTCTCCCCTCTCCTCTATATATGGAGCTTGGGAGGATGATTTGGGATGGCTTCACCAAGCGACGAAGCGCTGGTAAAGTGACGCAATGACCAACACTTGGGGGATTACGCTTTCCAACAAAGAACGCTTCCTCCATGAAGAACGCCGGAAAGGAACGTCTCTGACTTCATCCTCGGAACCCCCTTCGACGTGGGACGTCTTCGACCGATATTCCCTCCTCATCATCATCAACGAACCGATGCAGGATCTTGGATTGGAAGTGTGTGGCGGACGCAACGAACGATGACAACACCGTCTTCTTTCCCGCGACTCCGTTAACGAACAAAGGTAGGGGGTTTAATTTGAGTGCCCTGTTCTTCCTTTCTTTTTTTGGATAATGAAGGTTGTTGATCTTTGTTCTTATGAACTTTCTGCTATAACCATAAATGCAGAGGATACATGCCAACCTAACATGGCCCGACATCCTCCGTCGATTTTCCTTCTTGTGGCGTTCTTCGGAACAGTGATGTAACAACGATGAGGCGACGAAGTCGGCGACGACAAAGGTCGTGCTACCCATGGCCTCTGTAAATCGTGCTACCCCCGTGGCACACCGGTGCTCCCGGTCGATCACCGCCTACCCGTTCCGGCCCCAGCCACGCCGAACCGACCAGCCCGGCCACCAGCCCACCTGGTCGTGCCCCTCCGGCCTGCCCGCGGCCTCCCGCGCACCCTGCCCGGCCTGCCCATGCCCCGCGCGCCCTACCCGCAGTCGGCCCAGGTCGCCCCCCGGCCTGCCCGGCTTCCCCACCATCCTACCCGGGCCGCACCCCGACTCTCGTCTGAACCGTTCGGGTCGTGCCGGCCTCCCGAGCCGGCCCACGGCGTCCCTCGCAACATCGCTGGCCGAAATGGCGTGGCCTTCCAGGCCAAGTCACCCGAACCGCGCCCCTCGCGGTGCTGGCCGAACCGGCCCCGGCCTCCGGGCCGAGCCGCCTACACGATAACCTCCGGGCCGAACCGCCCCCGAAGTCCGTTGGGTTGGGCCTAAAGGACCAGGCCGAACCTAGCGGGCTGACCGGGTCGACCCGGATCGGGTCATCCCAGACTAGGTTGGGCTGAGTCGGTACAACCGGGTCGGACCGGACCCGATCCCACTACGGACCCTTTACTTTCTTTCCCTATATCTTTGGCACCAGATGACCATTTAACGATCCGTCAGCAGCGCTGGAAATCTTGGATCATAGATTTACCTTTGAGTATACCCCACCGGAGTTTGGGGTACATTTCAGATATGGTCGGTTTGGATCATGCACGAATCCAACCGGGCCCCCGGGACTAAAAGGCTAATAACTAACAGACCAGGTGTCCGATTGACACACCGTCTGTTGCGTTGAGACTCCTATGGCGAGGAGGACCTTTGAGATACTTCTACGTAGGACATCGTGACAGTTGGAGTATCAACATGTAGCTCGTGGAGCAGATCCTCCCATAGACGAGCGAGCTTAGTGTGGAGTTATCAGACCTGTTCCGAGTTTACCCTCCAGCTGGGCTGGGTAGTGGGTTACCCGGCGACCTCTTAGGGTTTACCCTCTAGCTGGGCTGGGCAGTGGGTTACCTATTGACCTTAGGGTTTACCCTCCAGCTGGGTTGGGCAGTGGGTTACCCGTTGATCTTAGGGTTTACCCTTCAACTGAGTTAGGCAGTGGGTTACCCGTTGACCTTAGGGTTTACCCTCCAGCTGGGCTGGGTAGTGGGTTACCCATTGAGCTTAGGGTTTACCCTCCAACTGGGTTGTGTAGTGGGTTACTCATGAACCTTAGGGTTTACCCTCCAGCTGGGCTGGGTAGTGGGTTACCCGACGACCTCTTAGGGTTTACCCTCCAGCTAGGCTGGGCAATGGGTTACACAGCAACTGAGTTCTCCTACAGCCGAGGTTTGGACAATGTTACTGGAGATGTTATTTGATACTACCCCTAGATTAAAATCCTAGTTTGATCTGAGTCAGTAACTTTTGTGTTTACCTCATGATTGAGATGGATTACTTGATAACTTAGGTATATTTAAGGGTATATACCTAAGTGGGGTTATCTGTTGAATTCATAATTTTTGGTTTATCCTTGTTGGATTTTTTGAGACCATGAGGGTCTCAGGGTCCCTACTAAGTATCATTATACTCACCCCTGCACGGGCTATGGCTGCACCTCGTTGTGTTGGATGCAGACGACGGACAGTGCTGACCGAGGCTAAGTGTACCAGGATTGGACGGTACCCTGAGGTAGACCACATGGCTTGACGGTACACGGAGGAGACAGATGGACGTGGAGTGTTGTGGAGTCTATCTGTACCTACCCTTCAGGTAGGATCTGTGGTGGATGATCCAGGAGCTCGTTTCACCTTTCATCTATTTTGTCCCTTTTCAGTTGTACTTGTACTTTATAGTTGGGCTTGTATTTCCAGCCCCTTTTACCTTACATCACTCTTTTTTATACATTTTTACTTAGTGTTTTTATTCCAACTCATACTCTGTTGTGTATTCTTTCAAGTCAAAGGCAATTCCTTCCCGGTTTAAGGATTTACACCTTTGGTGCTAGTCCCCAGCCCCTGGCCTATGGAAGGCGGGCTTGGGGTAGTCACAGCATAGGCCCCAGGGGATGGGTCGTGACAATGTTTTTGTAAAAAAAATTATTCATCATGATTCAAGGCACCAGCTCCAGGTATTCTGTGGTTGGGTCCTGATAGTATTCTACCGAGAAAGTGCATGTATTTTCACCGGTATTCATTCCTCCTTATAGGATTTCTACGACATATTTGTAAGAGCTCAAGATGAAGCTAAAGGATTTGGATGATAAGGATTTTATCCAACGCAGTATATATATTTGTGTTTTACTGGTCCTTTTATGAAAAAGGAGGATGATACCCTATATGTTTTCATGGATTATCAGATGCTTAACTAATTGATGGTTATGAACCAGTATCCTTTTCCATGGACAGATGATCTCTTTGACCAGATCCAAGGAGCTCGAGTCTTCTCAAAGATTGATTTGAGATCTGATTATCATCAGGTCTGTGTTAAATCAACATACATACCTCACAAATCCTTTCCAATAAATTATGGTTTGTATGTGTATTTGGTAATGTCATTAGGTCTCACGAACACACCGACAGTCTTCATGGAACTGATGAACTGATTTTTCCATCTTTATCTTGATTCGTTTTTTGTGGTTTTTGTTGATGATATCTTGGAATATTTTCTTTATCAACATGACCATTCCACACATCTTGATATCATTTTTAATGAATTGATGGAGCATATGTTATATGATGATCTCACAAAGTACCACTTCTGGATGGATTAGATTCACATCCTAGGTCACAAAATCTTGAAGAAAGGAGTATCAGTTAACCCAGAGAAGGTGATAATAGTAGTCTCCTAGGAGCATCCCAAGATCGTATTTGAGGTGAAGAGTTTTTTAGGGACGACTAGTTACTACAGGCACATCATACAAGACTTCACACATTTAGCAGTGTTGTTGATGGGCCTAAAAAAAGTGGTGTGAAGTATGTATGGATAGATTCCTACAAGATGGCCTTTTAGAAGATTAAAGGGAGATTGACTTCAGCGTTGATAATTATTTTTCCAAATCTGGGAAGGAGTTACACTATGTACTTTCACACAATAGGTATCGGGCTAGGATTAGTACATATACAAGGGTATCAAGTCATTCTGTACGGTTCTCAGCAGTTGAGGCCACATGAGAGGAATTACCCAAAGCACGATCTTGAGTTGGCTATAGTTATTCATGCTTTACATTGTTTAAGATATTACTTATTGGGAGAGAATTTTTTGTTGTAAACAAACCACAAAAACCTCAAGTAAATTTTTACTCAGCATGATCTGAATTTGAGATAGCGATGATGGGTAGAATACCTTTAGTATTTTGACAACGAGAATGCCCACATGCATGGTAAAGGAAATGAAGTAGATGATGCACTAAACAAGAGGACTCAAGTGTAGGTAGTGCAGCAAGCTAGTAGTGAGTGGAAACTTATGGATTTATTCTCAAAGAAGCATTTTGAGGGGCATGATATATAGGGATAAACATTTCTTCAGCATTACCTATTACCTCCACCCTACTGGACAGAGTACGGATGAGGTAGATATTAGATTCTAAATTCCTTGTTCTATGAGAGAGTGTGGTTAGTGAGGACCCTCCTCCTAGTTAGATCATAGGAAAGGATGAGGTCATACGTTTACATGGTCATGTGTCACTTTTATAAGACATGTATGAGGAGATGATATGGGATTTTTATGCCTCTATATGTCTAGTGCATCCCGGTGTCACTAAGATGTATTAGGAATTACATTGTCAGTATTGGTTGGAAGGTATGAAAAGGTATGTAGCTATTTTTGTTATAAAGTGATCCACTTGTTAAGAGGGTAATGTGGAACACCAGTGACCAGACAGACTTTTCCAACAGCTACCCATTCTTGAGTAGAAATGGAATGATGTCACAATGGATTTTAGTAATGGATTACCAAGGTCTCCTTGAGGTAATAATGTCGTATGGGTTGTTTTTTACAGTCTCATGAAGGTTTCACACTTCTTGTTGATCAAGGAAACATTAAATGATGATGTGCTTGGGAGGTTGTACATTCGTAAGATTATATGAATACATGGGGTCCCACATTCAATCATTTTATATAGGGATTCCTGGTTTACATCTCGTTTCTGGAAAGGGCTATAGAGGGTGTTGGGTACACAAGTGCTTCTAAGCACTGCTTACCACCCCCAAAAAATGGCTAGTCAGAGAACATGATTCATGTGTTAGAGGACATGTTTCGGGCATGCATCCTTGATTTCATGGGTTCTTCAGAGAAACAGATACCCTTGGTTGATTTTTCCAATAAAAATAGATTTCAGGCTACTACTCAATTATAACCATATGAGGCTTTGTACGATAGGCCATGTCGATCACCCCTGTGTTGGTTGGAAGTAGGAGATGCAACTATGTTGGGACCTCGTCTTGTCTAGGAGACCACTGAGCAGGTCTAGTTTATTCAAAATAAGATGGCTAATGCACAATATCATTAGAACTCATATGCCAATCACTGTAAAAAACCTTCGGAGATCATGTTTGGGGATCAGGTTTTCCTAGGTGTTGCACAGAGGCTAGGAAACAAGAGTGTCATGAGGCAGGTTAATATTTTTCAAGATACATCAGGTCGTTTGAGATTCTAGAGAGAGTTGGTTCAGTTTCCTATCAGTTGTAGTTACCTCGTAGGTATCGATCTATGCACAATTTCTTCCACATTTCTTAGTTGCGATGTTAATTTTTAGACAAATCTCATGTTTTTCATCCCATGGATGTTGAGTTATAGGTAGATGTGACTTTTGAAAAGCATCATATATGAATTGTAGATCATATCATGAAGGTTCTATGTGGTCGGCCTTTTATTTTAGTATGGGTGTTATGGAAATACGACCGAGTATAGGATGCGACCTGGGAGAGAGAGGTCGATGTATGATCACAGTGGATGGACTTTTTCTTAGATGTTTATTCACCACCCTTGGAAGGCCAAGTTGGGGAAGAATTTATTTAAGGGGGGGTTGTAAGAACCTGGTTCTTCCTTTTAGGTATGGATATTTTCATTTAGGTTGTTTTTAATAAAGAGGAGGAAAATTGGCTAAGTACTGGTACAAGATTGTTACACGATTTGACTAGGGGTTACACTCTATGTAATCCTAGTACATATCAGGTAAATCAAGTCAGCAGACCTAGGTATGACATGTAAGTAAAAGTCGAAATAAAAAAAGGATCAGGAATATTCTCGATGTTTATTTTTAAGTATATACCATGTAGTTTTTTTGGATAAAACAGATATTAGTATCATGTTTTTTCAGATGGACAGATCCCTCTACTAGGTTTTTTGAATAGTAGTGCTGGAGGAAGTTTTTCTTCCTGATTATTTATCCGAACTTTGATTCAAACATTGTCGGATGCGTCGAAACCCCTTCAGTGTGTTCTTGATTCCCCTTGATCCATTCATTCTGATTTCTTATCTTGACCTTGTTATAGAGGCTTGGGTGTTTATTATCATTTTGTATATCTCCTATATTCTATGTCAAATTAGAGGATGTCACTGGACCAGGATATTTGTATGAGTACGAGGTAGGTGGTCTCGTTCCTTTCACTAATTGTCAATTTGAATACATATGTTGGAGTGTCACATTCCCATTTTTTTGTGATTCCTTGATTTATAAATGAACCTTATTGTTTTCTATTAACATTTATGAAATTTAATAAGTGATTTAAATCAGGTTTAGGGTTTCATATCTTGATTTGGGGCCACCCCATGGTTGTGTTTCCCTTGCATGACCATTTATGGGCATTTGTCCTAGGTTGCCTATGAGGCATGAATTTTCATCCCTTATTGGGTTTATTAAAATGAAGTTGGTTAAATGAATGACTTTACCATGTGAGATAATTAATAGTTAAGCCTTTTGATAGTTTAAATTACAATATAGGCTTGTTATATGAATTTACCACATTATTTTATTCATGATTAAGCCATGTAATAGTTTAATTTACATGTGTTTATTATTATTTGAATTGTTCCCATGTGTGTAATTGAAAGTCCAAGCCTTATTAGGTTGTTCTATTATTGAAATTATATTAGAGGCCTTTGGTTTTGACATTTTCATGCCTAATGAAATATTTAATTGAATATTCAATTTTTAAAGGGTTAATAGAAATGGGAAAATCGTGGATTCAGATTTGAATGATATGGATGGGTTCATGTGACTATTATACATTAAACCTTGGGTGACCCATGGATATATTGAAGGATTCCATGGATGGACTAAAATGTGGTTTCTATTTTTAAGTCTTGAGTGAACCATGAATGTAATGGATGGTTTCATAGAGGATTTATTTAAATGTCGAACGAGTAATGGAATGAGGGATACCATGTATGGGTTCTATTGGAATTGTTTATATGTCTTGTATGATAAAACAATATTATTTATTGGATTGAAGGATAGCTCAGTTGACATATACTCAAACCGCACCTATTGTGATACTGGGTTCCTGAGTGGATCGTTCAAACAGGCTCCAAGGATGTTGGTGTTATTTCACCTAGTGTAATACTTGAATTGAAACATAGGAATGTCAATGAGAGACCCAGATTATGAATTTAATATTTAAATGGAATGACTTATGATGTGTTTTCCAAGAAAAATCACAAGCCTAGATTTAGTATTCACTTACACTTGTTTATATGGTGTTTTGAGACATATAGTGTGATTACTATTAAACGGGGGTTCACAGGATTATATCAGATACTGAGACTTATATAAGTAAATGTAATTGAATTATTAATGAACATGAAATTAATATTTATGGAAACCATTTTTTATGGACTGTTTACTATTGAGTACTTTCTAGATTTCTACTATTTTACCATGCATGTTATATATATTCACTAATAGATTAGAACAGACCATGGGCAGTTTCCTATTGGGATTTAGTCTTGCACCCTTTTTGGGTCAAGTTATTGGGCCTAAATAGATTATATTTTTGTAGGGGTTGGTAAGGTAAAGAGTCCTTCTCTAGGTACATGATTTTCTTCTTAGGAGTAGGATATCATAGGACCAAGACGATGCTTGCGATGCTTATGAGTTCTTTTTTTCTTTTTGTATTATTAGTAATTTTATCATGTATTAAAATAGTGTGACCTGTTTTGGATTTTTTTCAAGAACATGTAGCATGCCTCATCATATTTGGAATAATATGACATCTGGTTATTTATATTATCAGTCTTCTACTGTTTACTTCTATTGTATGGTATTATTTATTTCACTATTGATTTTCAATTATTTCTATTGTGTTACACTCTTTCAATGAGGTTATAGTTTCTCCACTATCACATCTAGTCCATCTCTACTAGTCGTTATCCTATGGCGTTTGGGGGAATGCGCTTGAGGCCATGTGGCGAACTAGGTATGGGGAACCTTTGAGTGGTATCTGGATCCGAGACATTACAACGTAGCTATCCCACCACTATAGGCATCCCTTGTATCATATTAGTAACATGATATAAACATGGGACTCTCCATCCCCTGTGATGTCTTAGAATCTTGTGAAGTGAATGATATTATAGAATAACATATTTGGTTAACAACGATTCTAGTCCTACCATGAAGTAGTCAACCACACCCACTTCCACTAAATTAAAATAATATATATAGCCTATTTGAAGACAAATATTTATTTATAAATCATTAACCCTTGCATGATTAATGCATGGGTAAATTACACATCTAGTGCATTCATCTCATTAATAGAGACTTCACTCTATAATTATGGGTCATGTAATGTCTCCAATCCTATAGGAAATGTAATCTCTAAGACTACGGGGCTTTTAAGGGTTCCACCTCATCCCATTAAAGGGGGTTATCAAAAATCAATAAAAAATAAGGCCTTTGGTCCATTCAGGTAATCCACTGAATATTATGACATATAATTTTCATTTTATTATTTGATTAAATGAAGTTTCATTAATATAATATTATTTTTTGAAAGCATCTATAAATACCTTATATATATCATATATATATATATCAGAGATATAAGAATTTATAAAATATATCCTTCATTATTGAATTGGAATAATAGTGTCTTTCATGGATTTACCACTAAAATTTTAATCAATCCATATTTATTACCATGTGTACCAACTAAAAAATAATTATTCGGGGTTGTCTCATGTTATGAAATGGGATGGCCTTGACATAGATATTGAAAATTTTGTGATCAAACAACTGATTTATGTAGTTGAAACTCAAGTAATGGTTCTACATGTGAATTTCCTAACATTGGATCGATTGCCATGGTAGAATTTTTATAAAAATAATTCTTCAAAAAACCAGTTATATTTGATAAGGGAGAAGATACCATATAATTTTTAATATATTATTTATTTGACATATATTCTTTAGGTGCGTAAAGAAAATATGGTGGGAATAATTATAGAATCCCTTTCCTCCCATGTACTACACTACTAATATTACTGGTTTTATTCACTTCCATTTTATTTACCTACTTCATCCAATTTATTTAGATGGTTTTAGTTGAATGGAAGTGTCAGGGTTTTGTTTTTGTTTCTGGTTTCAGCTGTTGAGAAGTGTCATAATTGGTTGTTGTTGGTGTTTCTATGATCCTCCAGTTGTAAATACAATAAGTAGTCCACTTTCTGGCTAGTGAGGGTCATCACCTAGCCAACAGATTGAAAGATAAGTTAATTTCCAATACTTATCTCATTGTCTACCATGTAGAATCCTACTGACCACCAAGGGAAAGAAGAATGTTCTTTTTTCCCTGTAAGAAATCTATAGATTTACCTGAATTCATTTCTTGGAAGATTATTTTTCATGTTTATATGGTTAATTTTTAAATAAATGTCTTTTAAAACTAATTTCCATAATAAAAAATTCCACACTATTTTTCAAAATAAAAAGTATATTTTCCTCAAGAATGTTTTGAAAAATCTAGTATTTTTATTCATCAATAACACTAACCCTTTATTTATAATCTACATGGGATATGTTGTATTGATAAAATCCTTAATATTACTATGGATATTTTATGACTAATTTTTCAAAGGATATTATTCACATTTTATTCCAAGATTCCTTTTAGTCCCCTTTGAAATATTAAATTTCCTTTGATCATTTAACATAGAATTTTCCCTAAATATCGATATCATTATTCATGAATATTATTATTTCTTGAACTATATACCATTTCTCATACGGTGTTTATTGTTATATTTATTTGATTATTTGAGAAAATATTGATAAATTTGTATCCTTTATACAATATAGATATTTGATAGGTCATATTTTTTATTTGATATGAGGAATGATTAGGACATGGAAGACATGTGTTAGGGACATTTTAAGGATTTCCATATGGGTTGGGGACTAATTAATGTAACCCCCTCGATTCATTGGTAGTATATTGAGACAAAATTAGTTGGAGGAAACCCCTTTGACTTTGTTTCTAAGTATAATAGATGGGTTTCAACCCATTTTTTTAAATTTTCTAGAAGATAGATCTTGATATTAGAGGTTTTAATCCACCATAGACATGAATTCCTATAATTAAGAATTTCTATCAAATTGGTCCGATATTTATTTATCAAATATATTTTTCACAGATATATCTATGGATATATTTCACTCTAAATTAATTGATTAAATTTAATGTGTTTACATTTATTTACATTTCCATATTATTTACTCACATTCTGATCAGTTATTTACCTTACTATATTTATTATTCTCAATTATTCATTATTCCATCCATTATAATTCAACCTTATTGAGAATTTGATCTCATCCTTATTTTGATTCCTTCTTATTGGAATTCAATAATAATATAATTAAATATATGCATGGATATAATATATGGAATGATGTTATCATAGAAAGAAAAAAAATTGTAATTAGTGTATTTATATGTAAAACAATATGTATGTTTGTATTTGATTTAACAAGACAACTAAACTATTAGGTCCTTTGAAATTTGATTACTTGTAATCATTACAATGTAATGGTAGTAGACACTAGCTCCAGGATCTTTGGGGTCAAGTTTCTACAACCTTCGCACTATATATTTGTTTGTCACAGAGATAAAATTAGGTCTAGTGATAGTGAGAGGAACAAGCTTTATTATATCCTTAGTATAGATTGCTTTATTTAATACCAGTTATTCCCAATCATTTATATATGGTTATTTTATTTAATTATTAACCTTATAATTTAATTCTTACCTTATGAAATTTAATATAAAAAATCTTGGAAAAGGTAAAAATAAGGATTTCTTTGTCCTTCTTGTGGGTTATAAATAGCCAATGTAAAGATAGTTTGGGATTTTTGTGTTCTCTATCTAGATTTTTTTGATGTCATCATCGGAATGGATTGGATTATTAATCTTCATTTTTATATTTATTTTTATTATATTTATTTCATGTTTTTTATGGCTCATGCGAGATCATATTTTTTCAGGGATAGCGATATTTGAGTTCTGGTCGTGCAGGACCTTCCTGCCTATAGATCTTGAATTTTTTTTTTGTTCTTGTAGTTCAATATAATGAAGTTTATTCTGTTATTGATCATCCATTTTTTCAATATTTTACTAAATTTTTCCCTTAATATTTATTTGGGAATCCTATAGAGATGGTGGTGGAGTTTATGATTTACCTGGTTCCACTAAAGTATCTGATATGGAAAACGTTTTATCATATGGAACTAGTTGTTATGAAATAACTCATGAATAATTTATAAAACCTTATAAAAAAGCATTTTGTTCACCCTAGTATTTCACCTTTGGCATCCCTATTAGTCATTCCAGAACGGCAGCTTGTTCACTTTGATTATTTTTTGACTATTAGAATTTGATTTGGGTAATAGCTAAGATCATGTATCCTTTCCCAATATAGATGATTTTTTTTACAATTTTAAGGGAGGAATTTGTTTTCTTTGAATGATCCTCATTCAGGTTATTAACTACATAGAGTTTGGGAATTTGATATACCAAATATACCTTTATAGAGTAGATATAGAAATTAAATATATCTTATGATTTTTTTTGGTCTAACTAATGCTTTTATAGTTTTCATGGGATTGATGAATAATACATTCCATCAATATTTCAACACATTTCTGGTAGTGTTTGTTAATTACATTTTGGTTTATTCAAAATATGATTGTGAGAATGAGAACTATATGTGTTTGATTTAGGAAATCCTAAGGATTCACTATTGGTATTGAATGATTTGTAAATGAATCTTATAGATTCAACAAGTGAAATTTATGGGGCCTGTGATTTTGGATCTTACATGGTCTTGTTGGTTACTATCGATAGTTTATCAAGGTTAGGTCAACTTTGGTGTCACATTTTACTTCTCATACTAGTAAAGGGGGAAAATTAAATGTGATAAAAAGTTTCATTATTCTTTCAATAAGAAGAAAAGAATTGTAACATCAGATATTATTTTGATCTTACTTGAGATCAGTAAATGATATATGGTGTTTTGTAATGCTTCCAGTGAAGGTTTTGGATTTGTGTTCAAGAAAGATGATTATGAAATGTATTATGAATATAATAATAATTGACCACAAGAATAGAATTACCCCACTTATTATTTATATCTTTCTATAGTAAAGAATATTCTTGAATGTTGGTTGCGTTATCATTTTGTGGAAAGCTATACACTCTTTTATGATCATAAGAGTATGAGGTATATATTTTCTCAGAAAGAATTGAATATTAGATAGAGGTGGTGGGTGGAATACCTTAAAAAGTTGGACATAGATATTTACTATACCCCAAAAAAGGTGAATTCCATTGTTGGGTATCTTATCAAGAATTACCATCTCTAGATGATCATGATTCTAAGGATGAGTGGAAAATTATGGAAAATTTTTCTTAGTTGCATCTGGATGATCAGGATGGTATTTCAAGAATAGTTTGGACAAGTGTTCAATTATCCTTATATATGGTTGAGTCTATTCTGTATAGTTAGTAGAAATATGATGATTTCAGAGGAATTTAAGAAACCCTATATAGTGGGGAAACCTTTTTGGTCAGTCTCTCTCTTCATAAGAAATTCTATGTTTTGTGGATTTGTTTTTTTGTCCCAAAAACAATGAGGAGATCAGTTTTTTTATATTAATAAATCTTAAAGGTTAATTCATCTAAGAAATATGATGATTTATTATGACATGATAATTAAATTATGGTGGGTGGGTAAGGAGGGTGGAATTTCTGATTGTGTGTCCCATTTTTACACATTCCAATAGATTACAACATAGTATCTGAAACCTTCGATTTTTCTTTAGCCTCTTCTAGTGATGGTTTGTATATGGGATGAGGTATCCATGGTTTTTTTATTGGATTTCCACAAAATATATTAATGGTAAGTGGTATCTAGGTGGTGATTGATTGGTTGAAAATGTGAGCTCAGTTCATTTGGATCAAATACAAAGAAAAAGTTTATGATCTGTGTAAGGTATATGTGAAAAACAAATGGGGGGATAAATGGGGTTCCTTCTACCATTCTTTCACACATGGATCCTATGTTTGCATAGATGTTTTAGAGAAGTATCTTATAGGGTAATGGGTGTTAGGATAGATTGATTACAACTTATCATCCATGAACATATGGTCAGATAGATCATGATATTCATGTTTTGGATGATATTATTCCCATGTCTTAGATGTTGGTGGATCTTGGGATAGTCATCTGGGACTAGTTGTGTTTTCTTATAATAACTATAACACCCGAAGGATTCACAAATAAATTTTAATATATAATGAAATGCATGAAACACTGAGTCTCTAAGTAACGACGCATTATTTTGAGAAGATAGTTATAACAATTCCATTAAACATAACTTTCCTGCCTTTATGATTTGATTTTTGAAAAAATAGACATAAACAGTTGAAATCAGTAAGATATTTAGAGTCTGATAAGATCAACTTATTTTTTAAAATAGTAACTTGATCCTTATGAATAGTAAATTGACCCTTATGAATAGTAACTTGACCCTTATGAATAGTTATTTGACCAAATGAATAGTAACCTCACCAATTAATGTATAAATAAAATTTAGGCATATTTTATGTGACAATATGATCATAGTTTAACTGTTGGTATTTTTTGTAAGTTATAAATATTTAATTACAATTTTATTATTAATTTAATAATTTAAATGAAAATCTATTTTCTTATAATGTAATCATAAATTATTATTTTATTTTTATTATGGTTATAATATAATTATATGAGACCTTGATTAATTTTTAATGGTGTTGTAAAATAAGTTATGGTTTTAAAATTGTAATTTTTTTGAATAAATTGTGATTTTATTTAAAAATTAAATTAATCATATAAATATAATTATTTTCAAAGAATAGAGTTCATTTTTTAATTATACAAATTGAAAAAAATTTGGGGTTAATTTTTTGGATTTTTATGAAATACATGAATTTTTAGTGAATAGTGAAATATGATAATTTATAAAAATAAGCTAAATACATGAATTATCGAGTCGTGTATGTTGTTATAATGAGGTAATCACCCTGTTTTCTAACTCACATGCACTAATTACTATTTTTGGTCATAATAATCAATACTATTGCTTGTCTTCGAAAAAATAATAAAATAGTGATTAAAATAATGGAAAACTCATCATCTCCTCCACTATAAATACCACCTCTCGCCCCCTCTTCAACCACACCTCTCAAGCTTTGAGAATTGACTAAATTCTAGCCAATAATCTTCCTAAGGATCTTTCACACGTCTAATACCTGTTGGAATCTCCAAAAGGTCAAAACCAAATGCCTTAAAGAGGATCTCAAAGAGATTAGATAAAGAGGTAGAAAAACCTATTTCACTTTTTTTTATTTTCATTTCAAGTATTTTTCTATTCTTATACTCTCTTCAACTCCCATTATATAAGATGAAAAAAAACTATAGTATCATATATACTAGAATTTTATCATGTTAATTGAAAAAGTTACAATTGTACTTCTTCTTCTCCACCTTTCCATTCTAAAAATAAAAACATCATTCGTGATGTGTCGAATTACGGACATCGTGGATGATGTGTTTTCAATTTCATTTACATCATTAAAATCTAGTTATAAACCACTTTAATGGTTTAAATTTATTTTAAAGTGTATTATATAACCTCTTTCATGTTCTATAATTAACATATATACATAATATTAACTTATATAACAAAACTAGTTCGTGATTATCATTGAACATCCCGAATAATCTAAAAGAATTTCATTAATATTTTATCTAATGATTCATCCACATATCTGAAGAAAAAATTATTTATGGAATCATTTAGTATTATTGAAACATGTTAATACCATTTCTTTACACTTCTAATGTTTCAATTTCATATGATAAGAAAATAAAATACGAACCGACCATGGAAACCATATAAAGCATGCACCTAAAACAGTGGAAATAAAAAATATTATTAATAAATGGATGGAATAAAGTTATAAAATGATCATATAAGGTGTTATAAACGTGAATATTTTTTTCTGAAATATTAATATCACTATTTTAACCATTATACATGTGTTTGAATTACATTTTAAGTAAGATAAAATTGAGGTAACAGAGTTCATAACCCAATTTCCATTCTTTAGGTTAACCTTCTACTTATTTGATTATGTGGTACTCAGATTATTTATTTATTTAATTTTGTTTATATTTTGTTTTATTATGTTTATTTATATTGTATACATGTATTCTTTCATTTTATTAATTATCACTTAAATTATATGATATTTTTAAGGTACATTTCTAGAAAAAAATCTATTAAAATTGTATTTTACAAAATTCAGAATTATTGTTGTTATAAAATTATTAAAGTTTTATGATTATGTTCTGGTTCTTGGTCATTGTTTATGATGAATTGTGGGACTTATATCTCCCTCCAATGCATTGGGTTTGTGTATGTTGGAGTTTAGCCATTTGGTTACTCCAAGTGTAACTGTGAAGTTTAAACAAGAAGGTATCCATGAGGGTTACATTATAAGGTAGCCATGAGGGTTACAAATCATAAGGTAACCTCTAGTGTTACAATATTAAGTAAGTAATTTTCCATGATACCTTTATGATTTTATTTATGTTTTCTATGGAAATATCATGTTTCAAAAAGTATGTATTTCAGACTTTATGGGTGAGAGTTATGCCTTTGTGAAAATGATTTCATATGTTTATTCATAGAATAATGGTTTCTTTCCTTCTTTTTATATACCTTATAGAGATTTTTATGATCATACCATGTTTTTAAATGTTTTCATAGGTTATATGGATGTGTAAGATAAATAATTAAGGCAATTTAATTGTTATAAATATTTTTTAAAGAAATCATGTTATATTTTTAATGTTTCATTTTTTGGAATAAATTGATACTGTTTTAGTAATACCCGCTTTGTATGAATGTTGGTTGATATGTATTAATTATGTCCTAACATTATAAAAATCTAAACCTGAAAATATCCTCAATGTAAATTAAATTTAATTCTTTTCTAAAACTCAAGATTATGTAACGTTTAAGGTCGAGTCAATAGAGTTTTTACTAGAGGATGGTTTAGATAACTTTAGAGGTTAAGATAATGTTAACATAATACCATAAATTATTTTTACCTTATATTTATATATAATTTTAACATTACCATGTTTCATAATCTACTATATGTTTGTTCAAAATGGTTTTCCATATAATAAACTAGGAAGCGGATGTTTAAAGTCACAGAGAGGATGCTATCTCTCTGAATCTACAGCTTGTAATGGTGGGAATTGGAACCAGACCGTTTTTCATAGTAATGGATCAACTGAATTAGGCTATAAAATGTGGTGTAATCCATTCACTAGAAAACCCAAATCTACCAAAAAATAATATTATGATAGTGGACAATTTTATAAGGTAACACCCTCCTGCCTTCAATGGATCATCTGACCCAATGGCGGCTGAAGGATATATTAAAGAACTCGAAAAGATATTTGATGTTATGAGGTGTTCAGATAATCCAAAGGTTAGTATTTCCATTTATATTTTTATAGGTGAAGATAACCAGTGGTGGTAAAAAGTAAAAAATATCAGGGTTATCAAGGAGATTCATAACTTGTAATGGGATGAATTTAAAAATCGGTTTCGTGAAAAATATTTTCTTAAGGTGGTTCAACATAGGATGGAAAAAAGATTCCTTAAATTAAAGAAAAAGGAGAAGGATTAAATGTTCAGGTATAAAGAAAACTTCACTATATTTTCATGGTATGATACAAATCTTATTCAGGATCTTGATAGAAAAATTATCTATTTTTTACTCAGGATTGAAGCCATGATATTGAAGGGAATTGGATTCCTATGAATTAAAAAGTTGTGAGAAACTTGTCTAATGTGCTGAGAGAGTAAAAATAGATTTTTCTAATGATCATGTTTACTTTGATAGAAAGTATAAGAATAGTTATAGATGGAAATTTATGGTTAAGAATCAATCAATTAAATATGAAGGTAAGAAAGTTCAATTTTGAGTTTTTGAAAAATGTGGTAAACCCACCCTGGGGAATGTCTTACCAAAACTGGGAAGTGTTTTCTATGTGTAAAGTTTAGACATATGGCTCGATATTTTAATGAAAATGATCATAAGATCAATTTTGATAAGAAAAATATAAAGTATTTTAAATGTGGTGAGATGGTTAATTATGAAAATACTTATCCAAAGAAAGATCTGAATGATGGAAAACAGCCAGATTATAAGCAAAAAATTGCAGCAAGATCCTTTGTAGTTACATCAGTAGAGGTGGGGAAATTAAATAGAGTTGTATTAGGTACTTTTTTGTTTTATAAGATTTTTCTAATGTTTTTTTATATGGTGTCTAAAAATTACATTATTTCTATGAAATATTCTAGTAAATTAGAAATATCACCTCAAGAAATGAGACCAAAACTTATGGTTAAAACACAAGGGGAAATATTACAATGAAAATAAATTATAAGAATCTTATTTTTTATCTATGGAAATACATTACCCACAAACCATGTTGTTTTCCCCTTATTAAAGTTTGATGTCATTTTGGGTATGGATTGGCTTTCTGTCTATCCTGCTAATATTGATTTTAGAGCTAAATAATGTGTTTTTTAAAAAGATTTTGAATTTGGATACATGAATAAAATTGATAACAAATCAGGAAGTTGATAAAATGTTAAATGATGGAAATGAAATCCATCTTTGTCATATTGTTGAAAACAAGGGAACTATTCAGATTTATGACATGACAGTGGTAAATGAATACGTTGATTTTTTTACTAATGAGTTGCCTAATGTTATACCAGATCAGAAAGTTGAATTTAAAATTTACATAGTTCCTGATGAAAAGACAATTTCAAGACCCTCTTATCAAATGGCTCAAGTGGAACTTCATTAATTGAAAAATTAGTTGTAGGAGTTTCTTAATAAAGGCTTAATTCATCCTATCACTTCTCTATGGGGTGATCCTTTTTTTTGTTAAAAAGAAAGATGGTTTCATGAGACTCTGTATTGATTGTAGAGATTTAAATAACAATATAAGAATAACTATAATTTTCCTTATATCAAGGAGATGTTTGATCAGCTCTAGGGAGAATAGTATTTTTCCAAGATTTACATGTGATCTGGATACCATCATCTAAAGGTTAATGAGGATGAAATTATAAAAAAAAACTTTTCATACTAGATATGGGCATTATGAGATTATTATTATACCTTTTGGTTTAATAAATGAACCTATTATATTCATTGATCTTATTAATAGAATACTCCATGAATATTTTGATATGTTTTTTTATTGATAATATTTTGGTCTTTTAAAAAAGTTATGAGGATCGTGAAAAACATTAAAGGATTTTCTTACAAACTCTCATGAAAAATAAGTTTTATGGAAAATTTTGAAACTCTTATTTTTGGTTACAACAGATTTCTTTTCTTGGGAACATTGTAAATAAGGATGGAATAATAATTTATCTTGCTAAAACAAAAGTGTTTGAGGAATGGAAAATTCCTACAAATGGTACATAGATTCTTAGTTGTCTTGGATTAGTAAGTTATTACTGACAGTTTGTTAAAAACTTTGTGCGGTTATCTATCCTACTAACTAAGTTAACACAAAATGGGGTCAAATTTATATGGATTAAATAATGTGATATCTTTTTAGGAACTAAAGAAGATATTGGTGAATGTTTCAGTTTTGGATATACCTTCAATAAATGGTGAGTTTTTTATCTACATTGATGCTTTATTTAAGGGACTTGGTTGTGTTCTAATGCATAATGATCAGGTAATTTTTTATTCTTCAAGACAACTAAAAAATCATGAGTTAAATTATCCCACACATGATTTGGGATTACCAGCAATGGTTTTTTCTTTGAAAATTTTGAGGCATCATTTATACGGATCTAAATGTGAAATATATATTGATCATAAAATTTTGAAGTATATATTCACTCATAAGGAATTAAACATGAGGTATAGAAGATGGAATTAACTAATAAAGGACTATAATTGAACAATAAATTACCATCATGTAAAATCAAAAAAAGTATTGGATGCCTTGAGTCGAAAAAATCATGTGTCATTAACCATGTTACATTTGTAACAAGACCCCTTTATTATTGATTTGATGAATTTTGGAATTTAAGTTGTTGGTGTAGGAAATTACTCATTTTTTATTTAGGCATCAGCGAACTCATCTATATTAGAAAAAATTAAGAAAGTGCATAAGAAACACAATAGAGCTATAGAAAAAATTATAATTGGTTAAAAATGGTAAGTTTCCATAATTTAATTTTGATAAATATTTTGTTTTGATATTTATAAAGAGAATATGTGTTCCTTTTGATTTCCAAATGAAGAAAGAATTGTTAAGTGAAGCACATATTTCTCTATTTTCAGTTCATCCTATTAGTACTAAGATGTACAGAGACCTTTGGGAGTATTACTGGTGGGACAGAATGAAATGAGATATTGCATATTTTACCATAAAATGTTTGAAATTTAAATATGTTAAATAAGAGAGACAACTACCAAAGGGGATGCTTTAGTATTTTCTAGTGCCATTGTGCAAATGGGAAAATTTATCAATGGACTTCGTGTTGGGACTATAGAATAATTCTATAAGTAACAATGTAATTTGGGTTATTGTTAACTGACTGACTAAATCTACATATTTCCTTACTATTTGAGATACTATGTCATTCGATCAGCTTTCTTGATTTTAGCTCAAAGCTATATTTAGGTTATATAGAGATCCCCTTTCCATTATATATGATTGTGACCCAAGATCACTTCTAAATTTTGGAATGGCCTTCAAAAGTCATTGGGCGCATTAGTAAATTTCAGCACTACTTTTAATCCTCAATCTGATGGACAGACCAAGAGAAAAATTAAGGAATTGGAGGATATGCTTCAAGCTTGTTCAATGGACTACCAGGGATGTTGGGATCACTATCTTTATTTAGTTGATTTTTCATATAATAATAGTTTTGATTCCAGTATATAGATGGAACCTTTTGAGTCATTGTATGGGAAGTGGTTTTGAACACCAGCATTTTTTGGATGAAGTTGGGGAAAGGATGTTGATGGGACCAAAATTAGTAGAGGAAGTGGTTGAGACTGTGAATATGATCCAGCAACACATGAGGACAGCACATAGCAAGCAAAAATTTTTTGTAGATAAAATGAGTAAACAATTTTCTTTCGAGGTTTGCAATCATGTTATTCCTAGAATCTCTCCATGGAAAAGTGTTATGTGTTTTGGTAAGAAAGGAAATATAAGTCCATGATTCATTGGAATTTTTGAAATCATAGACAATTTTGGATCATTTTCTTATTGAGTAGCTTTGCCTCCATGTTTACCTCAGATTCAAAAAAAATTTCATGTTTTGATGTTGAGAATGTATGTTACATATTCAACTAATATTTTGAGCCCAGCATCAGTTCATCTAGAAGAGAACATTTCTTATGAATAAAATCATGTTCTGATTCGTAATCGTAGAGATCATGTATTATGGAATATGGTAATCCATCATGTTATGGTTTTGTGGATAAACCGCATGGTTGAATAAGAAACATGGGAATCTAAAAATTATATGATGGAAAGGTGCCCTCACTTGTTTAATAAGTAGATAAAAACTGTGAGGATGCAATTTCTAAAAGGTGGGGAGAATGTAACACCCCAAGGAATCACAAATAAATTTTAATATATAATGAAATGCATGAAAAACTAACTCTCTACATAATGACACATTGTTTTGAGGAGATAGTTATAATGTATCCATTAAACTTAATTTTCTCCCATCTATGATTTGAATTTTGAAAAAAAAACAGACAAATATAGTTGCAACCAGTAAGATATGAGTCTGATAGGTTCAACTTAATTTTTGGTGAATAGTAACCTGACCCTTGTGAATAGTAACTTGACTCTTATGAATTTTAGCTTCACCCTTAGGAATATTTGTACTACAAAATTAATATTAACCTCACCAATGAATGTATAAATAAAATTTAGGCATCTTATAAATGACAATATGATCATAGTATAAGTGTTGTTATTTATGTAAGTCATAAATATTTAATTACAATTTTATGATTAATTTAATAATTTAAATATAAATATATTTTGTTACAATGTAATAATATTTTATTATTTTATTGTCTTATAGTTATAATATAATTATATGGGACCTTGATTAAATTTTTATAGTGTTGTAAAATCAGTTATAGTTTTAAAATTATTATTTTTTGACTAAATTATAATATCTTGTAAAAATAAAATTTATCATAAATAGAAATTTATTTTTAAAAAATGAATTTCATTTTTTAATTCTACATGTTGAAAAATGGTTTGGGTGAATTTTAGGGATTTTTTTTGAAATACCTTCTTTTTTGGTGAATAATAAAACACGATAATTTACAAAATAAGCTAAATACATGAATTATTGAGTCATTGATGATGTTATGATGAGGTAAGAACCCTTGGTTCGAACAAAAATGTACTAATTACTATTTTGGTAACAATAAATAATGCTATTTATTTCCTTGAGAAAAATAATAAAATAATGATTAAAATAGTGGAAAACCCCTCATATCCTCTACTATAAATACCACCCATCACCCCCTTCTTCAACTCACGCATCTCAGGATTTGATAATTGTCTAAATTCATCCCAATAATCTTCCCAAGTTTTTTCCTGATGTCCATGACTTTCTAGTCTCACTAAAAATCCAAATCTAAATTCCTTAAGGAGGATCTCAAGGAGAATATATGAAGAGTTAAAAGTCATCTTTCATTTTCTTTTATTTTCATTTCAATTATTTTTATTTTCTTATACTATATTCACCTCCCATTATACAAGAGGAATGAAAACTCCAGTATTCTATATAATGTAATTTTATCATGTTAGTGGAAAAATTCATCATCATAATTCTTCTCCTCCCCCTTTTCATTCTAAAAATAATAACATTGTCAGTGATGTGTCGAATTACCGACATCATGGAAAATGTGTTTTCAATTTCATTTAATTCCTTAAAATATAATTATAAAACCATTTTAATAGTTGAAATAGATTATAAATTTTATTATATAACCTCTTTAATGTTTTGAAATTAACATATATACATAATATTAAATTATATAATGAAACAAGTTTGTGATTATCAAAGAACCTCTAATATGATCTAAAAGAATTTCATT
The DNA here is from genome assembly GCA_963277665.1 of Viscum album. Classification (NCBI taxonomy): domain Eukaryota; kingdom Viridiplantae; phylum Streptophyta; class Magnoliopsida; order Santalales; family Viscaceae; genus Viscum; species Viscum album. Next base: position 638,131,291 of record OY728157.1, read on the forward strand.
AATGATTTATCTAATGAGTCATCATCATATCAGAAAAAAATGATTTGTGGTGTAATTTAATATTATAGAAAAATATTAATACCATGTAATTCTACTTCTATAATTTCATTTCCATACTACTAGAAAATAAAATACGAACCAACCTTGGAAACCATGTAAAGCACGCACCTGAAATAATGCAAATAACAAAATATTATTAATAAAGGGGTAGAATTATGTTATAAAATGATAATATAAGGTGTTATAAACATGAATATGTTTCTATGAAATATTAATAACACTCATTTATCTATTTTACAGGATGTTTAAACACATTTTAAGTAAGAAGAAACCGAGGTAAGGTAGTTCTTAACCCAATTTCCATTTTTTGAGTTAACCGTCTACTTATTTGATTATGTGGTACTAAAATTATTTATGCAATTAATTTTTTTTATATTTTGTTTTATTATGTGTATTTAAATTTTATACACATATTCCTTTTATTCTATTAATTCCCACATTAATTATATGATATTTTTAAGGGACTTTTCATTAAAAATCCTATTTTCAAAATCTATTTTAAAAAATTCAAAGGCAATGTTTTTATGCAATTAGTTATGATTTATTATTATGTTATAGTTATTGGGAGTTATTTATGATGAATGTTGGGATCTATATCTCTCTCAAATTAATTTGGTATGTGTAAGTTATAGGATGCTCGTATGGTTACTTGAAGTGTAACTATGATGTTTACACCTAATGGTGGTCGTGAGGGTTACATTGTAAGGTAGTCGTGAGGGTTACAAATCATAAGGTAGCTGAGAGGGTTGAAATATTAATTAAGTAATTCCATAAGATACCTTTATATTTTTATTTATTATTTCTATGTAAATATCATCTTTCAAAAAGTAATTATGTGATACTTTATGGGTGAGAAATATTCCTTTATGAAAATGAGTTCATATGTTTATTCATGGACTAATGGTTTCTTTCCTTCTTTTTATATCCCTTACTGAGATTTTTATACTCATATCATGTTTTTAAATGATTTTAGAGGTTATAAGGATGTTTAATATAGATAATTAAGTTCATTTAAATGTTATGAATATTTTTCAATGATATCAAGTTAAATTTTTAAAAGTTTTATGTTTTTGAAGAAAAGGATAATGTTTTAGTAATACCCACTTTTTATGCATGCGGGTTGATATGTATGATTTATGTAATAACATTATAAAACACTAACCATGAAAAGATCCTCAATGATAAAGAATGTAAATTCTTGACTAAAACTCAATATTATATAATGTTTAAGGTTTGGTCCTTATAATAAAAGTTATCAGTCATAAATCAGAATGGCTCCTTTAGAATCTATTAATGGTCACACATTATAATCACATAATTTTTTAGAAGAGGTGGGAGAATATTAATTAGTGGGACCATTTTGTATTTGGTTGCATATGGTATCCCTTATGATATACATAATCCTATAGTTACAGCTCTGAGTGGGTAGAAATATTATATAGATTAACACTGTCATCCTTATGAGTTTTCTGTAGGTGACCATGTTTTAATTAAATTTTCTCTTTTTTTGTCACCATAATCCTCGAGAATAGCTCATGTTGACTTAGAGATATTTGGGATCATTTTAGGTCACTCAGTAGATTGGGAATTTTTCATATTAGTTTTCATTTTAGATTCATTTGATAGGCATTGATAATATTTTCTGCATATCGTTTCTTAGTAAATATCATATGGATCCCTCTCCAGTTATTAGTTGGGAATGTATTGAGTTTGATCTATATTTATACATTTTGATCATCTATTTGAAAGTTTTGACTCTCGAGTGAATTTATTTCATGGGAATTAGATTATTTTGTTCAAATTTTTATGGAATTAAAGATTTGATTCTCATGAGACTTGGGATCATGATTCGTTAATGATGGAGTAGTGACATCACCTTTTTACTAAAATTCATTCTTCGACATAAAACCATATATATTTAATGTCTTTTGGTGGGGAGTTTGTAACATCACATTACCCACATTAGGGTAATTCCCTTCTCATTACTTGTTTTTTGATTTAATTGGGAGCATCATTAGACTATTGAGGATGGAAAAAAAATTGTTGATAAAAATAACCTAAAGATCAAGATTGAATGTTTTTTTTTTGAATTAATGGAGTCATTGTATAAATTTTGTAATGGTTTGTTAGGGTTCTCTCCAATTTTAGAGAACTCCCAATTTGATTTTTTCTTTCATATAGAAATCTGCATGTTCTGAAGTCTGTAGGAGAAATACAAGTTGTGTAATGGGATTTGATGTGTTTTAATCTCTGTATGGAAGAATTCATGAATCCGGTACACTATGTGAGGTGAGTGCATGTTTTGTACTGATTTCACACCATGTAATGTAAAAATATCAGCTTTTAATAAAAAATAGATTAGTTTTTTAATGCATCTAAAACCTGAGTATTAAAAGATGTGTAACATAATTAAACACCATGTAACTGTAGCGGTGTTGAATTTTAGGTAACCGTATGATTGATATTTTACTTAATTCATAAATATGTCTTATTTCTTTCAACATATAAAGATTATATTTTTATTTTTGGAGTCTCCATTCAATATGTATTAATTTATTCATATTTCATCTCTCTTAGTGACTTAAACTTTCTGATTCTTCTTTAATTTGATTGTGATAATTATGGTTCGTTACATTATCATATCTGTTAACCTGTGGTGACATTTATTCCTTTTCCTAATAGATCTATTTTGTGATATTTGGGGGGGATTCCTTTGTTGTTGTGGTTCAAAATGTGTTACTTCTATATAAATGTGTTGATCCCTCTCCTATGATAATCACATTCATCAATTAAATAAATTATAAGATGTGTAAATTGGTTCTATGACATCTGTTGTAGTTGTGGAATCCTTTCTTATGGTGGGGTCTGTTGTAGGCATTTTTGATATGAGTATTGAGGTAGGTGGTTCTATCTCTAGCATGTATAGGTGAAATAAATTTCCCCATTTGTAATAAATAGTTTTATTAGATTAAATTTCATGATATGATATCTTTTTTAATTGTGTATGAAAATTGTTTTCTTTATAAAATATTGTTTTCCCCTATTTTGGTAAATTGGAAACGGTTTTTGAATAATTATGAAATTGTTTTTGGAAATTGTTTTCAAAATATGAATGTGATGGTAATGGTTTGAGGAATTAATTTAGAAAATAAATCACATGAGAAGCCTTGGATACTTAGGTGGAATGTATTGTAATAGGTTTTTCTACTATTGGGGGTTTGATCATGGGGATTTTATATTCTCTCTAGTATTTTTGTTCTATGTAGCTATTGGTCCTATTTGAAGTTTCACTGTATGGGTTGTTCCTCTACTCTTTGGACATGATTCATATGTCTAGTGACTTTATGCGTACCTAATTTACTATGTTAAGTATGAGGGTCCAAGCTATCAGGATATATTTTGACCCATAGTGGGATGTTACCTATGCTTCTTATTTTTCTTTCTACTATTTTTTGTACATCCATATACTTGAAATGAGAAATGATGCATGATTTGTTTTGTTTTACATTGATATATCTGCTGAGATATATGGATATGAAATTCTTTCAAATTTATTTACCTGATTTACATGGAAATGTGAAAAAATATTAAATGAAACTATTTTTATATTCATATGATATAAAAATTGTTAAATTGTTATCATTCCTTATTTTTTAAAAGATAACCATGCTTTGATTATTATTTAGAGATATGATAGAGAGCACCTGGGTGATACCCTAATGATCATGTCATCTAACACATTGTGTACCCCAAAGGTGGTGTGTAGACCTGGTAATGTCATTCGATGTTGGGAAAATAAAGGAAATGTAGTGAGGGGGGTTGTAAGATAAATTAAGTAGATGGTGGTGATATGGTGGGAGTATGAACAAGACTTCACATATAGCAGTTTTTTTCGTTTTTTAGTACTCCATTGTTGTTGGAATTGTCATAGGAGATTGGTAATATTATTTGGTTGTTTGGTTTCTTTTTTTTCAATTTTTGTATATATTTATATTTTTTGATATTTTTTTGTTATATATATGTTCCATTTCGTTGCAACGAGTTGGGAAAAATAATTCCCTTTATTTGTTGATTGGTTCCCAGGTGATAGTCACCAACCCATGGGGATCGGGAAAACTCTTATGGCATGTGGTGTATCGAGTTGAGTACCGATTTTAGAGGTTATTCAAGTTGTTTTTTTATGTTAATATTTTATCATGTAATCTGATAATTACGTTAAGTATGTTCATCCCAATGCTGTGAGTGGGATGAAAATTTAAAATGAAAAAAGGGGTAATCAAGCAATATTAATACTTTCAAAATAAAATATTGTCAGCCTAAAGAAACTTAATAGCTTGAGAAAGAATTCTTCATGTTCTATATAGATCATTTTTAGTTGGATACTAGAATAGTGAATGAATAAATGGATGATATATATAAATTAAAATGAGTGGATACATTGTATAGATTGGAATTTATGATATGTTTTCCAAAAATTCTGATAAAAAATGAATGATGAATGTTTAATATTTTGTGAAATAAAATTTTTAAATAATTCATTTGAATGCAGTAAAGAAACTGGGCATGAGATGATGTATATTATGTCTATCCTTCCAAATAAATAAGAGAGAGTGAAAGTGATGATGTAAAAAAGACAGCATTGAAATTATCTTACCCCCAAAGTAGAAGAATATTGATTCACACAAAGTGGTCACTGTAGTTGAGAAGATGAGAAAGATAATCTATAAGGCTATTGATGAAAAAATAATTGATGAGACTAGAATACAAAACATGAATATGTTTATAACAAAATCCAATCTTGAGTGTTATTGTTGAGGAACAAATGGGTCCCTTCTTATTCGTTTATATATATGATATTATAATAATGTGCATTGTATATATGAAGATAAATTTATCCCATTAGGTGGATCATTGATTGGACAATTTTATTAAATCATTAACAGATTTTAATAACAATCTTCTGAAAAAATATATAAAATTATAAGATTAAGTATCAATATTACTATCACATTGTTACTCTAAATGAGTTGATAATTATTATCATGGGGGAGTTGAAATTAGGTATACTGTGGGGAGATATATCTCATTTCACTTGATCATTTTTATATTTTTGTTGAGATAAGTGAAATATTAAATATATTTCATGATTTGATTTTTTTTAGTCCCAAAACATGAAAATGTGAGATATATGAGTTTTATATTAGATGTTTCAAAATTTATAGACTACATTGATCATCATTTTGATAGGGCCCTGTTTTCAAAATCATTGTTTCCCCTGTACATTGATCATTTTATAGGTAAATAATATTTTCTATGATATTACATTTGATTTTATCCATATTATTAGTAGATATGTATAATCCCTTAAATGAATGGATTAAAATTTTATTCTCTGATTACATGTGATTAATACTATTGATATTAGAAGACCCTTATTTAATATTTTCTTTTATTTTCAATATGGGTGACAATAATATTTTATTTATAATTTGAAGAAGAATAAATAAAAAAATCAAATGGTGAGATTAATGGGATAAATTGTATGGTTTAATAATGAATAAGTTATTAGGTTTCTCTAGATTATAGAGTCAGTGCTTAAAGAAGTGATCAATGTACTGGTGATGAATATTTGGGAATTGGATGACATGATTGATAAAGAATAAAACTAATCCCATAGATTGATTGAAGTTATTCCATGATCATTAAAAAAGGAATTTTATTTTAACATCTTAATTAATTTAAGTGGATAATTCAATGACATAGTGGAAATAATAATTTAGACAATTATGAAGTATGTATTATTTATAAAACACAAGTTGATGATGTGTGTAGTATCATACTTCATTTAATAGTTTTTTTATTAGATATTACATCTTATTTTCAATGAGGATGAATGTATTATGATGAGATCTTCAATTAAAAAATAATAGTTAAATGGATGAAGAAATATTTTAATGAAGTACAACAAATATCTTATTATTGTATGAGGAGGTTTATTATAAATTCCAAAAAGAAAATATTTATATTTTTTCAATATGAATTATTCGAATAAAATTATATATGAAGATTTAATTTTATCATGATGGTTTTAAGATGGAATCCAATTAGTTTGAGGATGATTGTGTATTTAAATTTATCTATATTGATCATTTATCTAGACATTCACTAACCAAGGACCCACCTCAACTATATATGTGTGACCTAGGTCAACCACAAAAAGTAAGATCAAAATATACAACCATAGAGGAAAGGGTATGTATAGTGATATATAGTTTCACATATGAATGGGTGAAAGTTAATGCACTTAGATAGTAATAAACACCACATGACGTGCATAGGTGTGAAAAAATGAGAATGTTGGTGCAGTAGCCTTATATGGTGTGTGAAAGTATATCTGGATATTGTCCCTACTATTAAATAAATATTTTATAAAGGATTTAGTATTATTATGATGTTATCATACATGATCATGATTGATGTGGGATCCAGTGGTGGGTTTCATTGTTCCATCATTTGATATTATACCTATAGAAGTTGTGTTGTCTTGTCTGAATTGTCTAGACAATTCGAATAACAAACCGTCCTGAATACTATCACACTTTGGTACTCAACCTAATTATCCAAAAACAAAAAGAAAATTCCCAATCCCCACATATTTTCATCCAGTAATCAGGAATAAAAAATCAATTATAGGAATGATATATCCAAAATTGAATCAACAACATGGATTACATATAAAATAGAAACAAAAAGGAAAATAGTAAATATATTCTATAAATAAAAATAATAAAGTGGAAACCAAAAACTCAAGAGAAGAAATAGTTTCCATGTAAAGGTCCAACCATAAAATACTACAGAAAATGGAACACCCATCTACTTCATGCAATTTAGTAGGATGATTCTCACCATCTCACCACCAACTACCAAAAAAACTGACATAACACCTCCATGCCTAGAAATGGCATCTTGACTTTCCCTACATATAAAGACATAACCAGTTCTACGAACCTCTAAAGGTTTACATATGGTTTAAGATAACATGATCATTATGATCTCACCCATGTGTTCTATATCATGACTCTGAAAAATAATCCACGAATTGTCAACATTGTTGAAAACAAGGTTTAATAATATTTTTGATTTTTTTTATATCAAAATCATGAAAAAAAGTTTAATTTCCCCATTTTCCACATTTCCAAATAAATAAATTAAATTAAATTAAAATAATTTTATAGACATATATCTCATCAGATATATCATTTCAAAAAAAATCATACATCACATATCATATAAAATTGATGTTGGTATAACAAAATTGTATAAACCAGTAGAAAAATCTTAGGAAACATCTCTCTTTGGATCACACTAGGTATGGATAGAAAGGAAAGTCAATCATAACATAGAAATTTTGAATGTATAAAGAAAATATAAATATGATTCGAGTCTATATAGTAGAGGAATACCCCAATATTTCTAACATGTACCCATAACAATGGTCCAAGGGAGCATAAGAATAACCACTGAGAAAACCCCCTACAGTGGATGAGAACTATTATAATACCTTCCACCTATTTACCCATGGCTTCCTGGGATATCTACTTTTCAAATCAGTTTATAAAATCATTCCAATCAAAAGATGATTCAAAAAACATTTACAAAAATACTTTTAGAATTCTTGGAAAGTCCATTTTTTCTATTTTCCAAAACTAGGTGGAAACATAATTTCATAAAAAATCAATTCCCCACATAAATAAATAAATAAGTCAATCATTACATTTCATTTAATAAAAAAATTATTCCAAAATAGAGGCAATGAATTTCACCATAATAGTTGAGATATTGAACCACATACCTTAAAACTAGTGTAGAACACACCCATATTGTAATCCATATACAAGAATAAAGATACAAAAACAATAGAGGCCCTAGAATAAGTCAACACCTCTTATAATTGATTTAGTTTATCAAAGGGATATTAGAGAAGAGGAAATGAACCATAACTCATGAACGCAAACCTGTTGTACCACAACCAATGATTTAAATGGACCTTGGAATAAGATCACACAAAGAACCTGTAGAGAAACATCAATAAATATCACCACATGTCAACATATTTGATTACTAAATGGAATTACTCCACCACAATCATATAAAAAATGACTCACCCAAAGAGATTTAATCCAATCCCAATGGTGATCAATCATCGAAAGAATCAATCAAGATTGAGTAGAGACTCCCAAAATCATCAGAGAAGGAAAATTGGTCGAGAGAAAAGATTTATTTGGAATATTTTATGAAAATTAAACTGGGTAAGAACCCTAAAAACCAACTTCCTGATAGTTACATGAAATGTAATCCCTTTACATGTTGGGTAATCTATATGGATTATATAAGTTGAAAAACCTATCACTTTTTTACTAAAAACTGATCTTTTGAGATTACTAATTGTGTGAACATAACATGATGTGTTCTCCTATCAATATATGTACAATTTTCACTACATCATACTTATAGAACATACACATCATATACTCCCATTACACGATGTGTGTTTCATCTTCAGGATGAAAAAACTCTATATTCATTACCAAAACCTCAAACCAAAACATGTGTTCTTCTATCTCAAGGAAAACCCAAAAATTACCTTGCCACATTTATAAATAGGATCTATCAATTCAATAAAACTTAAATCCCCAAACATATGGTAATTTTTCTTGGACAATTTTTTACAACCACATGAGTTAGTAGATGTAACCAATTAAAGTTAAAAATAATCAATGATAAGAGAATTACTTGAAATGGGGTAATAAGATGTTACAAAATCCCTGCCATAATACTTTCTATCATGGGTAAGTCATGTGGAAAAATAAATTAAAGTAAATATATTAGGTCATTGCTCCCTTATCCACAAATCGGACTCCCATGTATTATGAGAATATTATTTTTTATATCTTTACACTCTAACCAACAAAGTATACTTCCCACACATAACTATTAATTTAGATTCAATGATCACAACTGGTGAGTCAACAACAGAAACATTTATCAATTAATAAATATCTTCCCAACTTAGAACATTTGAAAGTTCATGATGGTATTTCATGAGTTCTAGTATGTGAAAAAAATCATTAATCTTATCAACTAAGCCTTTAAATCCAACTGGAAAGAACCCCCCCCCCCCCCCACAAGCCACTCCATGGCCTCAAATAGTACAATATATCTTGGATACATCATTCCATTTTTTTCAATCCGATAATGACAAAACAATGTAGAAATAGTATTGAAATCTAGTTCACCTATTGAAATATTCATATGATGACTTTTTCATCCATATAAGACTTATCAGGAATCTTCACTATAACCAAAAAGAAACATAAATCATGAATCCTTGTTGACGCTCCTTTTTCGTCACAAAGTCCAAAGGAATGTAAAGGGAAATGACTTAGCACAAATTGATTCATCCTTTGAAGAAAATATCAAAAAAATCGACAAAGGGATGAACAAGGAGAAGATTGCCCATAAGTCACACAAGTTTCCTCATAGTCGCACAAGTCCACTTGCGCCACGCGTTATGGTCGCGCAAGTGACTTGCGTGACCTAAGTGATAACCGCCCGGGGTCTTCTCCTACCTATAAATAGACCCTGTGGGCCCCCCATTCAAAAAAGAATTTTTTCCAGAAACTCAAATTTGAGCTCCCTGTGCCCTAGTCTCTTCTCAAAGCTTCTGAAACACTTCTAAGGTAATTTCTTACCTAGAACGGAAGATATAAAGAGGCAGAGGAAGGCCTAAGTGTTGAAACTCATCAAAACTTGTGCGCCTGAGTGGCCAGACCTTAAGGGAAAAGGGCCACACTTTTGCGCCGCCTTACTCCTTCAACAGATCTTGCATGCCCCTCTTCTGGAAGAACCTCAAGAGGATTATAAAGGCTTTAATCAAGAGTCACTCAAGTATTACCCTACTGGTTAATCGTCACACAAGTACATCATGTGTCGCGCAGGCGTTTACCAGTGCGACCAAAACTTGCGCCCCCACGCAGTACCTGCGCGCCTGCCAGGACTTGGGCGCCCCTACCTTGTTGGGTGCCTTTCTTGCCCATTTCACCCCTCTTAATCCATTACACCTTTCCTATTCCAGATTCAGTCATCAAGACACTCTCCAAATCCATTTATGGAATTATTTCTTGATTTGACTTCCTTATCTGAAAGGAATTCTATGGAATATCTCTCAAAACCCAGTGTTTTACACATCTTTATGTCACTAAAGATTGAGATTTCATTCATTCAACCTCATCCTTTAAGATGAGAGAATCCTTAACCTGGGTCTCCTTTTCAGGAATAATCCCCAGTCATAAGTCCTCTAATATGAGCATCCTCTTTAGGAGTAAGCCCCAAATCCCTTAATTTTTTGTCATCCTCTTTAGGAGTAAGCCCCAGATCCCCTAACCTGGGCTTCCTTTTCAAGAGTAATCCTCAGTCTCAAATATGGGAATCCTCCTTAGGAGTAAGCCCCAGTACCCTAAATTTGGGCATCCTCCTCAAGAGTAAGCCCCAAACCATAATTCCCTTAACCTGGGCCTCCTTTTCAGGAATACTCCCCAGTCATAATTTCTCTTAACCAGTCCTAATTAACCTTTGATCTGGGATTCCTTTTTAGGAGTAAAACCCAATCATAAGTCTTCTCCTAATTTGGGACTCCTTTTCAGGAGTCATCCCCAAGTTAGAGTATTCAAAATCTCCATGAAGCACATATACCTTTATGGACCCTGTTCCTGGATTTATTCCCTAAAGTAAATCTTAACCTTCATTTATCTGGGCAATCATACATACATAAGCCCCACATTATTTATTATGATTGCATCTTTCATGGCACAATGGTCTAATTTTTACCAATACCTCTTGTTTCTCACACCAAGCATGACTCACATGATCTTAGAGTGTAAAAGTAATTGTGACATCATTCTTTGAGCCATAAATCATAAACATCATACTCCCTTACTCGAACTACATGGGTTCTGATTCCTTTTCTAAACAAAGGATACGTAGGTAGCCCGTCTACGGGTTCGATCCCAACTCTAAAATAATCCATGTCCTTCTGAATGAAAATAAACTTCAAGTGCCCCACTGAGTGGCTTTAAAACTAGCATGGTCATCATAATGACCAAGAGACTTCTGTATAAATGTGTCAAAGGGTACCATTGACCAAGAATCTCTAATAAATACAGATGATTCTCTATCTATGAAGAACCTCGAATACATACAAAAGATTCTCTAAATTTCCTACATATTTAATCATTCATTGTCAGATATGAAAAAAATCTCATTTTATACTTGGTAATGTAATAAGGATTCACGAACATAACTTAAATCTATAAATAGATTCCTGGAGTAGACAATAATTCCCCTCAAAAGGTGTGATGAGTCCGACCTCCCATCCTCTCAACCAATGCAAATTCCTAAGTCTCATCAGTCCACAAACTAATGATCACCTACCTTTGGAATGTAGGTCCGAATGGATGTGGAATCATTGGATGTTTCCGGTTCTATAAACAAACCCGTTAGAAACCGATCAGAATGTTTGAACCTCCCATCAAGGCGGTCATCCCCGGATTCCGAGGGAAATAAAAATGGTGAACCCGACGTGAATCCTTAACCAAGTTAAAATAATGTTTTACCTATTTGTTAGGCCCCTATTTAAAACTCAATGAGAGGGCCAACAAAAACAATCATTGACATATGTGCTCATCCAAAATATGTAGTGGTTGAATTTATCTTGATTACGTCTGTTATATCAAACAGGCACTCTTTTCCAAGATCTTCTCCATTTCTAGAATGGATGCTCTCAAGTTCACACCTGTGTATACTGCTGCTGTAAATGCCACTACTGCTACTCCTGCTGGATCGTCATCCTCTCTAAGGACGATATAACCTACTCAGCGTCTTCAACACTGGGTATCAAACGCATTGGTTAAGGAGTACCATCAACATGGTACCATCCCAACTCTGGAGGCTGCCCGACAATCCCTCCAAGTAAATAACTCACATCAGTCATCCGGACAACGACGACCAGTGATTAAGAAGCAGGCGGTTCTGACTACCGTCTCCAACCGTTTCGGGTCGTTATCCCCAGAACGCAATCGCCATTTTCTCCCTTATGCTAGGGAGGTGAATGAGCAGGTACCTTAGGAACTTAATTCAAACAGACAGGAGTCTTTCCTAAGGGCTCCCAACAACAATTGTCGCCAGACTTGTGCGACAGTGCATCCTCAACATGATGAGGGTACCAACTCCAGGCGTTCGGCTCAGGTTCCTCGAACCCGAGCAGGCAAGACGAACCACTAGAGGCGGAATCTGGTCAACAGTGAGCAGGTTCTCATCTCTGCCATCTCCAGAGAAGTCCACCAACCTAACTTGGAGGAAAGCAACGAGCAGGCACATACACCTACCCGTTTTAATTCTGCTGTCCAGCAGACTCGTCTGGCAGCATCACGCCAATCCCGCCAGGAAATTCCGGCGGAGTACTATAGGCAGGAACATACACCTGTTTATACATCATCAGCTAGTCAGCAGGCTCGTCTGACTACGTATGATGGATCTCGTCAACCACGTTTGGCGAAGTGCAATCAGAAGGCACATACACCTGCTAGTATTAATCAATCCTACCAACAGTCTCGCTTGGTAGCATTCTGAGAAGTTAGTCGGAAAGCCCCGACAAAAAATAGGAGGCAGACTCAACTCTCTTCCCCCACACTTGAGTACTGTCAGGATTCACTGATAGGAAAAGGAGGACAGGAGTAGGCACATACTCCTACTCCAAGCCCGGAATGGACTTATTTTCCCGTTCAGGTAGCTGAAGTCACCAAGAATATTCTATAAATGGTGAAAGAGGAGAAGCAAATCCCTGATCATATTCTAGATGCCTGCCAGGATATTATAACAACTGCAGCGGCATCTCAGGGAAAGACACATAAATCTATCCCTACCAGTGGAGTGATAAATCAACAATTCACTCCGGAACAGACACACACATCTGTTCCAGTCCAAGAGTGTTATGGGGAATACTCCTCCATATCATACGGATGACCAAGTCAGGAACATACACCTGATTTGAGAGGAGATCGTCAGCCTAACCTGGCCATCTTTCCTGATCAGGCACATACACCTGCTCAGAGCAGCCACTTTCGTCAACAAGTGGTTTCCAAGGCGAGTAAGAATGCGTCTAAGAAAAAGACCCACCCAGCATAGTCAGGAGATCAAGAGACAATCTGTAACAAGGCCTTGCTCAATGCTGGAGTTCTTGAATCCCTCAGACAATTATCTGTTGGAATTCAAGATTCTACTCCCTCAGTTCCCAATAGTGGGAACATTAATTCTGAAGGTCTTCAACAGACACTTCTTCATGAAGGCTTGCTTCATGACAATTCGGTCGATCTCAAAGTTTCATCTTCATATGAGAGGCACAGGAACCCTCTGTGTGGTCAGAAGACCAAGAAGAAATAGATCTCATCTTTTGTTGTAACCCATTATGGTGGTCCTCCCCATGATGATGAATTTCGCTGCGAAAGTCCTCTCTGCAGTAGTGATGCACATTGCCCGGAAAATGCTCCAGTGGACAATGTAGTGCCGAGAAAGCCCTCTTATCTTGAGTCACTTGCAAATGAGAAACCATTCATGTCTGAAGCTTCATCGCTAGCAGGTGAAATACTTTCTGAATCATAAGATAGCCCAAGGTGTAGGTCATTCTCCAAACCACCCCTAAGTCATGCATCTTCTAGTTTGATCAATGATTTCTCTACCAATCCTTTTGAATCCAATGAAGCAACAAGTAAACACCAACTCTGGTCAAATCAGGTAGAATAATCTTCATCAAATGATAAAGAGGAAATGCTGAATATGAGAAAAAAACTAGCGAAAGGTGAAGTGTCAGTCATGTTTTGGCCTTTGGATGACTTTTAGTATAATATTCCAGAAATTTTGACGGAAGATGAAATTCATGATATTAGTCTCAACATATGGAAAACTCTTTGTCAGTTGAAAAAGAAATTATTATCTTATGATGAATATGAAAATCATCTTAAGATAATAGAAGGGTTACAATGTCGGATTGATTTGGCGTCTCTATCAGTCTCTCGATATCTGAAGGCTGAAAAGCAGCAGAGAGCCCTTCAACGTTCATGCTTTGACGCACTAAGAAGATTGCTTCAGTTAATTTCCAATGCCCCATATGGTATTCGTGTTAGAGGATGGGGTGTTCATGGAGCACTGCATTTCACGGTGCTCTCCAGACAGCAAAGACTGCCGAAAATGGTCTCATGCAATGTTATTGCCCATGGCTGACCACAGTCAATGGGCTTTGTTTGTAATCAAAATCTTTCCCAAGAACAGGCTTCAACTAGTTCCTCTCAAAATCAAGAATAAAAAGAACAAGTTGTTGAATTACTCTTGCATCAATAAAACGATAATATTAAACAGGCCTCTCATTTGGAGCAATCACGTCACCAAGTGATAGAAGTGTTAGAAATCATCCAACGGTCTTTTGAACCGGGTGATAAAAGCGGATACAGATTAATTCATCCAGCTAATTTCCAGACTAAGGTTCGCAAGATCAGGAGGACTTTCAATAAAGTCTCAGACATAGCATGTCAAGAACCACCCCAGCTCGCTAGACTAGGGACTCTTTTAAACCAACCCTCGGAATCAACAAAAAGGATTCAGGGAATTGAGCGAGAACAGCAGGAACAGCCCCAGTCCACTGGACTGGGGACTTTTTCAAATCATCAATCCCCTCCTCAGAGAAATTCGATCTTTTCTCGATTGGGGAAGAAACCTAAAGAGGAATGAAGAGCCAAATTATCAGGAGATTCCCTCCAAATTACAGTTCATCAAGAAGTTCCTGAGGGATTGAATAAACAAAATCCAATGTCTCATCAAAGACATGGAAGAGGAAAATATCACAGAAATGCTGATAGAAGGGATGCGATGAGTTATGCATCAATCAATGTCATCAATGCCGTTGTTGCTGATCCACCAGATGAGGCTCACATAGGGGACTCAGATGAAGAGGTTCCTGCTCAAGAAGATGTACGCACCGACACAAATGAAAAAGGTGTGAATACACAAAATCAAAGGATTACTCAGAACCTAGGTAATCCTTCGAGTAACCCACTTCCCCCTCTCCAAAAAGGATCCAACAAAGGGAGGGGAAAGAACCAGGTTACATATCCTTCCTCTGGAGAAGGTCAATCACTCTCACTAGAGCAGAGGTTTGCACAACAGGAGGAAGAAATGAAGGAATTAAGAAGGTTGAATGCAGAACTACTTCAGAGTAGTCTTCTTCTTAAAAATTCTGGAGTCAGTCAGCCAAAGTAATTTGTTGTAGCTACTGAGATGGATCAAGAATATCCTCCTCTATCAGTACACCCTCACAGGTCTAATCCTACGGGTCAAGTGCAACAACAGTTGGCAGTGCTACCATCAGTTGCAGTACCAATTTCCACATCTATCCAAGCTCTAATCATTGCACCTACCCGAGTCCAAGTTCAACCGGATGTTTATCAAAAGTTAATAACTACTATTGAGTCATTAACAGCTCGGTTAGAAACTATGGAAGGGAAGTGTGTGCAAGTTCAACTAGAAAAGAAAGTTTACCCTGAATGGGTAGATTCAATTTCTTCTCCATCTAGTTTTGGGAACCCTGTATTCCCTATTTTCAATGGATCAGAAAATCCAGAACAATATTTGATTCATTACGTGTCTTGTTGCGATCCTATGATGGGAACTCCGGAGCAGCAAGAAGCAGTGAAACTCAGATACTTCGTGCGAACCTTGCAAGGACCAACTTTTGTTTGGTATACAAGATTGCAATCCCGGTCAATTACCGGATGGGAGGATCTTCGCCAAAAATTCCTCCCTCAGTTCAGCTCAACTTTTCCAAAGACAACAGTTTTCGATCTTACAAATTGTAAGCAAAGGGATAATGAAAGAGTCTCTGATTTCATTGCTCGCTGGAAGGGATTAACATATTCCTTGAGTTTAGCACTCCCTCAAGAAGAATTGTTGTCAATTTGTGTGGCAAATCTGCGTGACAAATTACGCATGCCATTAATCCCTGTGAAATACACAGGAGGGTTTCGAGACCTTAATTCAATCACTCAGTAGATTGAAGATTCCCTTATACAAGCTAAGGCTATATCTCGTGTAATTCCATCAGCTCTAGGAAGGATAATGGGTAAAGCAGAAACTGCTACAGTTATGATTAAACAAGCACCTGTACTTATTTCTACCTCAAAACCTTCATCTTCTTGAAGGGCTCCACCTTCTGAGCGCCAACAACAAAGGCCTTTTCGTCCAGATGATCAAAAAGATCAAAGACGAAAACAATTTGAGGATCTGAAGAGTAAAACTTACTCTTTCCAAAATGAAAAAGTTTCCGGTTATTTAATTTCGGCTCTGGAAAACAATTTGGTTCAATTGCTAATACCCAAGAGGCCAAACAAGGAAGGAGATGAAGACCATCCTAATTATTTCCCTTTTCATCAAATGTTGGGGCATCCCATCCAGGAGTGTTTTGTCTTCAAGGAACTCCTGCAAAAGATGGTCGACTCGGGATAGGTCACATTGAAAGGCTCCTCAGTCCAGGTAGCATGTGTCACTGCTACAGTTCTAGAGGAGTAAGATGAATGGAAGGAAGTCAAAAGCAAAAATGCACAAAAGTATGATGATTGGATGGTCAGAAAGACAATCAATCAACATCATGCTATTTTACGAACACAATTAAGGAAACCAATTGTGTCTTCTACCATGAATGTTGCGGCAAAACCCTCTTCGTCAGAGGGAAAGTCCTCAAAGAAACGGCATGATTCAAAGAAAGAAAAAGAATCAGAAGAAGATGAGTATGTGTCAAAGCCTAAGTTGTCTTTGACTTTAGAAGACTTCATTCCATCTACTTCAAAGCCACGGGCACCACCCCACCAAACGACACAACCTAAACAGGATAATCAGGCAGATTCTTCATCAGACAAAAAGTTAATCTTTGGTTCTGTTAATATGATTCAATTAACAGATCCATATACCAGTCATAGTTTCGATTTCAATGAGCCTGAATTCCCTGTATCAAACAGAGGAATCAGAGGAAATTCCAAGGGCTCAGGATACAAGGGAAGACGTGGATCTTTTAGAAGCCACTATTCCAATTCTACCTCTGCTAGAACTGTGTACGCAGCAGAAACTCATGGTAGAGCCCTTCAGCGAGCTCAGCAAGAACAAGCAAGTTCTTCTACCAATAGCAAATTCAGTCCTAGCATAGTTATTTTGGAAGACCGGTTGAAAGTTCCATATTCTTCCTCTCAGCAAGTAAATAGATCTAATCGGTATAATCTTCCAAAACCAGGAATATTGACAACTCCTATCCCAATACAAGATGCATCAACTTCCAAAGCATCTGCTTCCAAGGTACCTGCTAAACCACATATTCCTATTGGGAAATGCAAACCTCTGGATCAAAAGCATGATATATTGAAACACTTGTCCCAAGTACCAGCCAAGTTATCAATTCTGGATGCTCTGAATCTGTCAAAAGATCTTCGGGAAGCACTCATCGAGGCTTTGTCAAGTCCTTAGGAGTTTGAAACTGAAATTGCTACAGCTGAAGTCTATCACATAGAGAATAATCCTGCAGAATGCCATGAAATAATATCCTTTACTGATGAAGATGAAGATGATGTTGTGCGTGGACATATTAGACCATTGTACTTGTCTGGCAAGGTCAATGGCATGGATGTTCGAAGAGCTTTCATTGACAATGGTTCAGGAGTCAACCTCATGCTCATTCGTACACTTCGTCGATTGGGCCTCACGGAATCTGATTTATCTCCCTCCACCATGATGCTACAAGGATATGATAAAAATGAACAAGAACCACTGGGTGAAGTTACACTCAGAACTCAGTTTGGAGATCTTGTATCCAATTCAGATTTCATGGTTATTGATCAAGAATTAGCCTTCAACATTTTTCTTGGAAGACCCTAGCTACATCAACATGTGGCTATCCCTTCTTCATACCATCAATGTCTCAAATATTGTTTCAATGGTCAAGTTGGGACGTTTTATGGTGATAAGGCCCCGTTCAAGACATGTGAGTCTTAATACATTGAGGAGGAATTCTATCACATGAAGCAAAGGGAGAAATCCATAACAAAGGAGATTACCAAAGTTAATGCTCCATATGGTTTGGAAAAAATTCCAGTAAATCCATTTACACATGTGAGTACAAATTATGTGTTGCCTATCAGTCAAATTGACAAGATGGACCCAAATCAAAATACTCTTATAGAAACATCCATAATGTCAATTACGGTAATCGAGCCAGACAACATAGGAGAAATTGGTAATCTACCAAGCATTGATGAAAGCACAAATGGTGATGTCTTCATTTCATCTGCTGAAATCCAACAAGTCTATTCTTCGCCAATTAGGCCAGAAGAAGTTATAGTAACATCCTAGGTGAACAATGATGTCGATTCTCAATCCATCATCTCCTCTTTATTACCCAAAGAAGACCCTTCATCATCAATAGGGTCAAAAGTGGAAACTTCCTCTTCAAAATGTGCAAATTTTGACATCTCTTCTGATCATGAAAATTCTGCCTTGTCATCTACTATGAAAGTATAAACGGAAGAAATAACACATGATTAAGAAGAAGAGGAAGATCTCAGAGATGCTCCTCCAGCATTTGAAGAGGGTATCTCTACCACTATGGATGAACTCAGAGAAATAAATCTGGGTACAAAGGAAGATCCACACCCCACTTTAATCAGTACGGCCATGACCCTTGAAGAGCAAGAGATGTATATTTATTTTCTAAATCGAAATAGAGATATTTTTTCTTGGAAATATACAGAAATGCCCGAGCTTGATCCTAATGTTGCTACTCATCATTTGGGTTTACCAAAAGAACATCGAGGATTTAAGTAAGCTGCGAGAAGAACACACCCAACTTATGCTTCTAAAATTGAAGCTGAATTGGATAATCTTATCAAAGATAACTTCGTCAAAGAAGTTCAGTATCCCAAGTGGTTGGCTAATATTGTCCCTGTAAATAAGAAAAATGGAAAAATTAGAGTTTGCATCGATTTCAGAGATCTTAATCGGCATTTTCCTAAAGATGATTTCCCAATTTCAATTACAGAACTTTTAATTGATGCAACAGCTAGATATGAAGCACTTTCCTTCATGGATGGATATTCTGGATATAATCATATTCAAATGGCCCCAGAATATGAGGAATCCACAGCCTTCAGAGCCCCTCAGGGTGTGTTTTTCTACCGGGTAATGCCCTTTGGCTTAAAGAATGCAGGTGCAACTTATCAGTGTGTCATGCATCGTATCTTCAAACCCTTATTAGGGAAGTTTGTTGAATGCTATGTAGATGATTTGGTAGTTAAATCCAAAAAACGTTCTAATCACTTGTCTGATTTAGAAGTCATATTCTGCAAGCTTCGACAACGTAATTTGAAGATGAATCCCTTAAAATGTGCTTTTGGGGTAACCTCAGAAAAATTTCTTGGCTTTGTTGTACTCCATCGTGGTATTGAAGTCGATCCTGAGAAGACCAAGTCAATCCTTGGTATGCCACCTCCTCAAAATTTGAAATAATTAAGAGGAATTCAAGGACACTTAGCCTATATTTGGCGTTTCATCACCAATTTAGCAGGTAAATGTTTACCCTTCACCAAATTGATGAAGAAGGGAGTCACTTACCAGTGGACTGAAGAATTTCAAGAAGCATTCGATATTCTCAAGAAATACCTCTTGAGTCCACCGGTACTCATGCCACCTATTGAAGGAAGACCACTTATCCTCTATGTGACAGCTCTAGAGCAATCATTAGGTGCCTTTCTTGCTCAAAAGAATGATTCTGGGAATGAAAACAGTCTCTATCATCTCAGTTGAACCATGCTTGAAGCAGAAACCCGATATTCAAGTATTGAGAAGTGTTTCCTGGCATTAATCTTTGCAGTTCAGAAATTGAGACACTACCTGCAACATCATGAGGTCCAATTGGTATCTCGCAATAACCTGCTCAAATTTATCCTAAGTCGTCCAATGCTTACATGACGTCTGGCAAGGTGGGCAGTTATTTTGCAGCAATTCGACATTCAGTATGTGTCTCAAAAGGCGATAAAGGTCCAAGCTATGGCTGATTTCCTAGCTGAACACCCTTCAGTGGAAGACACATCTTCAGATATTGAACTCCCTGATGAGGAAGTCTTCTCTATTCAAGAAAGTCCTCAGGCATGGGAAATGTATTTTGATGGTGCTTCCAGAATTCCAACATGGAGGAAAATGGAAAATCCTAAATTCAACAAAGTTGGCTTAAGAATTGTGCTCATTTCTCCAGAAAAGGCATTGTTACCTTATTCATTCTTATTTGGGAAGGTGGTACCAATAATGAAGCAGAATACCAAGCTCTCATCATAGGTTTGGAAATAGCACTTCAAGCACAACTGAATCACTTAAAGGTGAAAGGTGATTCAGACCTGGTAATCAAACAAGTCAATTGGGATTATGCCATCAGAAAATAAGAACTAATACCTTTGTATTATTACGTCAGAGATTTAATGGCGGAATTCCCTTTGGAACCGACATTTTCTTATGTCCCAAGATCACAAAATGCTCAAGATGATGCATTGGCTAATATAGCCATAGCTCTGGAAGATCCAAATCAGGATGAGACAACCATCAGTATTGCCCACCATCGTGCAATTTCACCTTATGTTCGAATCAGGACAGAGGAAATTAATTAAATTTTTCCCATTCCTGAACTGTATGGTCATACTACAGGATGGATGTCACCTATCAGGGAATACCTTCAAAATGGAACACTTCCACCTGATAGAGCTGAGAAAGAACAAATCTGGCGACGTGTGGTTAATTTTACTCTTTATGATAGCCCAGATCACCTAGAAAAAATTCTCTACAAACGTGGTTTTGATGGAGTTCTCTTCAGATGCATTGATGGTGAAGAGACAATGGATATCATGAAAGAAGTGCATGCAGGAGTCTATGGTTCCCACCAGTCTGGACATAGACTATCTGATCAGATTTGAAGGCTTGGATACTTTTGTCCTTAAATGATACAAGATTGTGTCAATTTCACAAAGAATTTTCATTCATGCCAAGTACATGCCAACTTCATTCATCAACCTCCAGAGTTTCTTCATATAGCTAAATACTCATGGCCATTTTCCACATGGGGAATGGATGTGGTGGGACCTTACCCTTAGGCTACGGCCAAGCAGTTTAAGTACATTCTTACTGCTACTGACTTCTTTTCCAAATGGGCAGAGGAAATACCTCTCAAGGAAGTTAGTTCAAAATTCATTTTTAGCTTCATCAAGTCTAACATCATTACCAGATTTAGTGTCCCTCAAACCATATTGACGGACAATGGCACCAATTTTTGTTCATTCTAGGTGAATAAGTTGTATCAAGAATACAACATCAAATCCAACCATTCATCTCGGTATCATGCAGCGTCCAATGGCCAGATAGAATCCTTTAACAAGACTCTTTCAAATATACTGCAAAAGATGGTGGATAAAGATAAGAGGTCATGGCCTGATAAACTCTTTCATGCTTTATGGGATTATTGGACTACCACCCGCACTGCAACTCGGTCAACTCCATATTCATTGGTATATGGAATGGAAGCCGTCTTGCCCATTGAAGTTCAACTACCCTCACTCAGAGTTGCCATTTTTGATCAATCATCTACAGATGAACAATCTCAAAAGCGATTGAATGAATTGGAACGGTTAGATGAAAAAATATTGTGCACTTTGCACCACTTTGAAGTCTATCAGAATCGAATAGCATGAGCTTTTAACAAAAAAGTTCGTCTTCGTTCATTCACTCAGGGAGAATTGGTATTAGTTCTCAGAACTCCAATGATACCAGGAAAGAAACCTGCCAAGCTTGAGCCAAAATGTGAAGGACCATATTCAATACATAGGGTCTACTCCAATGGAGCTTATTAATTAATCTCAATGGATGGAGAACTCATCGCTACTCCAACCAATGCCATATTTTTTCAGAAGTATTTTGTATAAACTGCAAAGTCCCTCTTTCGTCCTTGCTATATGATGTTAAACTATACAGAAACTGTCCATACATATGACCTTAAACTATTTGTACTTTCGTCCCACATGACGTTAAACTGTGAAAAAGTTCCCTAAATGGTCCAATATGACCTTAAACTGCAACTAGGTCATGTATGACCTTAAACTGCATCATCAACAGTCCATGAATATGACACTAAACTATTTGAAAGTCCCTTACGTCCAGCAAGACGTTAAACTGTGACGTCCTAACTACATGATGCTAAACTGTATAAAAGTCCCTTACGTTCGGAAAGACGTTAAACTACATAATCATAAAAGGTCTTGTATGACCTTAAACTACACCACCGTCCAGCATGACATTAAACTGCACCATCCACGGTCCATGCATATGACCTTAAACTATTCGCACTTTCATCCAACATGACGCTAAACTGTATTGTCCTTTTTTCGTCAAACATGACATTAAACTGTGGAAAAAATCCCCAATACGTCCAACATGACATTAAAATGGTGCACTCTTTTGTCCTCACTGCATGACATTAAACTGCACAGTCCCCCCCTTTTCGTCCAACATGACGTTAAACTCTATTGTCCCCATCGTCCTAACTACATGACGCTAAACTATACAGAAATTCCATGATACATCCTTCATGACATTAAACTGTATTTTTTCCCTGCTACATGACACTAAAATGTGCAACACCAATAGTCCTAATTGCGAGACTTTAAACTGCATAGTCCCTTTATATGTCCTACATGACATTAAACTATGCATTGTTAAGGTTGTTGTTACCTATTTTTTCTCACACCGAGTATGACTCACGTGATCTTAGAGAAAACCTTAACCATTACACTCTCTCTGGGCAGCTAACCATGTGTAAGTCCTAACATCATTTTTTTAGGTCATTGTCCCCAAGAACAAATTGATCATTAATTCATTATTTAATTGAACTACACGGACTTTGATCCTTGACTTCTAGGCTGGGTATGTAGGCAACCTCCCAAGGTTCAAGACCAAAACCAATCTCTTCACGCCAGTTCATCTCTATCTCATACGATGATAATTCATGAAACTGCCCTTAGAATAAATATCTTTACATTGGTTCACTTTCGTCCTTGTTATACGACGTTAAACTATAAAACACTTTTGTCCAGTATGATAATAAACTACAATATTCTTGATACCCTCAACTGAGAGGGAACCATTATTTACATTGATTTTTTAATCATGTTTCATTTAAAAGACAGCGTACATACATGGCAACGCCCAAACCTTTTATCTTGGGTTAAACCATCATTGTACTAAAGTCCCCTTTCACCCTTCACATGTACGAACCAAATTTGTACAAATGGTATTTCTAGAACTACGTGGGCTTGATTCCCATCCTTATGGGATACGTAGGAATGTTCGAGTGTCCCTCAAATCCAGCCCCAAGTCTTTGGGCCTAACCCCAAATTCCATTTTTAGTCCCCTGGCTGAAAAGTCCCCATGAAAACACACACTGTGTATTTCTTACAATGGTCCAAGATCTATGAACCTAAACTTAGATCTCTAATCCTTTTGTCCCACACGACGTTAAACTGTAGTTTAAGAACTACGTATGGCTTGATTCTCATCCTTATGGGATACGTAGTGAAGTCCAACATTTCAATTCAGGACCTAGCCACAACATGATTATGGTTAGCATTGATCTATGTATCTCTGTATACATTGAACAATACCCATATTTATGTGTCATAATCCTAACCTTAAATATTTTCAGATCCTCATAACCCTTTTCATGACTTCTAGTCACAAAAATGTCAAACTTCTGAGAGTTCTTTTGCCTGACTATGCAGCACGTGCCCATAGGAGGCCTTGCATAAACAGTCTACATAACAGACTTGTTAGCCAAAAGATACTATTATTTGACTATGAAGCCAATGCCCTTAGGTGTCCCTGCATATTTCAACCCCCTAACGGGTTTGTCGGATAGTGGTAACTTCATTCTTGGGAATAATGCCTCTTTTGTCCTTATTTGTCTTAAATGACAGTATGTAGGGATCCGCAAAAAAATAGTCATCCTTAACATATTTGTCCCATATCTTTTTTCATGATCTGAAAGTATTCAAGTCTATGGTTTATATTCTTCTTCCCTACGTTTGGATCAGACCTTCGTAGGAGTGATATTCATCCAGTTCTTCGATAATCTTGTTTGGAAATATCTTCTCCATATTCAAGTACCTCTTCCCATACATCAAACTCTATACTTTGGAAGATTTGAATCTCCATAAACTTTCACTGGCTTTTAGCACTAGGAATGTAAATTTCTAAGAGTTCTTTTTCCTGACTATGCAACACGTGCCCATAGGCGGCCTTGCATAAACAGTCTACATAATAGACTTGTTATCCAAAAGATACTATTTTATTTAACTATGCATCCAATCCCTTAGGTGGCCCTGCACAATTCAACCCCCTAACGGGTTTTTTAAATAATGGTAACTTCATTCTTGGAAACTACTTCTTCTAATGCCTTTTAGCTATTTTTCATATCATTCCCCAGATTCAAATATTCTTAAGTCATAGCTGACATATTTTCCCTCATACTTGAGTATGGTAATATGTTTTTAGATGAATTTTCAAGGAATTGAGTCAATTCTAATCCATTTAGGTCAAAGCTATTTCGACCTTAAACATTATCCTTTGTATGTCTGATGTGCATAACTTTAAACTGCCCACAAAAGAAAAGGGAACTCTGAATAAAATTCAAGTTCCCAGCTCACTAAACATACATTTTTTGTATGTTTTAGGTAACATTGATCAATTAAAAGGTTAGAAGTTTGTAGGGTTATTTACATTAATCCTAGTAAAAAATCAAACTATGCTTACTAGGCCCATTGGCTTAGGTAAAATCTAAATCATGTAGAAAAATAGAATGCAGGTACAAATGAGTGAAGGTGAAAGTGTTTTTCATTGATGCACAAGAGTTATAAGGACATCCACAGACTGGAGTCTCTTATCTTTTTCAAGAATTACAAGAGGCTTTCAAACTTAACTCTTCATTTGATTTACGGAATCCCGAGCTTCATCAGCAACCACTTGGAATTAATTCATTCAACTGGATACAATAAGAGATGCAGTGATACCAGCTCTTCTTGTAATAATTGTAAATGGATGTTCTTGCATTAAGTTTGAGAAAATTTTCTGTTGATCAAACAGTGACTCTGTTTCTGTCCAAGAGACTTGTAAGATGGATACATGGATTTGAGAATGGATCATTGGAAGTAAAGATCCATTTGGAGAGAGTACTCTTTTCAGATATTTCTCTAATACCATGTTTGTCTTCTCTCCACCAACCGGTAGTGGAAGAAATTTCAGCCCATGGGTTTTTCATTTTCATATCTGCAAGGAAATGACATAGAGGAAGAATTTGAAAGTTCACACCATTATTTTTGTTCTTAATGCACAGCATAACTGAAATGAAGGAGTAGTAGTGCAGGTGCATTTCAGGTGTATAGTTCTTTGCATCTGGAACATTGACTCTTTGTAGATGACCATGACCATATCGAGGCAGGTAGATGCTCTGTGGGAAATTAAGATGATATTTCTTCAAGTACTTATCCAAATATGGGAGAGTGATGTCGCAGATATCATAGTAATCATGGCCAATGATGTTCATCATGTCATCAATCCGCTTGCTATCCAGTTCATCAGCCATTTTAATTCCCTTGGAAGCCATTTAATCTGCACAAAAGTTGAATAAACTTACTCCTAAATGGGTTTATTTTTCATAAAATTTTTGAAAGAATTTGAAAAAAAATGGCTAAGGAATTAAGGTGTGAAAGTCTAAACTTGACGCGCAAGTGTTCATATGCCGCGCTAGTTTTTGACGCGCAAGTATAAATCGTGCAAGTACAAATACCTATACAGTAGCGCGACATCAAGGAAAACACCGGAAAACAGAGCAACCTACGCGGCTAAGGTGACCTGCGCGGCGAGAGCTCGAAGGTATGAAGTCCGGAAATCCGGATGCTTGTACGGAAGTGAGGCCCTCTACTTATAGACACAGACGGGACCCTGCACGCCGTACCCTACGCAATCAAGGGTTGTATCCCTGCACGATGCGCACTTGCGCGCCGCCCTCTGTGCCATCAAGACTTGCGCGCCACCTTTCCTTTGGATGTCTTCGATTTCCTTAGAGTCAAATCCTCATTTCTTTCGGATCCAACTCTGAGGGGGGACTTTTTTTGATGCTCCTTTTTCGTCACAGAGTCCAAAGGAATGTAAAGGGAAATGACTTAGCACAAATTTATTCATCCTTTGAAGAAAATTTCAAAAAATCGACAAAGGGATGAACAAAGAGAAGATTGCCCATAAGTCACGCAAGTTTCCTCACAGTCGCACAAGTCCACTTGCGCGACGCATTATGGTCGCACAAGTGACTTGTGCGACCTAAGTGATAACTTCCTGGGGTCTTCTTCTGCCTATAAATAGACCATGTGGGCCCCCCATTCCAAAAGGTATTTTTTCCAGAAACTCAGATTTGATCTCCCAGCACCCTAGTCTCTTCTCAAAGCTTCTGAAACACTTCTAAGGTAATTTCTTACCTAGAACGGAAGATCTAAAGAGGGGGAGGAAGTCCTAAGTGTTGAAACTCATCAACACTTGTGCGCCTGAGTGGCCAGCCCTTAAGGGAAAAGGGCCACACTTGCGCGTCTCCTTACTCCTTCAATAGATCTTGCGCGCCCCTCTTCTGGAAGAACATCAAGAGTATTCTAAAGGATTTAATCAAGAGTCGCTCAAGTATTACCCTTATGGTTAACCGTCGTGAAAGTACATCATGTGTCGCGCAGGCGTATACCTGCGCAACCAAAACTTGTGCGCCCACGCAGTACCTGCGCGCCTGCCAGGACTTGCGCGCCCCTGCCTTGTTGGGTGCCTTTCTTGCCCATTTCACCCCTCTTAAGCCATTACACC
The DNA here is from genome assembly GCA_963277665.1 of Viscum album. Taxonomy (NCBI): domain Eukaryota; kingdom Viridiplantae; phylum Streptophyta; class Magnoliopsida; order Santalales; family Viscaceae; genus Viscum; species Viscum album. The sequence continues at coordinate 638,158,426 of OY728157.1, forward strand.
TTTCCTATTGAATATTCAGTCATCAAGACACTCTCCAAATCCATTTATGGCATGATTTCTTGATTTGACTTCCTTATCTGAAAGGAATTCTGTGGAATATCTCTCAAAACCTAGTGATTTACACATCATTATGTCACTAAAGATTTAGATTTCATTAATTCAACCTCATCCTTTAAGATGAGAGAATCATTAACCTGGGTCTCCTTTTCAGGAATAATCCCCAGTCATAAGTCCTCTAATATGGGCATCCTCTTTAGGAGTAAGCCCCAAGTCCCTTAATTTTTGGGCATCCTCTTTAGGAGTAAGCCCCAGATCCCCTAATCTGGGCTTCCTTTTTAGGAGTAAGCCCCATTCTCAAATATAGGCATCCTCCTTAGGAGTAAGCCCCAGTCTCCTAAATTTGGGTATCCTCCTCAAGAGTAATCCCCAAACCTTAATTCCCTTAACCTAGGCCTCCTTTTCAGGAATAATCCCCAGTCTTAATTTCTCTTAACCAGTCCTAATTTACCTTTGATCTAGGATTCCTTTTCAGGAGTAAAACCCAATCATAAGTCTTCTCCTAATTTGGGCCTCCTTTTCAGGAGTAATCCCCAAGTTAGAGTATTCAAAATCTCCATGAAGCACATATACCCTTATGGACCCTGTTCCTAGATTTCTTCCCTAAAGTAAATCTTAACCTTCATTTATCTGGGCAGTCATACATACATAAGCCCCACATTATTTCTTATGATTGCATACTTCATGGCACAATTGTCTAATTTTTACCAATACCTCTTGTTTCTCACACCGAGCATGACTCACGTGATCTTAGAGTGTAAAAGTAATTGTGACATCCTTCTTTGATCCATCAATCATAAACATCATACTCCCTTACTCAAACTACATGGGTTCTGATTCCTTTTCTAAACAAAGGATATGTAGGTAGACCGTCTACGGGTTCGATCCCAACTCTAAAATAATCAATGTCCTTCTGAATGACAATAAACTTCAAGTGTCCCACTGAGTGGATTTAAAACCAGCATGGTCATCATAATGACCAAGAGACTTCTGTATAAATGTGTCGAAGGGTACCATTGACCAAGAATCTCTAATAAATACAGATGATTATCTATCGATGAATAACCTCGAATACATACAAAAGATTCTATAAATTTCCTACATATTTAATCATTGATTGTCAGATCTGAAGGAAAGCTCATTTTATACTTGGTAATGTAATAAGGATTCAAGAACATAACTTAAATCTATAAAGAGAGTCCCGGAGTAGACAATAGTTCCCCTCAAAAAGGTGTGATGAGTCCGACCTCCCATCCTCTCGACCAATGCAAATTCCTAAACCTCATCAGTCCACAAACTAATGAGCACCTACCTTTGGAAAGTAGGTCCGAATGGATGTGGAATCATTGGATGTTTCCGGTTCTACGAACAAACCCATTAGAAACCGATCGGAATGTTTGAACCTCCCATCAAGGCGGTCATCCCTGGATTCTGAGGGAAACAATCCTTATAGAATACTTCAGTACCAAACTTTGTCCCCTAAAAGAAAATTCTCTCACCACTTACCGAAAAATAATTGATCTTCATGGGAGTCCACAAAAATAAACAAGAGGACCCATTCTGATTGATATAGGATTAATTCTAATTTAAAAAAACTTAGCAGGTAATAAATTCATTTCTAAAGATGCACCAAAATAAAAGAAATAAAAATGATGAATGTCCTCCAAAATCTGTATAACACACTCTTTCTAGCCATCTTTATAAGGATGATAAGTTGTACTGAATCTAACTTGAGTTCCCATCACATATTAAGGATTCCTCTATAATTTGGATGAATGCATAGGATCCCTATCTAAAATAAAAGCAGAAGGAACCCCATGTAATCTCATAGTTACCTAAACATACAACTAACCCAGGTCATCAACATATTTGGTGTCTTTGATTAGAATAAAATGAGAAGACATTATTAACCAATCAATCACCTCCCATATATAACTCCTCAATTGGGGAGTCTTTTTTAATCTAAAAAAAGTTCATTCATACCTTATCCAATTTTATAATCCACACTATATGAGTTTTTAGAAAACCATAGGGTTTCAATTTTTTCATTTATCTATTAGAATGTGTAACTATGGGACATATAATCATCAATGACACAATTCATACCTGTACCCCAAAATCACAATATCATTTCATTCTACATAATTATAGTTCCTCGATAAACGAACCATGAATAAAAATGAAAATAAAACTAAAATAATCTACTTACATAGTCTATGATGAAAAACTGATCCCCAAAACTGAGAATACCAAAAGAAAAGAGAGACCAACCTGAAGCATTCTCCCCACCATATTGGGTTTCTCAAATTCCATTATATTGATCATCTTATAAATGACTCTACCAAATTGACTCAAGGAGAGATGATGATAATTGAACAATGGTTAAAAACATTCCTGAGACATCCTCCTCACTATCTAAATGCACCTAAGAAAAAATCCCAATAATGTTACACTCTTCCTTCAATTCCAAAATAGCTAGAAAATGGGAATTATTATTAAGAGATCCTACTATAACATTCTCCATCTTTGAGGTGTAGGTTATATTGAAATCAAATGTATATAGGTATTACACCCATAGCCTATAAATGAGATTTATTTTTTTCTTAAAAAATATATATCTCAAACACTTATTGTCAGAAAATAGTTTAAACTTTTCCCCAAAAATATAATATTGGAAACACATAATATAATGCACAAATTTAGAAATAACTAAATCATGTGTGGGGTAATATTTTTACTTATTATTAGATGATGAGAATAATAAGACTCCACATTTTCATCTCACATGATCGTATAACCCATACCACTTCTATAAACATCACAAAAAACCACATACCCCTTATCGAGTTCAAGAAAAATAAAAATAGTAGCTAATTTCAAAAGTCTTTTTAGCTAATCAAAGTAAGAATGATATTTTAAATCCCCTTTTAATTTAACCACTTTCATAGTAACAATAGTCAATTGTCATGTCGAATTTTATAAATCTTTGATGAACTATAGATAGTATCCAGGAAGACCAAGAATTCTTTGAATCTCATGGACAATCCATTGGTCTTCCCCTTAAAATAAATTTATCATGTTCTCAGTTTCAATTGACAATTAATTATCATAAAAAAAATCTCCTTGAATTTCACTTAATGAATCATGAAGAATCATTTCTAAATAATTCCATACAGATGGTCACTCATCACGATTTCCAAAATCAAGTAAGATTATGCTCATTGTCAATATTGGGTCTTGAGTAAAAAAATACCATATACGATAACTATGACAAATGTTTCTAGATTATAATGGATATCTGATCTATCAATGCAATAAAAATAGTATTATCATTATTCAAAACAAACTAAATCAAAATATATTCATAATTTATATACCTACTCTAGAAACCCATCTTTAGTATATCACACTCCCAAACTCATAGCTGATGATAAACTGAACAAATATCAATATTTAAAACCCACATTACCCTAATTAATTGATCAAAAAAAATTATCCACATGAGTCAATGTATAATTATTATAATAATTTTCCCTTTTATATTTCCAATAGTCCATGCACAATTGGATTTAACCATCTGCCTTTGTGGAAAAGAGCACTATAGATGCCCAATGAGAAACATTAAAGAGAAAAAAAAACCTTTTCCATGTCATTTTCCCAGTAAATCATGATCTATTTTATATCCATTAGTTCACTACAATAGGAAGGTATAGAAAATAGTTGTGTAATTATCATCAGGTCAATCATAAACTATACCTCCCTCTACAGAAGAATCTCAAAGATATCATATAGGAAAATGTATGTAAAATATCTTACCATGATGGGTTGATAAACAATAGATTATATGCAATTGGTAATAACTATTAATGAAGGTAATAAAATCTTATGCTTTGGTTTGGAAAGTCCTCCATGATAATACCTCATATCCCACTCTCCCAGAAACAAGAGAGATCTCCCAATAGCTGTATGAAATGAGCTACACTGATGACAACAGTCATCTTGAACTCCGTGAGAAACAAAAAAATCCATCCCAATGTTGATGTTTAATGTATCTGAATCAAGAATAAGTAATTAAAAGACCATCTATGCATCACCTATCCATATAACATAATAATAACACTAAAACCCTTGATCCTTCCTCATCCCAAGAGGTGCCACAAGATCAATAACATATGACATGAGTTCCATTGGACTATTAATAATATCATTTCTACTGCATGAATGTACTTCACTTATGAGGCATGTGGATGGAGCCCTGTAGTATTTGAAACATCTGAATGTGTCCTTGTATCATTTGGATTCAATGATCTTTAACATTGTCAAGGAGTAGACATCCCCTAAAATAAATTCCACAAATAACCATAACGTCTAAAACTATTACAAATATTTCCATGTGAAGGAGAATAATGGATTTTTTATGAAAATTAAAGACTAATATAAAGTCATAGGCACACCAAAATATGCTACTGGATGTGAAAAAGATGCCCGCTATGGACAACCACCTCCAGCACTCCATCAGTGATCTTTCCATATTCTGTTTTTTCTTGGTGCGCCCCTAAAGATTCCACAAGGTGGAAGAGAAGAGGAAAAACACTCAACCTTTCCTACAATATTTATTTCTTCTATAATATATATATATATATCCATGTTCTCCTCATATAATGAAATCATAAGCATAAATACTTTAGATCTTCTATATAGTCAAAAATAATATAGGTTCATTTGATATTTAACTTTATTATTCATCATAAACTATAGTGAAAAAAACCAGCACATCAAGAAGATTTGTGTATGCTAAAACTGAATTCTCTCCCTCATACAAATAGTGGCACTACAAATTCTTTTCCATCATTAGTGACTCTGGAAAAAACCACATGATAAAGATAGTCTTCAAGCACTTCCATTACAAACCAACATTCCTACCCTCATATACCATAGAATCTAACCAAGGATTTCTTGGACCCTTGAGTTTGATCATTGTTTACATCACTTTGATACTATCAGTTATGTCCAAGATATTGAATATCTGATTGACTTTATCAATAAAATAATCTACATATTAATATCTATTTGTACCATTAATGGATAGTGGATTATCATTAAATAACTCTCATGATCGGTCTCTTTATCTTACATATCATAGTTGTTCCTCAACAACTGTGTTTTAAGATTATGTTACATTATGGTCAATAGTATGAACTTATCACAATATTTTCTCTATAATATTATGGTTATTAAGAGGATTCCATTGAGGAGAATTGGCTTTATGCTCCTAAGGAACTCGCAGACAGCTTCTCATAGGCACAATACTTCACACTGAAACAAATGAAATGATCAGATAATGAAACAATATTATTTTAAAATATATAAAATATATGAAAAAACAAACATTAAAATCAATAACTAAAAAATAGGATACACACAACTCGTTATCCTATGGTAAATTTAGTCTCATCATGATGAGATCTATACAGGCACTCACCACAATAGACATCTCAATTCCAGAAATTCCTATCTATACTTTACCAAACATTCCAAGGTAAGGACTCTAGAGGAATAACCACCTTTGATATGAAACATTATTGAATCCTCTAAAATACCCTTTCAAATTGGTACTCGTCCTGATCCAATACATACTTGAAGGGATTTCTTGATCCCCATGGGCTAGTGACTAGCCTTCGGGCATCAAAAAATAATTAGATGGAATAATTTATATCAACCTGAACCAATAACTTGGATCACATATAAAATAAAAAAAGTAAAGAAAAAATTGTAAATATATTCCATATATGAGAAATTAAGGGAAAACAAACAAGTCAAGATTATAAATAGCCTCCAATTAACAGCCCAACTAAAAAGGACTACGAAAACAAGAAAATTCATATACTCTCTATGACAGTATGGGTTGACTCCCACCATCTCACCTCTAACCAACCAACTCAGATGACAGAAAACATCACCACCTCACTTCTACTCCATTCCATTCCCTATATATGAATTTATAACCTATTATATGCACTATTGATGGGGTACACAGTTTGGGATCTAATCATCTCTATAGGGTCTTACCCAAGCGTTCTATATATGGTCTTCGAAAACTAATCCAACCATGAACAACTTTAAAGAAAATAATTCATGATAAAAGTTTAGTAGTTTTTATATAAAACGATTAAGGAAATAATTTAATTTATTCCTTTCCCAAATTTCAAAATAAATTTAGACTATTAGATACAAATCATTTTATAACCATTTATCTCAATAGGTTTAAAAATCCACTTGAATAATGGGCCTAGGGAGTAGAGGAAATACATATGTGAACCCCCCCCCCCAACAATGAATGATAGATATTAATATACATGTAACCTAAGTACCAAATGATTATGATGTGATCTATTATCCAAACCATTTCATCAAATCATTTCCATTACCTATGGTTTTGATCCATTTCTAAAAAACCATTTCACAATTCATTAAAAACCCTTTTCCATTTACTAAAACTTGGGGAAACCCATATTTTATAAATACTTATTTCCTCCCACACAAAACCAATTATTAAATTATTTTATTTAATTTAATAAAACAATTATTAAAAATAAAGATCAATTTGGTTCACCAACACATGATATAGACAGAACTGCATACCTCGATACTCGGGTCGCACATACCGAACAAGTGTATGCATATTAAATGAAAAAACAATCAAATTAGATACCCTAGAACCAATATTAACCACATATAATTGATTCAATTTATCAAAGGGTTGGTGGATAAGATGAAACAACACATACCTCAAGAATTCACACCCACAACATCAAAAACAATGACGAAAATGACCCTAGAAACCATATCACACAAAATATCTAGAGACAAACATGAAGAAAAGTCACCACAACTCAGTGGGTCTAATAACAAAATGAATAAATTACACCATGATTAATGAATAAAATAATTTTAATGGATTACTCACCTAGATATATTAAATCCAACCACAATGGTGATCAATTAACAAATAAATCAATCTGGATAGAAAAGATACTCCCATTATAACCAAAGAAGGTATTAAGGTTGAGAGAAAGGAGGGATATGGAAGAATGAATGAAAAATACCCCAATGCATCACCCAAAATGATGACCTATAGATAGTTACAATATTTTAAACCCTGTTACACGTCATGTGATCCATGAGGATTACAAATTCAGAAAACTATAACCCTTTTCCATAAAAAATATTCTTTTAAATTGCATGTTGTGTAATAATTACATGGTGTTTACTCACTTAATACTGTTTAAAATGTTCACAAAATCATCACAATAGTACTTACTCATCATTTACTATAATTATAAGATATTTATTTTTCCTATAGACTACAAAAACTAAATATTCATTAAAAAAACATCCAACCACCTCAGGAGTTCTCTGAATTCATGAAAAACCTTTGAATTCCATTAAAAATTTATACCCACACTCTATTAATTTAATAAAACATAAATCCATGAAATTTAGTTCATTTTTCTCAGCTAAGGTTCTCCATCTTCAAGAGTCCCCAGACACACCCAATTAATGTGGAAAACAATCAAAGAGAAGATATTTACATGAGAGAAAGTAATATGATGTTATAGTTAGATTAGGTTTAGTGATCATCCCCAACCATAAACCATCTAATTGGTCTTGATTCCATGGTATTACATTATATCAACCATCTCTTGTGATCATACCAACAGAATGAGAGATGCTAAATCATGTAGAAACCATAGAAACCATATTTTTATTAAATGTATGATTCTGTTCAATTGAAATCACTATAATATATTGAATATTCTATGTTGAATTGAGTATTCCACCAAGAGGACCTATTAATAACCTCATTCAGGTATTAAAGGATCAAATATCACTACAAAATCATGTGTAGAAAAATAACCTGAGATGGTCTCATTATGGATAGTCATGGTCGGGTGAATTATTTTCGATTATGCGAATAATATTCCCCATTATTATCACGTTACTTTGAAAAGTATGAGATTTATGGTAGTTGAAATCATTAAGATATTACATGATCATTAGAGAATTGAATAATAACTGGACATGGAATTAAACTAAGAGGATATAAATTCTTTTTTTTGACTATAAATACCTTGCAATAGATGATGGGTAATACTTGCATCCATTTTTGTTTTATATGTATCATTTTATATAAAAATAGTGAATCAAAGTAGTAATCTAACTCAACTAAATGAGATGAAACCCATGTTATTTATCCATGTAATAGAAAATTAACCCTCAATATCTATTCACATTATAGAGAATGATTCAGTGATACTTTAATATCAAAATCAAAGGGAAGATGTACTAAAATCTTTTTAGGATACGCAATGTATGATTCATGAACTCCATAATAAGAAGTTGATATAATATATTCACATGATTCATTAATTTGATGAAGAAGAAGAGGGTAGTAAAGTCCTTTAGTTATATTTTAGAGTGATTGATTATTCTACATGAGTCCTTTTTCAAAGTGGATCAGGCCAATAGGTTCATTTATATGTGGAGAATTATTAATATCCCATTTATTATAATATATATTAAATAATAAAAAATTTAGATTTTATGTAATATTATTTACATGAAGTTTGTTACTAAGACCATTCATTAAAATATGTGAAAGAATTATGAAAGTATGTTACAAACATATTTCCATATAAAGGGTTGCGAAGAATTATTGATACTAATATATACAGTTTTTTAAGGAATGGTAAGGGTTTTACAAACCTAGAAGGAAGGAATTATATGCGTACATACATTATAAAAAAAATTAATGCAAATTAAATTACAATTTCATGAAGATGTTTTGAGGTCTCTATGTAATTTCAACAATATTCCTAAAGCTAATATAATGAAACATTGAGTTATGCTGTTTTATTCTTACTTATTCTAATGTGAAATTGAGGCTAAAATTATGTATTAAAATTTCAATGTTCTTTATGGTTGATCATTCAATATTTTGAGACAGATGTTGAATGATACTTTTAGGAGAATAAGTTCATATCAGAGTATTTATTGAGATAAGAATAATGAGATCATTATAGATAATATTTAATGAAATTTCATGACCAACATTCTTATACAAAGAAGTTTTTGTTTGTGATGAAGGTATTCACAAAAAATATCAATCCTTTGGGATCATTGAAAAATATCAATATAAATAAGAAAGATAATATTAAAAATATATATCTTCAAAAAAAGAAAAAATATGCTTCTGATTGAGGTCCCCAACCACTAGTTGATGTATACTGATATTGGGGTGTGCAAAAAATTAAAATAAGTAAAGAAAAGGATTCTGGTCGGGGTGTCTAACTAAATGAGGTAGAAGAGTTGGTTGGTGTGGTATAGAACCATGAGCAATAAGAGGATCAAAAAATAGAGTGTAAAACTATTTTCAGCCTAATACATCGTAATTGATGAGAAAATTATAGCAGGGAATCCACGTTGGGACATCTGACTATTATTTCATAGAGAAAGGATTATTACTGAACATTATAAATAACATGTATTTTTCTATATCTTTTTATTTATTGGACATATAATATCATGAATTCTCTAATATTCATGTTATTTAAATTTCAACTTCAAGCTCCATAAATCAAGCAGTTTCTGTTATAATTTTTATGATGTGGTAAGGGTTATATTTGTGATTCAACATATTTTTCCTGGGTCATATTTATTCCACTTTAAATATGGGTTTATGAGACGTTTTTATCCTATTGAATTTTTATATTATAATTAATTTCCTAATTATTTTATAAAAAAATAAAGTAGTTTATTTCATCATTTAATTTTATGATGTTAAGTTTAATACTCATATTTTAAAAATGCATTCTTTCTCATCCATATCTATTTCAACTCTTCCCTCAATTGGCCTCCTTTATTTTTTTGACATCCAAATATTTTTTTAAATCTAGTGAACTTCAAATATGTGTTTACAACCTTTAATGTGATATATTTATCATTGTTTTTAAGATGTGGGTTTCAATAAATGTATTTTAAAAATATTAAATCATATTTCTCAATCATATTTATTTTTTACCATTTAATCCATGTTTATTATGGATAACTATTATGACATTTTCAATTATCCATTATGGAATATTACATTTAAATTTCACTAATTTAAAAAAACTTACATTAAATTATTGTATGTGGATTTAGAATGTGACCTGTAAAATTCAATTTTTTAAATAAAGAAAAATAATTTTTCATTCTCATTCAACATTATGAGAATTATTCCTTATAAAAGAATAATACTCATGTTATATAATGGATTTCCTTGTAATATTAACTCTTAATTATTTTTAAATTTTAAAGTAAATATTATTATATTATTCACGATAAAAATTATTATTTTTGAATAATATTTATGATATTAAAATGGATATTAAGGTCTTGGTTTTTATAATTGATATATTTTATATTTTTATATATTAAAAATGTATTTTTTATGGATTTTTTTAATTTTTTTCAAAAAAAATAATTTCATATTTTTGAAGGGTCATTTTTTAAAAATAATTATTCTTAATTTGATACATTTATAAAGTAATTACTTTTATGTTTTTTTAATGAATTTAAATATTATGATATTTCTTTCTTTTTTTCTAATTGTATTATTAAATATTCAATAAAATGTTTCCAAATGTTAATCTAAACATCATTTGAAATTTATTATTTCACACTAAATATGTTTTAATCCTCTCTATGAATTATATTTCATGAATGTTTTTGGAATATTAAATGAAATGTTTTATTCAAACTAGTCTCTTTTCTACTGGTGGATTATTTTATGTTTGATTTATTGATTTTTTTTTCTATTATCACACATTTCAATAAATGTTGACAAGTTTTGTAATATATAATCCTAAAAAACAATGACCCATGATTTATAAAATTGGAGATAATGATGTTGAGTAATAATTTGTTCTAGTTAGATAGGTTCAAAGGGTTGAGTTTGAATAGGATACAATTAGTTTTGTTTAAAATATTTGGTGTGAGCATGATGACGTTATCTAGGTTATGATGATTGAGTTTGATCTTTATAGGGTTAGTTAGGTTTACAACATTTAATTTGAGGTTTATATAGTTATATATGATCATATGTTATATCTTGAATCCTATTAGGTGTCCAATGATCATATGATTGAGCATAAAATTGGTTCAGTTATGTAAGTCCACAAGATTGATTGTTAACCTGATGTAGTTAGTTAGGTTCACAACATTGATGATGAACCCAATGAGGTATTCTTGGACCAAAATTTCATGATTATTTATTATTATACTTCTTCCATATTTTAATGTTATATCTTTATATGTATTCTATACTAATCTCATTTAATATCTCAAAATTTTGGGCACATTTTCTATGATATATGTTTTTTAGACTACATGTATTGACATAATGTCATATGGAAAACTTTAATCGATGTATATTCTTATTAATAATATATTTATTCACAACTCATGTTTTCCCATATGCTAATTATTTAACCCTTGGATGGCATGTTTATAAGTATTCCCTTATAGGTCATTTGAGCTCACCTATATCTGTAGCTTCCATTTATATGTTTATAAATATTAGTATAACTTATGAGAAGCATATATGGTACTCTAGTGTTACTCAATTATAGAAATATTTTGGAAAGTGTTTAAAAATAATTTTATTATGTATCTATTACTTAAATGAACTAATCCTTCTATTCATGTGATTATGTGACTATTTGTGTGATATAATGATTAACATATATATATAATGTGAAATAAAAATATTTCTATCTCGGTTCATATATCTCAATATAAATGACAGTGTATAAATAATTATTTATTATAACCATATATTTCGTTTCAAGTCTTGATTACCTCTGGTATCATTAGAGTAGGTTTATATTTTTTTTAAGATAACTATTGTTATTTTGAAAATATGGTTGACTGAACATCATTGAGTATGTTAGGTACAAGTAAATGTATTGGATAACATCATGTGGATTTAGTAAAATAGATAATTTGATGTTTTAAATAAATGATACCCCATTATTCATATAAAAATGTGGATATCAGCTCAAGCATGGATGCACCTAGTGGTAAAAACCTTGAAAATACTAGTTTTTTAGTAACTTGATCTCCACCTAGTAATCAATAATGATTCATAACTGAACACCTAGTTTGACAACACTAGGAGGTTTTATTTTATAATTCACTCACACATTATGAACAATAAGGTGTGATTTGAATATATTAAATTTAATGAACCTAATAGAAAATCTCAAATACCAAAAATAAATAAAAAATAATAATTTATAAATTATAGTTACTATTTCAGTTGTTAGTTTATAAATTTATGATTAGAGATTTGAATTTTTATAACATCATCAAATTAAGTCTTCTCATCTACAATATTAAACTATTTATTTAATGTGTATAAAAAGTAAAAATGGTGTTAACAATGCATGTGATTAATAGAGTGGTGATTATCCTTGTAAAAAATCAAATCGGATTTATGACTGTGTTGAAAATCACATGGTTATGGTCAAAAAATATTTTGATTTATGATTAATAAAAAAAATGTAACACCATGAGTTTTTATGAATATTTTATTTTTAAAATAAATTAGTTTATTTTTATTTTATTTTATTTCATAATACATTATGTTAATCATTCATGAAACACTACACCAAGATAGGTTTTCGCCACATGCCATACTGACTTGAAATTCATTACACACAACCCTGAGTTTCTACAAAATAATATTTCATTATTACAATTATTTAAATGAGATAGTTATAATGTATCTATTAAACTTAGTAATATGAATCATAATTACTATATGGTATATTTTATTTATATTAATTTAATATAAATAATAAATATTTATAAAAAGGCATATAATTTTTTTTATTTTATTATATGCTTGAAAATAATATTTTCTCAAATGAACTTCCTTTTATGTCATTCTGTGAACAATAATAAAATTAATTTTAGACAATTTTATAAATTTAATTCGATAAAATAAATAGCATTTTTGAATTATGAATAACAAAATTATTTTATGGTGATTTTTTAGTGTTTTTTTGAAAACTTTCATTATTGGATGATTAGTGAAAGGTACATAATTTTAATTAATAACTTTTTATATAATTTATTTATATCATTAATTTATATTTAAATATAGTTTTAAAGTTTAAAGAGTTAAATCTTAAATAAATTAATCCAATTTAGGTCATTGGAAATAATTTTACATTAAAATTGGATATTCAAACATTACATACCTTTAAACACTTTTGCAAAAAAAACTCTAATGTCACATCATGTATGCAGGATTTATTTTATATTAATTTCTACCATATATGTGATTAGAATTTTGGAAATTGGATTACATATATGGAATATAAATCATTTATAAACTATAATAAGGTATGCATAGTTTTTTGCCAAAAATATTTGTTAATGTAATGAAAATTAATTACATTGATTAAGATAAAATAAGATTACTTAGTGGTTAAACATTAACTTAAGTGGGAAAATAACCTAAAAACATGTCCAAAATCAATTGTATTGAAATATTTCGACCAATTACCCTATTTTATACAAAATATACATTTATATGAGGAACATTATGTAAGAGATACGTCTCAATAGTTCTTTCCTTTTTATATTTACAAGCATTCCACTCTTTCACCACTAATAAAGGGAACTCACCCAATAACTTATTCACACCTCTCAATCCATCTATCTTAGAAATAATCTACCCATATCACCTCCCAACATAACTATATTAATCATATAGTCCTTTTTTGGGACAAAATTCATCCAAGGAATCACTTTGGTGAAAAACAATAGGAGTTACCCAATGAAGAGGTAACATGCTTCCACAATCTATTATGTTTTATTTTGATTCTACACCTCATCAACTCTTTTAATTCCATTATCCTATATTACCCTCAATATCTAGAATATTATGAGATATTGTTATTATAAGGTTTTGACTTAGACCTACATATACTTCCATCAAATGGGTAACAAACTTATCGTTCATGTGCACGGCGAACTACCACCTCACGAAACAATGTCATTCATTTTTTAATTTACCACCTATCATGGTTCATAATTATGATAAAAATGATGTTTTTATATTTTATATATTATATTTATTATTTATTTGTTCTTATTTAATTATTATATAACAGATGTCTTTTTTATTTTCATTTTTTGTAAATCTGATAACATTGTTTGTGGACGTGTAGACTACCATGTCCTCAAAGTTATATGTTCATCCACACATTACATGGAATGTAGTAAGGATTTTTTTTCAAAAAAAAATATATTATCAATTTTAAATATTAATTCTAATGTAATTATAGTATGTATATATACATTTATTTAATTGGCTTTCTTTCATTAAAAAGATAATGAAATGGAAACAATTTTCATGTATACGTACAACATACCGTCTCTATGAACGATGTATCTCATTTTCTATATCTAACTTTTATAGATTATTATAATTATTAAAATATTTAAAAATAAGATATTTATTCCACTTTTTATTATGTAAATAATAAAATCATGATCTAACTAAGAGGATCAAGAATAATAATTTAAAACATATATGAAAAACAATGCAAAGATTACCTGAAATGTAGCATTAACATGATATTGTTAATAAAATGTTAATATAAAGTCATGATTAAATAATATATAGGATTACATATAATAATATGTTTCATTTATATATTTATAACAAACTTATATGTATTATACATTAGTTTTGAATTAGTACGATGAGAGGTAAGACATAAGGTAATGATTGTCTCATCTCACATTTATTTCTTAGAGATTTATAACTTATTCACCACTTATTTATTTTGTGTGGTGTATATAAATACCATGAATATAATATATTATTATTAAATATAAAATTTTTGGTATTTATATATCTATTTTTTGATATCTCTTTCATGGGGTGTATTTTTCTAGAAGATACCAATTCGGTAAACTAATTTTTTCTATATATTTTTTAGACATTTTCCATGTTATGTACCTATAATATTCTATGAGGTTTATACACTTCCCTTTGAAATGATATATCATAAATCTAATCATTTTAATGATATCATAAACATTATTTTCATTCCTTTTCTTACATGGATGGCATGATTCATCATTATCAGGTTGTAAGAGTTTATTGCAACAATCTAATAATTTTTCAGGACTCTTTATGATTATGCTTCCATTGAAGAAATATTATGATCTATATCTCAAGAACACTCATGAATTTTCTTATCTTCTATTTATCCATGATGTATTCATGTATTAGTTTTATTTTTCACTATTTGGTACTTTTGATAATTAAGAAACTTTTTTATTAAAATATGACTACTTTTCTCTTTTTAGAAGAAAATATATTTTGTTCAATAAATGATATGTTTAAAAATATTTAAAAATGTAATAAAATTCTATTTTATGATTATTTTCAAGAAATTTACATTTTAAACTGGTGTTTTGGTTTTCTCTTTATTTGTTTTCAAAACTATTTTGAAAGAAGAACGTTTTTAAAAAAATTATATTCTAAAAGTGTTTTCTAAATAAGAAATGATATTTTTCTCAAGAAATGTTTTTAAATTATCTTTTCAATTTATTTAATAACTAAGATCAAATCTGTTGGTGTTACTCATGCCTTTCTGGGGAAATTATCTAAATTTTCCATTCATATTCTTTCTATGAATATTTTATGTTTTTATGTCATGATGTTTATGATACATGTTTCTCTTTCATGGGTTATATGATAATTAGAACAACTTATTTTCATGGGTTATTCATTAATGAATTGATTGTGAAACCTATCTCATTTCCAGAGGTTATGATATGATTATAATTTTATGTTACCCATTTCATTTCATTTTTTATGATATGAATAATTTTTGTGATCTAATATAACTCATATGTATTATTTCATTATGAGATATTTGGGACCTATATCTCCCTTCAATGTGTTGAGAAATATTTATATCTCATCAGATTGACATGGTAGGAACAGGGAGTGAACTCAATTTAGTAAAGGACATTTTCTGTTATGATGTTCTTGGGAATAAACCTTGACTAATATGATGGTCATGGGAGTGAACCATGACTAAAAATATAGTAATGTGATTTAACCCACACTACTAATATGTCATTGTATATAATTCCTAACTACTATGGAAATAATTTTATATTTTTTATGTGTCTGAAATAAATCCTTGTCTTATTCCAATGATATTATTTTATGGATTATTACCCTGATTCCTTTATGTTTCATTTCTTATGAAATTCCAATACATACACCATGATTCATGTTCATTATATTTTGTATAAATTATATGATCTTATAATGTTATGATCACATTATCATACCCTTATGCTCATGTTCATTCTTACATATCTCTTTTGAGTACCCATACTATGCATATGAGATCACCCCTTTTTATGATTACTTTCCCCCGATAATGATGATACGTATTATTTATGATGTTTATAAGAAGGGTTATTTTCATAAATAAACCTAATGGGAGGTAATTTAGCTCACTTATATATAATTATTATTCTTCCAGGTTTCCAATTTCCCTAAATTAAAACCGTATTTGTGCATATGTCTATATATTGTATTAAGTATTCTAAAAAATGATGATATATTAATTTATGAAAATTCAATCTCTATATAGGTGGTATAATAGAAAAAATTTAGTGATCATTTTTAAATTTGGAAGATAAACAATAGTTAGAACCCTACGGTCATATCTAAGTTTATGTCTAAGGATGAGGAAAAGCCTATAAAAATTTCCTAGAAATTTAGTAAAGGATATAGTGAGTGTTTTTTTTTGAACAATACATATTTATTTGGATACTACTAGTGGATTTGGCTTTGAAATATATTTACATAGTGGTAACAACCCCTAAAACACCATATTGATCTTGACTCGGTCGGGAATCGGTGCAGGACAACATGCCTTGCTACACACATGGATAGACACTCCTAAGGGATATGCTTTGGAAATTCAAAAAATCATCACAAACCATCATAAAGGATTTCAATATAATATGGATATGAATATCCTTGGATAAGCCTAAGGTTTCATATATTAAATAAGGTTTCATAATTTAGACATCCTATAAGTGGTTTTTCATGATTATGTGGTTACCTTATATGATAATTTTTTCTTACAATATGAATTTTTTTATTCAATGGATGGAACCCAAAGGAAACACATCAATGCTGAGTGTGATGGGAAATGAAATGATTTTCCTCCTAAGAATATAAATTATCTGAGTGTTGGAATAAAAAATATCATTACTATGCTCACCTATATTTTTCAAGATATCAATCATGATGTACTTACAAATGATAAAAGGAGGGAATAACATTTTATTGAGTCCTTTAAAAAGAAATGACAACCTTCATTCAGCGGGTCTTATGATCTACTTGTTTCTAAACAATGGATCAGTACCAATGAATATATATTCTCCATTATCTAGTGTTTCAAACATGATAAATTCATTCTTATTTATTATCATTTAGAATGATAAGCAGACCATTCATGGACTCTAATCTAGAATACGAGGAAGGAATATGATATTAAATCCATTGATTGGGATGAGTTCAAGAACAAATTTTCAACAAGTAATTTACTCATATTCTTCATAAAAATATTTTAAAAAATTTCCTTGTATTAGAGTAAAGGGATGATGAATCTATTTATACTTAAGAGGCCAATTTTACATGACTTTTGAGGTAAGCTTCTGGTATTATCATTCATCCTGAAGGTAAAGTTGATAGGTTCTTATGTGTCTTAAATAAAATTATTAAAAGGGTGTTGACTGTAAGAGAGTATGTGGATATGAAGATATTGTGCATTGTGAAATCAATGTTGAAATAATTTTGGATTTATATATCAATCAAAGGGTTTTGAAAATAAAATAAATATGAAGTTTAATGAAAAATCTAAAAACCATGGAGAAAAGAAGATATACGTTTCATGATGCTCTAAGTGTGTGATGAATCATGGAAGAAACCATATTAAGGGGTCTAATAAATGTTTTATATGCATAAGGGAAAGTTATCAGCCATTTTTTTATAATTTGATGGGAAGAATTGAGTTAAAAATTCAAATGGGGAAAAAGTTTCATATAATGAACCTCCCCCACATTAATGCTACATGTGTAAGGTGAATAGAAATTATGTGAACCAGTAACTGAACCAGAAGGCTAATGATAATGATTAATGTTAGAAACCACTTATGGAAATGAAAAATAGGAATTATCATGAAATTATTATTTCTAATAAGGGGTGTGATAATGATGTGGTGAAGGTACACTAACCAACCACTCTATAACTATTAATGTATTGTTTAATTCTTGATCTACCCACTCTTTCTTATCTAATGAATTTTCAAAGGGTATTAATATTCAATAAAAAATTATTATATTTGGAATTATTAGTGCCAAAACATAATGGTACAATTATTTTATCTCAAGTCTATGATTCCTCTCTATTGTATTTTTTTTGGAATTTTATACTTAATAATCTTTTTATTCTTCCATTAGTTGAATTTGATGTCATATTAGGCATGTATTGTCTTTATCTTCATAAAATCTACAATAAATTTTGAGGAAGGGAATTTTTGTTTTATATTTCAAACCAACCTATAACCATAAATGAAGGTAATGATAAATGTGAACTCCATATGGATATTACCTCTAGTGTATGGGTATTTATTCCCATTCAGAATTGATGTTTATCTATAATGGGTTATGAGAAAATTGGAATTGACGTTAAACATGTTATTTTGGAATTTTTATAAGTATTTATGGATTATTTTCCTATACATCCACCAAAATGTGATGTTTAGTTCCTGATAGATCTCAAAAATGTATCCACAACACATTCAAGGACTCCATATAGAATTTCCCCAACTTGGTTGTAGGAAATGAAGAAACAAATCCAAGAAAACCTTGATAAGGGATTAATTCATCCAAGTGTGTCACT
This sequence comes from Viscum album, assembly GCA_963277665.1. Taxonomy (NCBI): domain Eukaryota; kingdom Viridiplantae; phylum Streptophyta; class Magnoliopsida; order Santalales; family Viscaceae; genus Viscum; species Viscum album. Next base: position 638,177,543 of record OY728157.1, read on the forward strand.
GTGGGTGCACTTTTTCTTTTTGAAAAAAAGAAATATGGATCAATGTGACTCTTCATTGATTATTAGGATTTGATCAAGATCATGATCAAGAACAAGTACCATCTTCTATGTATTGATGAATTGTTTAATCAACTCCACCGAGCTCAATACTTTTCCAAGATTGACCTTCATTATAGATAACATCAATTGAGGGTTAAGAAGGATAATATACCCAAAGAATCATTTCTTCCAAGGTAATTACACTATTAATATATATTTATTCCTTTTGTTCTTAGTAATTCCACTTATATGTTCATGGATTTGATGAATAGAGTCTTTAGAGATTACCTTGATCATTTTTTGGTAGTATTTATTGTTGATATTATTATCTATTCAATGTGTATAGAAGATCATTAATACCACATAATAATTGTTCTATATACACAAAGGAATGATAATTTTTATGAAAAAATTACATATTATGAATTTTGGATGAAAATGATTTCATTTTAGGGTCATATAATCTCAATAGATGGCATATAGTTAGATCCATGAAAGACAGAAGCTGCTGAATATTGGCATAGACCAAACATGGTGGATGATATCATTAGTTTTATTGGTTTAGAAAGATATTATCAATGGAATTTTGATAATTTATCATGAATATATATTCCTATGACCTTGTTAACTTATAAGGCTTCCATGTACCTATGTACATATGAGTGTGGTGAAAATTTCAAGGAACTGAAGATAAGTTTAGTTAGTGAACCTTTGATTACATTACCCTATAGTATATAAGGGTTTGTAATCTATATTAATATATCCCATAATTTATTGGGATGTGTTATTATATAGAATAAAAATGTTATAGAATATTCCTCATGAAAATTGAATATTCATGTGAAAAATTACCCAAATCATGATTTGAAGTTAGCATTGGTAATTTATGAATTAAATATTATGATCCATTATCTTTATAGATAAAAGTGTTTTATATATATATATATACTGATCATAAATGTTTGAAATATTTATTCACACAAAAGGATTTCAACATGAACCAAAGAAGATGGTTAGAGTTGATAATATAATATGAGTTCTCAATATATTACCACCCTAGAAAATAGGACAAGGTAGTTGATACTTTAAGTTGAAAGGATCATTTTAGATTATCCATCATAAGGATCAAAAAAGTTCCAATATTTTTGTATTGGAAAAGGATTGATATGGAAATAATGAAACAAGTAGGAAAAATATTATCTTAATCAATTAAATGTTCAACCCTCTATCCATGTGAAGATTAAATAGGCATAGAAAGAAGATAAAGAGCTATAAAATAAGGTGAGAAATTTTCCATAATTTAACCTTGATCTGGATATAGTGATGAGATTTAGGAACCATGTATGTGTTCCATCCATACTATATATCTATAATGAGATACTAGAATAATCTCATAGTTATTCATTCTCTATTCATATGGGATGTACAATGATGTATAAAGACTTGAAAGAATACTTTTGGTGGGATGTCAGGAATATGGATATGATAGAGTTAGTATCTTGGTGTTTGGTATTCCAACAAGTTAATTATGAAAGAAAATATTCTAATGGGATGTTTCATCCCATACCCATACCACAGTGGAAGTGGTGGAACATAACTGTAGATTTCAACCTCTATAGGGTTTAATGCTATATGGATGTTAGTAAATCCCCTTAAAAATTCATCATACTTAATTGATATCAGGGAATACATCACTATAGATCATCCTCCCAAGATATAAATTAATGAAGTGGTAAGGTGGCATCGAGTACCATAACCCATTGTATCTAGTTGGGATGTTAGGTTTACCTCAATATTCCAAAAAAGACTTCAGAAATCCATTAATATGAAATTGAGTTTCATCACTGCTTATCATCTTCAAAAATATGGTCAGTATGAAAGAATAATTCAAACCCTATAGGATATGTTGTGATCATGTTAATTGGATTTCAAAGGTAGTTGGGATGTTCACCTTTATATAGTTGATTTTTCCTATAACAATATCTTTCACTCAAGAATTCAAATGGATCCATATGAATCCATATATGGGAAGTAATGTATCGGTCCAATCGGATAGGATGAAGGTAGATAATTAAATCAATTGGGTCTTAAGATAATTTATGAAATGGTGGATGAGGTTAGAACTATTAAACAACATATCAAGGAAGCTCAAAGTCAGAAGAAAAGTTATGATGATAAGAGTCATCATGATATAATTTTTTAATTTAGTACAAATGTGTCTCTATGAATATCTCCCTAAAATAAGGTTATGAGATTTGGGAAGTAAGGGAAACAAATCCCAATGTATATCAGTCCCATTTAATTTTTTATGATATGAGGATCATATCCTATAAATTGGAACTTTCTAAAAATCTAGCTCAAGTCCATGATATGTTCCATGTATATCTCATGAGGAAGTATATACCTGACTATTCACATTTACTGAACACAAAGGTCATACCACTGGAGCCGGTTATTTCTTATGTGGAATAACAAGTTGAAATTCTGGATGTTATAGAGAATGATCTACGAAACAAGAACACTCACCCAGTCAATTTTTTGTGGAGAAATCACCATCTAGATGAATCTACATGTCAACTTTATGATATGATGAGGTATAATTATCCTCATTTTTTTGTATCATGGTAACAAATTTTGAGAGAAAAAATCATTTTAATGGGGGAAGAATGAAACACATCGAATTTTTTTGAACATTTTTTTGAATAAATTTATTTGATTTGATTTCTTACATTGCGTGATACACCACGAAATTACTTAGTTATATGATACACTATGATAATCATATTCTATATGCATTACTGACTTGTCTTACGTTACACGAAACACTGAGTTTCTTCAAAACAAAATGTTATTACAATAATGATTTAAATGAGATAGTTAATACCTTGATGTTAAACATTATAATATTATTATTAATAAAAAAATTATAAATAGCAATTTAAATGGTTTTATAAAAATAAAAAATATTAATAATAAAACATATAAATTTTTTTAAAGTCATTATACATTTTAATTCTATTTTCTAAAATGAACTACTTTTAATGCCATTCTATAAACAATCATAAAATTAATTTTAGTCACATTTAGTAAATAAATTTTATAAATTAAAAATCATTTTTGAATTTTGAATGTCAAAATTATCCTATGGTAAATTTTTGTGATTTTTTATAAAAACATTATTTCTGGATGAATTGTAAAAAGTATTTAATTTTTATTCAAAACTGTGTTTTCATTTAATTTTTTTATTTTTATTTTACATTTAAATTTTATTTTAATGCTCAATTGGATAAAATTTACTTAAATAAATATAATTTAATTAATTTTAAAAAAAATTACATTGAAATTATATATAAAAACATTTCAAGATTGTAAAACATTCCTCTTAAAATACCTTTTGTTATGACATGTCTTCAGGATTACATTTAAATTAATTTATTAGAGTTAGGTGATTATAATTTGGAAAAATGGAACATATATTTTGGATTATCATAATCATTAATTTCTAACAAGTTCAACTTAGTTTTTTCCATAAATATTAGTGAATGTAATTAAAATTTATTATAGGGATTAAGGTAAAAAATATATCACTTAGTTATTATACATTAACTTTACTATAAAACTAACCTAAACACATGTCCAAAAGCCATTATCTAGAAATATTTCATTCAGATCCCCTCTAAGATGGAAAATTTAAAATTATTTGAGGCACATGATATACGGGGGACCTCTCAATATTATTTGTCTTTTTATATTTATAAGAATTACACTCCTTATCCACTATAATAGGTCACTCACCCCACTCAATTTTTCACACCACTAAAGAAATTTGGATTAAAAAATCACTACCAAAATCTCATCCCAAATTACATATTTTCATCCTGTAATCCTTTATTTGGGATTGAATCCATCCAATGAAGTTATTTGGTGAAAACAAAAAAGGAGTTACCCAAAGAAGATGTAACATCCTTCGATAATATCGATTACTTTATTTTCATTCTACACAATGTCAATTATTATTATTACATGTATATAAAATAACCTTGGTATACTCAATATTTTGATATTTTTTATTCTATGGGTTCAAACCACACCTATACAAACTTACATCAAATGGGTAACTAACTTACAATTTGTTTCTATTGTATACCACCGCCTCTCGAAATGATTTCACTCGTTGTTTACTTTACGACCTCTCATGATTTATAATTGTGATGGAATTCATATTTTTAGATTTTAAATATGATATTTATGATTAATTTATGCTTATTTAATTATAATATAACACATAAATTAATTCATTCCATTTTTTTTAAATACGATAACTTCATTTGTGGACCTGTAGACTACTACCTCCTCAAAGCGATTTGATTAATTCACACTTTACATGGAATATATTAAATATGCATTTAGTAAAATTATATGAAAAATATGAAATAATAATTCTACTAGAATTAATGTATATATATAAATATACATATATGTAATTTACATTCATTATTTCAAAAATAAAAATTAAATGGAAACAGCATTCATGCATATGTACAACATACCTTCTCCATTAATGGTGTATTTGATTATCTATTTATATATTTTATAGATTATTATAAATATTCATATAATTAATATATATTTTATTTAAATCATGTTTAAAATTCATAAAATAAGTAAATCCTGATCTATGTAATAAGATCAAGAATAATAAGTCAAAATTCATATGAAAACAAAGCGGATATTAGCTGAAACGTAACAATAACATTGATTTTTCAATAAACATGTAATATAGAGTCATAATAAAATAATATATGGTTTTAGATATAAAAATATTGTTTTGTAGTATATTTATTGTAAAATAATATTTATTATATGGTAATTTTGAATGAGTATGATGATATTCATGACAAATATAAGGGTTTTCTTTTCTCACTTTTATTTCTAAAATATTTATGCCATACTCACCACCTGTTTATTTTGTGTGGTGTATATACTTCCCATGAATATATTATATTATTATTATCCATAAATTTATTGGTATTTAAATATCCATTTTATGATCTCTCTTTCATATGGTATATGTTTTTAAAGATTCCAAATTAGTAATGTAATTTTGTCTTAATTTACCCTCATTTAGTCACATGCCATGTTATGAACCTATACTCTTCTTCTTGGTGAATAAAATTCTATTTTAAATGTTATATCATGAATATAATTCCATTAATGATATTTAATCATTATGTAATTTCATTTTCTTACATGGGGATAATGATTTAATGTTACCAAGTGGTAAGAGTTAATTATATTAATCTCATCATTTATCAAGATTGTTTATGATTATTCTTGCATTGATGAATTATAATGCTAAATATCTTAATAACACTCATGTATTTTATTATTATCTGGTTATTTTTAATGTCATTATATATTAGTACCATTTTTCTACTCTTTGGTACTTATGATAATTAATAAAATTCATTTTGGAAAATATGAACTCATTTCTATTTTCAGTGGGAAATCTATTTTTCAAAAAAAATTAAATGATATTTTAATGTAATTTTTAAGTAAAAATGAATTTAAATTTTTATTTATAATTTTAAATGATTCATTTATAATTTGTAAAATATATTTTCAAATAAATGGTTTTTGAAGAAGTATTATGTTTTAAAAATAATTTTTCAAAAAAGAAATGATATTTTCCTTAAGAAATGTTTTTAAAAGATCTTTAAAAATTATTTTCTATCTTAGATGACATCTATTTGTGTTACTCATGAATTTTTGGGTATATTTTCAAAAGGTTCCATTCATATTATTTCATGAAATGGTTTAACTTTCCCAGGTTATATGCTTACAAAATCTGCATCTTTTCACGAGTTATGATTTGATGAAATGATTATAAAACCTCCCTACTTTCCATAGGTTATGATATGATTACTTAATTATGATACCCATTTCATTTCATGGATTATGATATGATGAATTTTTATGGTCTAGTGGGAAAAATGTGTATCCTTCATTATGAGATGGGTGGGACCTATATCTCCCTCTAATGAATTGGGTAAAAATTTATATCTCTTAAGATAGACATGGCTGGAATGGAAAGTGATCTCAGTTCAGTAAAGGGAATTTTCTGCTAAGATTGTCTTGTGCGTAAACCTTTACTATTATTATTTTCATGGAACTGAACTATGAAAACCAATATGGTATGAGGAGTGAACCCATACTACTAAGAGGGCCCTGTATATAAGCCTTGAATAATATGGAAATCATTTTATATGATTATGCCTCTACCAAAATTCTATTTATTATTTCTATGTTATGATTTTATGGATTATTCTCTTGATTATCTTATGATTCATGTATTATGAACTGCCAATATTTATTACACACTTAGTTTTTATGATCTTTTATATTCAGGGTATGACCTTCTAATATTATTATCATGTTCTCATACCATTATGGTCCGGATTTTACATACATATCTACATTTTTTACCCTTACTAAACATCTTATCTAACCACTTATTATGTATCCATTCCTAGGTTATGAATATATATATTATTTATGATGTTTTTATGAATGGTTATGGTCATGTAGAGCATAGTGGGAGATAATGTATCTCACATATTTAAAATCTTTTATGCTTCCATGTTTCCAAATGAAGTAAACTAATATGGTCTTTGGGAGTCAGTTTGTCTAAAATATTAAGTATTCTAAAATATGATTAAATGTTAATTTATAAAAACTTGGGTCATTATAACATAAGTCTTTTTAAATACCTAATGAACTCAAATATGAAACTGATAGAGTTTAACTGATGTTCATGTGGTAAATATTATCATGGGAATAAGATTCAACTTCCATTGTACAAAAATATGGGAAGAAGAAATGTGGTGAATATCTCAAATTAAAATTGAAATGATTCATGTGTTAGTGTAATGGAAATAGATATCATGATTTTCTATATGAGATGAAGAGTAATCTCATAGGATTAAAGGTTTTTAGGTAACAACTATTTATCCACCAATACAGCAATTATTTAAATGAAATGAAATTGGGCATTATTAAAATTGATGCACTAACCAATGGGTTAAAAATCATAAAATGTGCATGAAACCTAAAAACCCGTATGAATAATGAAAATAATAAGTATTTCATTGAAATTAACATAAAATTTATAATTATGGTATAATTTTCCACCACTAAGGAGTTGTGAATGTCCTGTTTAAGTTTCATTCTAGGTACACAAGTATGTCTTGGATGATTTCTAAGAGATTTAAATCACAAAATTTTGTATTATATTATTGAATAAACCATACACACGTATAATTATTTTTTTAGTATATTAATGATAATGGGAGAGTTAATTTTGAAATTTTTATTTTCCTTCATTGGGATTAATTTACATTGATTTTTGAAATGGATTTGATATTTCTACAGGTAGTAAAAATTTATTTTTTTTATAATTAAATTACAATTAATATAAACCCATGATAGTTTATCAATGTATGGATGAATATAAAAACCACATATATTTATATACTATATAATTTGGGTCTCCATAAAAATCATAGATGGACTATTGGAATATTTGAAGGGATGAAACTAAATAATAGGGATAATAATATTCAGTGGAAAATGATATGTTTACTATTTTGTAATTCTAATATCTCTATATAAATTATATAATGAGTCATTTATCACTTATAAATATCATTAAATATTTTATTACTAACTCATTATAAATAATATGACGATGTAATTTTTATAAGGAAGGATATTGTAAAACCCCGTGATTTTACTATATATTTTTATAGTAAATAAATAGTGTTCTAGTGGGATTTTTTAAGAAAAAATGACATATAGAAAGCCACTGCATCTATCTCATTAAAGAGGTATTTGATTTTCTTTAATAATAAATGAGGCTTCAGTCCCAACCTTTAAAAAAATTAAAACATGTTAATAATCTATTTTTTCATATTTATATTATAACAATTTTACATGATTTAATATTAAAAGGATTTTTGTATCTTAATTAATTATGTATATAATCATTATATAATATATGAAGATAAATAGAATTGAAAATTTTAAACTTAATATTATATATAAAAAATATAATACATTTATTTAAAATTGATGTGAAATAATATTAAGAATAGTTAAAAATTCATTTTATATTAAAAGATGATTTTATTTTAGATTAAGTATTATAAATTAAAAAAATTAATTTAAATATTTTATAATATTAAATTTACAAAGTTATGTTATATTTTTAATTCATGATGCATAAATTATTGTAGGATTTATTTTTTTTATTTTTATGATAATTTTTAATTATATGAGAATATTGAAAATTAATTTTTTTATAAACCCTATAATATTTATAAAATAGTCACTATATAAGTATCCAAAAGATAGAATTCAGTTTTTTCTTGTTCTAAAATCCATGTACTACTTATCTATTTAATGAAAAAATTAATGTTATATAATTAAATAAATTGATAATTTAATATTATTCATAATTTTTATGCATAAAAGACACATTTTGTAAAAAATGGATTGATTCATTATGTGTGCTAGTATGAAAATAAATTTCTATAAAGTTAAAAAAATATATGAAAAACATATTTCATAATGTTAATCATTATGTTTAAATTATTTAAGAAGGAAAATTTATTTTTTATGAATTAAATTTATGTTTCATATGGAATCATTAAATAAAATGGTGATAAAAAATGATAAAATTGAAAAATCATAGTGAAAAATACATATAAACATGCTATAAACATTTGTGAAAAGTATTTCAAGGCTTTAAAGCTTCCTATACTCCATTATTTTTCATTATTAGACCCATTTCACCCTTAAATTGTGTCTTTTACTTTTTTATTACAGTAAATAACCCCCAGTTCACTTATAATAGTGGCCTTCCTATACTCCATCAAGGCAACCCTTATATGGAATTCCACATGAATCTACTCCAATTTTACATCCCTTTGTGTATTTTTCATTTTTTCCATTCCCTTAATCAATGGAAAATCCCTATGCTCTATATTTTCGTTAAGTACAGTAATATAAAGTAAAAATTCTCCCTTTAAGTACCAATGACTCAATAATCATTATTATTTTCTATAATCCCCATCCAAACATAACTTATCAATTATAACATGATGAAATATGTATTATACATATATTTAAATACATATATATTTATTGGATAAATATTAGCTACTTTTTCCCTCATGATTAGAGATTTCAAAATTTCATTACGCGTACATGAATTTACTTATTTATGTATCATTTGTTTTAGTTTCTATCTCCCCTAAAAACGGTTGATTCATAAATTGTATAACATAAAATAATATGAAATTTTATAATAATATTACAATCTTTAAAGAGTACACCACTTCCAGCCTTTCTCTTGATCTATAGAAAATTAATACTCCCATTATGAGTACGTGTTGCCTATCACCTCCAAAAAGAAGCATATTTGTTCTTCCATATTGAAATTATTTATTATAATAATATCATAAAATATTATTAACAATCATAAAATTAGAAAAATAAAATCATTATAATTATATAGTAGTTATATTGTGAAAAATGGAATCACTTTTATAACCATACCCACCCATCAATTATTTCAAGATCGTTTTTGGGTCGGTTTAACCACCAACATGAATAATTATATAAATATCAAATATTAATCACATTGGAAACATATCTAATGTGATTATTAGAAATAAATTAGAGAATAATTTTTTTATTTGATTATGAACTGTTTATATTGATAATTAACTCATTATTATCATTACCACCTTTCTTCATCAGAAATTACCAAAACGTGATTAACACTTAACCATTATGGAAAATGAATACAAATATCAATAGATGTACATAAAAGATAATAAAACATGAAAATAATAATGTTTATTTAATAGTCTATTATTTAATAAATTTATTTCCAAATAATAAATAACAATATCAACATTACATTCCATGCATTAACTAACAAAAATAAAACATTGGATAATGAAAATATGAGATAATTTTCCATTAAATGTATAAAAATTAATTACAAAAAAATGATTAAAAAAATTATAAATATTAATAAGAATCATAAATATTTTATTATTATGGTTATATTTATTTTATACATTGATAATGTTCTTTCATAGAAATAAATAAATTATATAAGGGTGTTTATTATCAATTTTATTTCTATAAGACATGTTTTTATGGACATAATTTCATTCAAACAATGTGTGTTCTACCAATTTGATATATAATATGATGAATTATTTTGTATTCATTGTATTTTATGTTTTATTTTAATATCACTCATTCAATTTATTTTTTACTAAATTTTTTATGAATTTGAATGAGGTTTCTTCTTGATTAGCCTTCTATTCATGAATCATAATTATTTCCCGTAAAATATTGTTTTCTTATGACGTTTGGTGATATTACAATTTTAATCAACCTTTTTTTAGTATATATATAATTTATAAAATTATATGATATGATTCATTCTTTTCATCTTATTCAAATGACCTCTTTGACTTATATATCAATGTTGAAGCATTCTTCCAATGTCCACCTTTATTTTTTTGAAATAAAATTCTTTATTATTTATATTTATCTCAAAATTTCTCATAAAATCTTTTCATATTTCAGATTATTCAACCTTTTTAAAATGTTGGATTCAGAAATATTTTATTAAAAATATAAAAAATTATTTCACATTCATATTTTTATTATAATATTTCAATTTTCATTTCATATGGATAAACATTAAGTTTTATTTGAGGCACCATTTTACAATATTCTATTAAAAAAAGTAAATTCATTTTCTTTTAAATCATATCTTCAAATGTATTTAAAATGATATATTAGCTTCATATTTTTAAAATTGTGGACAAAAAGTTTCTAAAAATAGTATTTCTATTTCATTCCCCATGATGATAATTGTTATTTATGAATATTTCATTATCTCTTTTCAAATGCTATCAAAAAATAATTTAACAATTCATGATTTTTAAAATGAGTGTGAAAATATTTTTATTATTAAAACTAAAATATTTATTCTAAAAAGTAATACATGGTATTGAAATTGATTATAAATTCTTGTACATAGAATATGTAATGATTAAATATTTTTATGTCTTATCAATAAATGTTTTTGAAATAATTATTCTTTTATTCATTTTTTTATTTTATTTTTTTGAAGGATAATATTAAAAAAAATTATTATTATCAATGTAACTCATTATAATGTAGTATATTTAAGGATTTTATAATGTATATTAAAATTAATACATCTATTATTTTTTATCAATGTGAATTATCGAAAAATAATTTTTTTAACTATTTTAAAAAACATTAACATTGTATATTTTACATTGTGGATAATTTAATACCACTATCATTCTTTTATCTTAAGATATATTATGAAATGATATATAAAATTCATTCATGGTACCCCTATATTTTCCCAAAGTAAATTATTTGGTGTTTGATGTAAGAAGGTTTTAATGTTCTATTTGAGGTTATTTATATGGATGATAATGATTGGGTTCCTATATCTACCTATTATATATAGGTTGTGGTTTTATATGTCATTAGATAATGATGTTGACTATCAACCTAATATATTTAGCAATTTTTATAATTTTAAACCAAACCCTTTGATTTTATCTAGGATGAATATAATTATAATACAACAAATTCTGCATGATTGGTTCAGTATATTGAGTAGTATCCTGATTCATTTATCTAGGATCATAATAAATATTATGAAAACTTAGTGGTGTGATAGGATAAGAACATTTTATGTGATACCATTGTGGTTACATAGGATCACAAAGTTGTGTTATAATATGATGTGATAGATAGGTTCAAAATGATGAGAGTTAACTTGATACAAATGTCTAGGATCACATTATTTACCATGAACATGATATAGTTATCTATGTTCAAAATATTGAATATGGACTCTATGAGGTTATATGGGTTCCAAAATTTTTTCTTCTATATTATTATGATTGTGTTAAATTTTTATGTTATATATCCATGCTTATTATCAATGGATCAAGTTTAATAAGACATAATTATTCAAACCTTTTACATGGTATATGGTTTTTCATTTGTGTTTACATAAACCACAATAGTTACATATAACCAACTATTATTGATGCATGTTCCTATTAATATGATATTTCTCCCTAACACATGTTTTCTCATATGATTATGATATAACCATTCATTGAAATATTGATATGTTTTCCCCATTGGGTTTTTGATGTCAGCCTCATCTTAAGATTCTATTATCCATGAAACGATGTTGATTGTAACTAAAAAAATGTCACGAACATAGTCTATTGTGGATAAATTATGGAGAAATATTTATAAGTATAATAAAGTATATTTATTAAGAATATAATACTTAATGAAATTAACCCATTAGTTCTTTGAATTATTTATTTATTAATTCCATGTTTCTATTATATTATAGAAAGATTTAAAAAAAATTAAATCTTTATCATCGATTATCTTACTTTGTTTGAATGGTACTATTTAAATAAAGTGTTTTTAGTGTAACATTCAAGTGTACAGGTTTGGGTATTCTCAGGTATATTTCACACCAAATTTTCTCAATGTTAAATTTATGTAATTTCCAATTTCATATATATAGACTTCTTTTAATGTTTATTAATCCATTATGACACCCCTTTTTAGGAAATGTTTTTTGAATATTACATGAAATCATATTTTTAACCACAATGTTAAAAAATAATTAAGAAATTATCTTCATTATTTTTCATACAAAATCCTCTAAAAATAAAAATTATTTATCACTTATGTAGTAATTTTCAGCGAATGAACCTCTAAATACTCTATTGACATATTTATTGATCAATTCTATGTAATTAACCAATTCTTTTCCTGATAACCTTTTATGAAATATAAATTTGAAATATTTGGTATGAAATATTTATCAATGTTATGTTCATGATATTATATATAATTAATTTATTGATGAAAAAATATAGGTGGATTATCATTATATGATAGTAAATACTAGTATAGTACACTAATTCATTGAATAAGGATTTATATCTTATGATAAAATGATGTTATGCATAGAGTTCACTATAGTTAGCTATATTAAAAAATTATATATTAACATGAATATGATTATCTATGTTCAATACATAACTCATGGAAATGATTATTTTTAAATTATACCTCAATATAATTTTTGAAAATGTTTTTAGTTATGTTTTTTTCACAATGGTATGATTTTCTGTGCTTATGTTTTTCCAATAGGCATATGATATTCCATAAGTCTCGTGATTATTATTCAATGGTTCAACATTCATGTGAAATGGTATATGATATGAATTCATTATTATTATCTTGAGGACATATGATATTATATTATGACTTATGAAAAAAATGTATGATTACACATTCCATTAATCTAGTATTTCTCCCATGTTTATTTTTTTTAACATTCGTATGGTAAAATTATCTTTTAATGGTTGATATATTTTCCCATAATGTTTGTTTGATCTCACTTATTATATGTTCCTATTACCAAAAGAATCAATATGTAGAAACATTTCTAAGAGGAAGTCATATATAGGGATGTTTTTAGTATATGATGATTGAATAATGATCAATAATACATTTATATAGATATTTTCACATGAAACTAATAATTTGGGTTTGGAGATTATTTGGGTATTTATGGAAGGTATTTTATAAATTATCAAAATGATTTAAAATATTTACATGGTATTATTTATTAATCTAATTTTTATTAGAGAGGTATTTTGATATTTTTGGGGATTAGTATAATATGTATATGAGAACCCAAATTAATTTCTTATAGATTAAAATTGAAAGTATTAATGATTAATATATAATGTTCATTGTGTAATACAAAATAAGGATACATTTTCATATTGTAATTTATGTTATTTTATCTCAAAATATTAATTTTTATCATTCACATTAACCCATTTTTTTTGTAAAATTATGGAAATGAGAATAAGTGACTTAAAAATGTGTATGATAGAAATTATTGTGATTCTCCAAATGGAAAACCAAATGGGAAATCAAATGGGGTGAGAGATAGAGTGATAACCTTTATAAAAATTCATTCATGTGTTTTTGGTAATTACATGAACCCTATTGTGATCCTAAATACATATATAAAGGGGAAAAATATGAATTACTCTATATATCGATATATATTATACTTTATTGGTTATTAAAATCAACACTTTTTTGAGAAATATATTTTAATGTAAAAAATATATTTCTTTCACTTAAATTCATAGAATGGGGAAATATATTCTTATATTCTAATTAAATAGATATTTATGTATACATTTAGTTATAAATTTTAAAAAACATGAGTAAATAGGAAGTTATTTTCCATATAAAATGGGAGGATTTTTTGAAAATATTATTTTAAAATTATTTTCCATGAACAATCCTCATCATAGAGGATATACAATTCATTGAGTTAAAAAACTAGAATTGGACATTTTTTTTGTATGAATAAATTTTCATGAGAATAAAATGTTACCAATGTATTTTTATTGTTTACCCAAATAGAAATATTGATAATACCATTATGGGATGAATATAATTTATTTCAAATGAATTAATTATAAAACACATAGGTAGATATGATGAAATTATTTTATTTCACACAATGTTGAAATAAAAACTATAGTCTCTCATTATTCTCATGGATTTTATGGTAATAATGAAAAAATAGAGTATCATTTAAGTTAAATAAATATTTAACATGGAGGTAAGAACATTTACCTCCATGGATGAATATTTTCATGGAAGATGAAACATCGAAATTGCATGAATGGAATTGAAAAAGGATTCATCTATTTAAGGTTTATCCATAATGCTTATTATTATCAAAATGATATGAATAGTTCCATCAATAAAATGGAGGGATATAAGGTCAAACATAATGTTACACATAAAGTTCAAAACATCAAATGCAATTAGATTTGGAATTATTATAATAAAATCCCACATCAGAGGGTTAAAAAGAATAATAGACTATAGAAAATTGTAATAACATATGAAAAGGATGATCCTATGAAATAATTATAATTACTTTAGATCAAGATATTTATGTGTTAAGATATAAATTTATAATGTACTTCATAAGTAGTAGTATCACATTTTACTCTACATATTCAATCATATCATGAATGTTTGATTCAAATTTTGTTTCACTACTTAAAACATTTACAATTGAATTTTTATTGAAAACATGTTGTTGTGAACTGATTTCATCTAGGGTATATAAATATTATAAAATAAATTTCTTATTTAAGATACCTCATGAAAATATTTTTATTCTTCCCTTAGATGAATTCTATGTTTCATTGGGCATGGAATAACACTCCCTACATAAAATACAAATCAAATTTTTGGATACAGAAATATATTTCCTTATCAAAAATGATTAAATGATAAAATATTAATACACGTATAATAATGATCTCCCCTTGGAAATAACCATTAAATTGGTCTATATATCCATTAATGAGGTGTTCAGGGCTAATATATTCTTAGAATAACTCAACATTTAATATAGTGAAATAATATTAGGTTATTGTTTTTTATTTAAGATCCATATTCAGTGGATACATAAGAGAAGAGGTATCAATGTCATTGAGGCCCTCATTTATTTTTAAGGTAAAAGAAAAATGATTACATGAATTAAAAGAGAAATAAAGTGTTATTTTCAATGTATGGGGCTTCACGAACATCAATTTATCCCAACAAAGCAACTTAAATGAACATGTATGGTATAAAATAATATGTATCCAATTGAAATAATGGAAGGAAAATCCATGAAAAAATATAATGGTATTTTAAGAATCATCTCAGATAGATCACCCATAGACTTCACCAAGTCTAATAATTTATATAGGGAACCAATGAAACATATTCATACATTATTTTTGGTATTTCTATTTTCTCTTTTCATTTCCCTCATTGTTATGGTGTGGTTTGAGGAATTAGAGTATTGAGGTATGTTTCTAGGGAAAATGACCTACTTTTTAGGGATGTATTCCTATTTGAATTAATGATTTCTAGGAATAAATGTGAAAATGTTTTAATATGATTTCCTTCATGGTTAGGGTTGACTTGAGGTATTTTTCCATGTGTTTCTATAGAATCACCCTACTCAAAGATTTTATTTCATGAACGAGTTACATGATGTGAATATGTTGTCCGAATAATACTATGAACTATATCATATCATGAATTTTTTATACATCATGATAGTGGTTCATGTCATGAAAAGGTTGATCAGAGTTATTTATAATTCAAGGTGATGTGTTTCTTAGTGTATATTCCTTTTTATTATTTCACGTCATTAACCTAGTATTCACATTTTTTAATGTGAACTACATGTAGGTTTTAGGCATTTTACCTCTAATTTTTAATTTTATTCTATTGCATCAACTCACATCAAAACCTAGGATCTATATCAATTTATTTTGTGGATATTTTCTCATTTCATATCAATTCATTCTATGGTTGATATTCATTATGATAATGGTGTGTCACTCTGGGATATTGATCTTTTTACTTCTTCATTTTCATTTGTCACAACACCGTTGAGCTACATTTTTATATTTTTATGTCCGAGTAATTTTTAATCTCTAGATCATTTTCAGATATGTTGTGTGTTCTTCCTCCAATGGATGAGTTTGTGTTCATTTTGGTGTGGTGTGTGAGATTATCGAGGAACGTGTTGTGTTTTATACTCTATTGAATGTATTTTGTCATATTGATTCTGAGATGTGAGGATTGATACTCGAGAGTCTATTGATATTTTTCATTATTCTATGTCGGGGGATTCTATTGTGACCATGTTCCACCCATTTTTTGGGTATGTGGTACAGTATCTATCCCTTAATGGATGAACCATATTTCTCTTATTTTATAAATTATTTTAAAAATCAACTATAATGATTGAATTTTGTGTGTGTGAATGTAATTGTGAAAAAATATGGGTTTCAAATTACAATGTTATATGAAATATTAATTTCAAATAATTGTTAAAAGGATTTTTGTAACTTTTTTAAAGGTTAGTTTTGAGGAAATACACTAGAAAATGTAGAATAAGAGAAACCTAGGTTACATAGGTATAAGGTGTAGTAATAGGTATAATATTTATATATTGTCATGTGGTTCACTCATGGGGTTTTCCTCTTATTCATAGCCCCATTATTCGAGGGTATTTTTAGACAAGTTTGGAGGAAATATTCTTGGGTGTTCCTATAAACTCTAGATTCAATTCATATATACATATATGATTGATTCTCATGATTTTATATTTTTGGGTATGATTATTCTATAAAGAATAACTTATTGTGATCCTTGACATTATGTTACTTCTAATTTTGATTTGTACTACATGGATAAGATATGAAATATGATTCGTTATTTTATTTGAATATTATGATGTATGTGATATTCTTTGAAACTATTTTCCTAGATTATTTAGAACTATGGAAATATAGGATATATTTTCCCGTATTTTTTATATTAAAATTGTTTAACAATATGACAGACCTTCTTTTCATTAATTTTGTACATTTTAAAATTATTTTACAGAGACAGGATATTGAACACCTAGATGGGATCCTACATTTCATGTTTAGTTCCACCCTACACCAACCATCTAAGGTTCACGGAACTTGTTTTTTCATTCATTGTAGGGAAATTTAGGTTGATTTTTTGAGGCAATAAGGATTATGTTAGTCATATCACGGTATCTAGTGTTGGGACGATTAGATATTTTTCATGCAATCACATGGACTATGTGTTTCATAATTAGTTTTTCTTTGATATTAACCATGTACAATGGATATTATTTTGAAACTTTTGGGTTGTATCATTTCTTCTATTTCCTATTTATGGAATATTTTTTCTATTATATCTTCTGATTATTCTATCAGTTATGTTTATATATATTTCATGTTTATTTATTCAAGTTAGGAAAAATTATTCCTTATCCTTGATGTTGATTTTCGGGTGATATTCTCCATCTTGAGAGGAATGAGAATTCATTTTGGTTATGTTATATATCAATATGAGTATCAATTTTTTAGGGTATTAAGGTTGGGTTCATCATAGTTTTATATCAAACAAAAAAGTTTGTGCTCTGTTGGAGCATGTTAGTAGATTAGAGGAAAGATTTTTGGGACTTTATAGGTAGGTTACAGTGAATTACCTTCCATCTCTTCCCTTGATGACACTTCAGTTACTATGGGATGTTTTGATATGTGTCTCCTATATTTTATTTTTTGATCATAATGTCAGTTTTTTCTTACGATTTCCAAGTTTGAACTAATTATATTTGGTTTTATAACCATATCTTCTCATTCATTGTGCAATGATATACCTTTGATATGTCTTCCATAGGTTCCTATGAATGATGTAGAGGATAATCATCAAGGGTATACACCACTAGATTATAATATTATCGATTCTATTAAATTTTATTCATGTTTTCATTCTAAATGTATCTCAATTACACTATGTGATTTCTGAGATAAAAACTTTGATTTGTAGAAGAAAAGAAAAAATTAAGATAGTTATTCTCCAATATTTCAAAATATAGTAATTGTAAAAATGATCCTAAGTAATTATATTATTGTACGGACAATATTTATTTGATTTATACATTCTAGATAGACTATGGAGTGTCAAGGTATATTTCAGATGTTCAGACTTTAGTTCCCCATCATGCGATGGTGGGATTCCATGGTATAGGTGGATATACACATGGGATTAGATATAAAGTGATAAAAGAACCACTTTTTTTAGAAGTTTTTTCCCAAGTAATTTATTATAGTTTAGTTAGTGGTGTTTATAGCTATGAAGTAGTGAGAGGGATCAGTGTCTTCGTACACCAATTAGTTTATGGAGCTAGCTCATTTTTTATAATGGGTAGTAAGGAATGACTAACTGAAAGATCTAAAGTATCATTATGTTTTGTGACCATATGTCCATTTGTATGTATTTATGATGAATCTTTCTGAATATGTGGAGATAGTAGATATGGAAATTATGGAAGATATGGACATGGAAGGCATGGTTGGTTATTCTTCACCTTATCTTCCACCTAGTGGAATCTATATTGTAACTCATTGGAGGAAGAGATAGTGGAAAAATCATCTCAAGTTGGTGGTAGTGGTGGTTTTAAATACCTTTCCACCTCTACACCTTCAGGTACAACCAGTATTGTAATCATAAAATGATATCACTATGGAATGGTTGGGAGCACCCAATTTTCTTGTTCTTCAATTGTGAAGATGTGTAACAGTTGTATATTTTATGGCCATCTATAGTGTTTATATCAGTCTATTTCTACTCCTCATTATTGTAAAGGATCATCGAATCTAAATGATACTTTAGTGTTGAAAAATTATTCAAATATTACAAGTATTAAACCATATGAAATAGGGGTGAAGAACCATTATGTAGTGGATTAGTTTTTAATGGAGGTATATGTGGGTCAAGTGATAGTGAGAGGTTCCATCACAATTTATTCTTCATTAGTGACAGTTTTATTTAATAAATGTTCATCCCACTCACTTATATCAATCCATTTTTTGACATCATTAAACTTTTATTGGAAATCATATCCATTGTTATGGAGTTAGAGAAACCTCATGGAATGAGTAAAGTATAGTGGTTTCAATTTCGTTTTTTCTATTGATAGATAATGAATTGTCAGTTTGGGACAACATCATTCTCAATCATGATCTTTTTGACTTCATCATAGGGTTGTATTGGATTATTACTCATTGTTCTGAGATTGATTGAAATTGTAATCACTTTATTTATTTATTTACTACATGAGATTATAGTTGATTCGGGGACAATGGGATCTAATGTCTGGTAATGTAGGACCTTCCTACTCCGAACTCATGACATTGTTTTTTACTATAGAAATTATTTCTAATTAAATTTCTCCCATTTTTAATCTTCATATTGTTGTTAGGGATTATCCTCGCTATTTTTTAGATAATTTCTTTATTATTACTCTATATTGGGAGGTATATTTCATGATATACCTAGTACTAGATACATAGAAGATCCTGATACCTTCTTATCATATTATACTAATAGAGTAGTAAGATATCATGATTATGTTGGATGATCTGATGGTGATTGGTTTTCTTTCCCTAGTGTTTCACCATGGGTGGCCCATTTTCTCTTTTATAAGAAGGAAGATGGTATAATCTGATTATTTGAGGATTATTAGTAGTTTAGCAGGGTAATGCTTATAAATAATTATCCTTTTCCTCTTGTGGATGAATTTTCAGACAAATTAAATTGGGAAAAGTAATTTTGAAGATCAATATTATGTTGAGTCACCATCATCTATGATTTTAGAAATTATATATACCTAAGACAAATAATAGGAGAAGCTATGTTCATTATAAATATCTTGTTATGTTGTTGGTTTTTGACTAAATATCATGAAATTTTCATGTATTTGATTAACCAAATGTTCCATGACTATCCTGAAACTTTTTTGGTAGTGAATTTTTTGAGATTTTTTTTATTTGATATTGGGGCATGAGAATGATCAATATTTGTTTTAGGCTATAGAAATCTATAGGGTTAACCATATGTATGGAAATATATCGAAATAAAATTTATATATACATGAAGTTTAGTACATGGGGAACAATATTTTTTTAGCATCTCTTAATTTTGGATCTGGGGAAGGTGAAGGGTGTCTCTTCATTCTAGGATCCACATAACATCTTTGGTATTTGGAGAATCCTTGTTCTTGTTGGATACTACCAATGGTTCATCATGGATTTCTCAAATTTGGTGTCACCATTAGGTAATATAAAAAGGAAATATGTGAAATTAATATGGGATGCAAAGTTTCATTCTTCATTTGATGATATGAAATTACTTCTGCCTTCAAATTATATTATGATATTACCTAATCATGGTAATGATTATGTGGTTTTGGTGATTCATTTAATATTTTTCTAGGTTACATACCTATGTAGAATGATCATGCAATTGGAAAAAAAATTATCCATATTCAATCGCATGAGAAGAATTACCACCAATCATGATTTAGAGTATTCCATTGTTATTCTTGCGTATAGATAATGGTTGGTGAATATTATTTGGGAGTGGTTCATGGTATTTTTTTGGGAATATTATGAGATATATATTTTTTTCATAATGACTTGAATCTTAGAAAGTGGTGATGGGTGGAATATATTTAGATGGTCGAATTCAAAATATTCTACACTTAGAGGAAGGATAATGTTGGTCTAGCTTCTATTAGTTAGAAAGTACCATCACTGGAAGTTATGGAATTGAAGGAGGGGTGGAACCTTATTAGGATCTTTATTTAGTTTCACCCAGATGCTCAAGATTATGTTTTAGATATGGCCATGACCTGGGTTTAATTATCATCATATATCCTTGATTTTATTATATAGAATCAACAGTACAATGATGAGTTCATGGTAATTCATGAAACCATGTATTTTGGGGAAACCATTTCTGGTTGTTCTCTCCCTTCATATGGTATTATTTTTTTTGTGGATAATTATGTTGTACCAACATATATGAAGTGATCAGTTTAGTTTTACTATCATATTCATAAGGTTTTTTTTATACTAGAACTAATAAAATGTATTAACACATGATACAGTGACTCTGGTGGCTAGGTATGATGCGTCAAATTGAAGATTTTGTGTCCCCTTATTATATCTTCCAACATATAAGGGAAAGGTATCTATATCCTACTAGGTTACTTAGGCCCCATCCAGTTTTATTTTTGAAATGATATGTGGTTTCCTTAAAAATTTATAGAATATTACCATAATCTACATGAGGATGGAATTCTACCTTGGGGTTGATTGATCAGTTAACAATGTCAGCTAAATTCATTTTGATTTGGGATTCCCCAAAAGTTTAATAACTAGGTAAGTTGTATGTGTAGAAGGTTTTGAGTTTTCATAGTGTTCCATATCCCTTTTTTAATTTAACCTTAGGTTTAACTCATATTTCTGGAAGAGTCTCTAGGTGGTGATGGGGAATTAGTTCATGTTGAGAAAAAAATAATATCCACAGATAGATAGTCAGATAGAGAATGCAATTTAGATCATGGATGATATTCTTAGTAAAAGCCTCTTTTCTTCTTTTAGATCATGGGACAGACATCTGGTACTGGTTGATTTTTATTATAACAACATTAATCAATCATAGATCATAATAGCTCCCTTCAAGGATATGTTTATACACGCATGATGTTCACCTATTTGTTGGGAAGAGGTGATAAAGGCCTCTATTATATAACTAATTCGTGTTAAGAATACATTGGAATTTATTTAGGATATACCTCGACCCCTGGTTATATCTTAGAGTAAACAAAAATCATAAGGGGATCTTCAGTGTCGTCCTTTGGTTATTTATATTGGTGACTAGGTTTTCTTAAATATTTCTCATCAGTTGTGTCACTGTCGACATGGAAAATAAGGAAACCTGGCTCCGATATATGATCATACATTTAAGGTCACTAATCATAATGGGATATTTTATTATCGGTTGTAATTTCTAGTTTTATTGTTGGGTATTGATGAAGTTTTTAACATATCTCATCCCATGAAGTATTTCCCTGATCCATCTCATGTTCCTAGTTTGGAATAGATTGAGTTTCAGTCAGACATTTCAATTGTAGAGAAAATAGTGGGGATCATTGACCATGTGGAGAAATTATTTCATGGGGACTTGATTCCATTGGTAATTTTTTATGGTGAAAATTTTTTGATTCTCATGATACATGGGAGTGTGATTTATTAATGAGGGATAAGTGGACTTAGCACTTTCCAAATACCATTATTTCATATGATATCCAAAGGTTAAAAAGCCTTATAATGGGGAATTTTAACATCCCTTTACTTTATTTTATTTATTTTTCATTTTAATTTTTATTTCCCTCATTTTATGGGTGAATTTTTTAACTTCAGTGGATGGAGAGACATTTCTTGTGAATATTATTTAATTTTAAGGGATGTATTCTTGTTTAAAATGATGGATTATTGGTATAAATAGGAAAAGGTATTATTAGGATGTCCTTTGGTGTCCTAGGTTACCCTATGTATTATTATATGTGTTTCAAAAGAGTCTTCCAACTGAAATATTTCACATCATGAACTTTTTAGGTGACATTAATCTATAACCAGTCTGATTCCATGAACTAGTTCAGATCATGAAATTATTACATGTTGTGAGACTGTTTCACATTATGCAACGGTTACTTAGATTTATTTTTAATCTAATGAGATGTGTTTTTGGTGAATATTCCTTTTGATTATTTCACATCATGAACCAAAGATTCATGTCATATAATCTACATTACCTATACAGTTTAGGTGCTTCAAGTCAATTTTTTTATCATTCAATCACATACTCTCCTCTATAAACCTAGAATGTATTCTAAAAAATTTTGGATATATTTGATCAATACTGATCATTTTTTACAGTGATTGGTCTTAATGGTGGTTGTTCTATATCTCCACTATTAAGTGATATTTCTGTGTCTTCATTTACATTGGTTACATCAACTTTGTTGTTTTTTTTTTCAGATACATTTTTTATGTGGTGATTATTTTCTTGATACATTCTTGATCCATTTTGTGATCATCATAAATATTTTTACCATTAGGTTTGTTGTGGTGTGACATGAGAGTTTATTGAGGTTAATTTTATGTTATCTTATCCATTGATAATTTTCCTTATTGAATTGATTCGGATATGTGATGATTGATTCTAAGGAATTTTTTGTTGTATTTTCATTATTTTATGTAGGAGGATCTAGTTTTTTACAGGTTCTATCTATGGTTGTGGTTGGTGGTTCTGAATCTAGCATATTTTTTATGAACTATATTGTTATGGATTTTTAAATTGATATAAAAATGAACTTTCATTATTGAATTGTGTGTATAGAAATGGGTTTTTGAGAAAGGATAATTTTACCCTTTTTTGGAAAGGAATACGTAATTTAATATCATTGTGAAATAGATTTATTAAATGGTTTCCATATCATGGTTCTGATGAAATGGATAGGAAAATGAAACTCATGGGAATCCTTGGGTAAAAAGGTTTAATGTGTAGTAATAGGCCTCATCTGTTGATACTCTCAGGGGGTTAAGTTATGGGGTGTTCCTATTCTCCCTATTCTTGATGTTCAATTGAAATCATATACCTATTTGTAGGTAACTTTCTGGGGTGTTCTTCTATAATTTATATTTGATGAATATATATAGATAGATGATACAAGTGATTTTCAACGACTGGGTATGAGTGTTCAGCCAATCCAAACCGATTGTGATCCTTGGTGTAATGTTACTCACTTCATTGATTTTTAATTCATGTATTTTATATGATATGTGATATATGATTTGGTTTAAATAATTTTATATATATGATATTCATAGAATATATATTTACTTTTATTATTTGGATTTGTGGAAGAAGGGAAAATATTTTACCATGTTATTGATATAAAAAAATGTTTAACAATTTATCATGGATTTTTTCCTTAAATATTATCATGTTAGAGTTGGTAAATAGATATTTGAAATGAATCACATAGGTTTGGTCCTATTAATATTTTTTATCTCATAACCTGTGCACCCCTTTGGCAGTGTGTTGTAATCTTTATGACTTTAGATGTATGGAAAGGCAAGGTGGTGAAGTGGGGGGTGTGCTTTCTATTATCCCTATCTGTTTAGGTAGTGGTGATATGGTTTTATTTTTTTCATACTATCACATGGAGTAGTTATTTCAATTTTATTTTTCCTTGGATGTTGTACATTTATAATGAATATTATTTAGATACTATTTAATTATAACACTTATGTTTTTCATTTTTTGTTATGGAAAATATTACTTGTTAACCTTTAAACGTTTTCTAATTACTATGTATGTGTATTCCATGTTTTATACTTTAGGTGTGAACAAATCATTCAATTTAGTGTTTATTGATGCTTGGGTACTACTCAGCAGCCCGTGGTGATCGACAATGATCATCGAGTATGTGAAGGCTTGGGTTGGTTTCCGGTTTTAAAGGGTATTCAGGATAGTTTCTCTATAACAAATATTCCACTTGAAGAATCAGGTTAATTGATGGAATTTAGAATTTTTCATGGTTCATTAATACCTTATATTTTCATGGGATTAATGATAGGGTAATAAATTATATATGAAATTATAAATCTCTTCAGAGATTATCCAAATAGTTTACCAACGTCTTCAATATAATTGTGTTTATATATTTCCAAATGATCTGTATAATGTTCCCCCAAAACATGATAGTGTATTTTTATTTGAACATTTTACTTGTTCTATAGAAATATTTTATATTCCTTAACAAATGTTTCCCATTTAATCGTATTACTAAAATATGAAAAAATTAAAATTTATTCAATGATTTTTATTCCATAGGGTTTCCTGATTTTCATTCATAATAACGATTTTTTATTGTACTTTTTCATTTATTATATTGAAAATAATAGTTTGAGAATCAAGAATAAGTATCAACCACACATTACTATAGATAAGGATTATTATAATAGAGTTTATGGATAATTATCAATGTTTGTTCTTTAAATATTGATATCATCATCTTATTATAATGATGGATTATTTACTAAAAAAATATGTGACACACTCCAGGTTAATGGTATGTTTTTTTCTGATTTATGTTTTCTCTCTTGTGTTTTTATATGTTTTTGGGTGTTAGGGGTTTATTTTTTAGGATTTTGGGAGAAACAAGGTTACCGTAGGGTATGCACATGAATAATAGTGACTATTTAGATACCATGGGATATTGAATTGATAGATATAGTTGTAATATGTTGGGTTTTTTAACCTTTTGTGATCCCTAGTTAAAGTGTGTTGATGGTTGGGTTTGGATCCAAATGCAGTTTCATGGACTGTGTATCTTTTTTCTATCCATGTCAATATTCTAGGGAACCATGTACTTTTTTATTCATGGGATAGTGGTGACCAATTAGTTAGTGCTTGTTTTTTCTTATCATGTGACCTAAAAATATGAATCATTTTATTTTATTAAAAATAAATTATAAAGAAAATAACACAACTTTTTAAAACTCAAATATAACAAAAATCATTCATTTTACTTGCACAACCATTCCTTATAATTCTATGATGCTCTTCCCATGGTCTTCTTTTGATTCACCTTCTATTTTGGTTGTTCACTTAAATAAATGTATGAATTTCAAGTAGATTATTCCATCTTCAATATCTCTCATCGTTATCTCTTTTCCATTAAGATTTGAAACCCTTAAGGTTTTTTATGTATAGATATAAAGTGTTTGGCTTGGAACTAATGATGTTTCCTATGGATTTTATCCAGGGAGGACCTGATATCTTCATGTACAGTCATTTTTTATGAATGTGACTATTTCTCTAATATTTTTTTGGTAGGTGACACTATGTAATATTTATTTACCATGAAATATTTTGTAGTTAGTATGTTTTTTTTGTGGATCTAATGAAAATGGTTAATTTTATCTTAATGAGGGTTGTTTTTCTAATTTACGCATTGTTTTATTGGAAAATTATTTTAAAGGTGTCTATCTTTTCGAATTGTTTAACACAGTTCAAGTGTTCGCTGAAATGTGTCAATGGTGTTCTTAACATTAAAATGGGTTTTCAAGCATGGGGTTGTTATGGGTTTGTTTTTTTAAGTATGATATTAAATTATATAATTTATTTACATAAATGTATTAAGAAAAGATTTCAAATGGTATCCTTGGGTGCATCAATTAAAGGAAATATGCATTCCTTAGTGAGTGTGTCACATATTGTGGTTACACTTTTTAAATTTATAGATAATGGTTGGAAACAACATCATTAATTTTTTCATTATTTTTGAAATTTTTCCTTGTTTATCATAATTAAATAATGTTATTTATTAGTGACAAATTATTCCATGATTTATTCATTATAGTGATTTTTCATTCTTTGAATTCTCACATGTTATTCTTATGATATAACACTAATGTTTTTGATTATTTCCCTTATCTGACATTAATCTATGTTATCATATTCATGGTATATTTGAGTTTTATTTTTATTAAATGAATAGAAATTATGATTTATGAGAAAAATTGAAATAAAATTGCTATAGAAATATTATTTTATTAATTCTATAGAGAACTATTTCATAGTGAGATACATTTTATAGATTAATGGTGGCATACTATTGGGTGTTTCCTTACACACTAAAAATCTAATGGATGTAGGAATAAATGGTTTTATATGATCCATGAAAATATAAGTGTGTAATTAAATTAACTAATTATCTTGGTCGATATCAATTCATGGATGTTTGGGATGGTGGTAACAGATATTCACATAGATACATGGTCTTTTTTTTCAATCGGGTTGTTTCCTAGATTATCATATGTCATTTTTTATGTATCATGGTTATGTACCTCCTATTACCTTATGTACTCTACTCATTTATCATTTAATTACATTACATGAGACATTTTTTTGAGTTATATTTGAAATATTTCCCATAGTTTTTTCTGTTTATCCACATGTACTTGTCATGATCCCATAGCGATCAAAAATGTGCATTGGTTATTAGGTATAGCCATGTTGGGTGATGTTTTAGGATATTATATAAAGGCTCATTATGAATTGTATTATAAGAAAAATATTATCCTATAGGGTATATTGTAGATTGCATTTAGTACCATTGCAATTAAGGTAGTTAGTATGGAAGTTTGTATGGACAATTAACGCTCTATCTAACTTCCAGATAACATGGGTTTTCAAGGATTTTTCATCATTCATTGAGATTGATTTTGGGAATATTTACATGAATCGTGAAATTTTATCTATTATTTTTCAATGTATTAAACTCCATCTTAGTGAATATGTGGTTATATTATATTAATTTTTTAATGGATTTAATATTTTTCATTAAGATAATGTTTTGTTTTGAATTGTTATTCCTTGTCTAGCTAGGTGTTATCTATTGTGATGAATAGATAATTCCACCAAAAATATTTTTTTCAAATAATATAGGGTGAACTAAAGGAAAAGTTCTATAGGAAAACCATCCATTTTTCCTTGTATTAGTGGAATCAATAATATGAATTATTTAATAATTATATTAAGAGGGTTTTTTAATCAAGTAATGAAAATGGATCATTCATTTGAGTTTTCCATATAAAATCCATGAATCAAAATTATTGAAAAAATATTTCAATATTATAAGGAATGGATCAAGGTAATATAATGGGTTTTCCACTTTTTGTATAATCCAAAGGAATATAATGTGGGATTAACTGATTATATAGATGAAAGACCATGAAATAAATTACGGGATTTAATCGTGATAGATGTGTTAAATGAAGAACTCACTTGGAACACTTTTTAGAATGCCATAAATCAATATTTCTATATTGTGACATTGTGTGTGGTGATGGATTGAGATCATATAACCATGGATCAATTAAACCATTCATTAGTGGGGATTTATACTCATTTAACTGAGTTGGTTTATCTCTCTCAAGAATTTTTCATTATCAAACACCTCAAATATAGAAGGATTTAGATTGTTATAAATACAGATATTTAATCAATTAATGTTATAATATTCATGATGACCATTAATGATGTAGTAGATTAAGTGGATAGGACTGAGGCATAATTTAATGGGTAGATAGGTCATAGTGGTGCCTAAATTTTTTAGGGACTAATATGGGTGTGTCATCTAGTTTTAAAATGATTCATGGTAAGGACTATCGGTATAAATAATGATCGATTAATGGGGAATATTTGGTATAAAAAAGTTTTTTTAATCCATTTTGGTAGACTTAGACATTATAATAATGATATTATGCTAGTGCCTAATATTTTCTCAATGGTTTTGGAAATTCAATGACCATAATCATTTTTTTAGAAAAATTATTCAAGGGATGTAGAGAAGGAACACCATTACTAAAGTATCCAAGAGTTTATAAAATTTAGGTAAGGTTAATGGATATTTTATGAACGAAATGATAGATACCCTGTAATAAATGAAATACCATGGAAGTGATGGGGTCATATGCCTTATTCAGAAATGTTTATACAAGACGAATTTTAGTTGAAACAAAGTACTGTGAGAGGTAATTAGTTTATTTCATCCTCTATATATCATTATTTAATTGATATAGGTGTGTCTCATTAATTTATATAATCTAAGATTATTTACGTGTTGGGATGACACTAGGTGTTTATTCCTTTTAAAATGAATTATTCCACTCCCATGGGGGGATGAGAAAGGTTTTATTTTTTTCAGTTTTTTGTTTTGATCAATGCCCAAAAAGTAATATGGGATATCACTATTCTTAACCTTTTCATATTTTTCCACATCATTATCAATGATTGGATTGTTCATTTTATTTCAATTATCAATTATCATCACCATTTAGTTTGTTTATTATCTCCTGATGGAATTACTCAAATTATTCATAGTGATTGGTATAATATATTTTTGACATTATTACCTATTTTCCATAAATATGACGAAACCCATCCCAATTTTTAGAGATTTTTCTTGACATCATCAAAGAGTATTTAAGTAATCCACTTCACACATTGTTGTAAAATTAACCTTATTTTTCCTAATTATTTTTCTTATTACAACCCTAGAGAGAGGATTAGTTTTCTGTTGACCTACTTATGGGGAAAATACACATCTCCTAGACATAATATTTTATTGATAACTATTAGTTAAATGTACTGAAATTATATCATGAGATTCTTGATGCTATGTGATTTCTTCATCTGAGCATGTATCCTTGGTTTCACCACTTCTCTTAATTATTATGGTAGATACAATCCCCTATATTTTTATTGATTACTAAATGCTTAATCAACTATATATTAGAAACACATATCATTTCCCTATGATTAATTCCTTTTTTATCAACTCATGGGATATCTATGTTTTTATATGTTCAATCTATAATTAGGGTACAATCATTTAAGATTCTAAGAGGAGGATCTTCAAATTTAATCATTCAGTAGTAGGTATGAACATTATTATTATTTGGTTATTCCACATAGTGTTTAAAAACTCCAATAGTGTTTATATATTTAAAAGATCAAATAATTCATTGGATATATGAAAATTTAATGGTTCTTTTGTGGGTGAAATTTTGCGGTATTCCATGATAGATAATTAATATATGGATCATCTGGATATTGTTATCATATCGTTAATATAATATCAACAATATTTAAATAATTATAAATATAATTTTTGTATCTATGATGTTGTTTTTATATGATATGTTATATCCCTAATAATAATATATGTGGATAATTAAATGATTCAAGTGATAATGTCTTGGGAAAAAACCTGAATGTTTGTTTGATATTTAGTGAATCTTATTATTGGGATGATTTTACAAGATTTTTGTTTAGGATTTCCATTTTTTGGAACATCCTATAAAAGTGTTTACCCTTAATGTTGTTATGATAGAGTGTAATTATAATTGTAAAAGATATATTAATGAATTAATGTCACATTAATTCTATAACTTTTTGAGTTTCATCCTCACCTATTTTTGTGTTATGAAATTTTTTTATAATGCCTCAAGTATGAAGTTATGATTTATTTTTATTGGTGATGATGTGGCTGGTGGATTATTTATCTCTCAAAATATCTCTCATTTCAATAATTATCTAATGTGTGATATCTAATTGGTTGTGTTGAGGAATTATATAATTTCGTTGTTCTACTATCTCTAAAGAGAGTGGTTTACTGTGTATTTTGATTATATGAGGTTGAAGTATATTTTTACATAATGGTATATGAATATATGAAATATATATTGGGTTGAGTATTTTGAGAATATTTTTTTTGATATTTCATACACACCTATAAAATTTGATGTTATTGTTGATACATTGATAATAATGTCAAAAACTCAATTGTTTAAGGGATTAGTTTATTAATATACTATTATTTTTATATTCATTGAGATGTTATTATATGGGTATGAAAATCATTTGAATATTTTATTATATTTACTAAAATTTCATTAAACATTTTATGATTTGATTCACATTGGACTTCCAATATAAACTAATTCTCATTATTTTAGTGAAATCCTTTATGAATGGGAGTCATCGGGTGACTTTCCAAGGACTATTGATTATTTCTAGTGTTTCCAAGTCTAATTGATCATTTTTATAACCCTATGATAGTATATGATGGACACTTGACATATGTCTAGTTGTTCTATGCATCCTTGGAATACAAAAATGTATCTTGATTTGAGATGTCAATATTAGTGGTCTAGAATAGGATCTCCATTGTGTACTCTATATTAATTTCATTATACTCAAAGAAGATTAAGGATTATCTCTATAAATCAACTACATTATGAATGTGTTTTCCAATTCCATTATAGTAGTGGGATGATATATCAAAGAATATCATTATCGGTAAACCATATAGAAGTGGTATGATATATCAAAGAACCACATTTTCGATAAACAATAGACACCTCATCAGAATGATTTTATTTGGGTGATCATTTATTAACATATGAAATCATATCATTTTATTCTTATTGAGGTGATGATAATGGTGTTAGTTATTTGGCACCTATATGTCTCATAGATGGTGAATCCCCATGGATTTCTTTCTTCTGTTGTATCTGATAGTGAATAGTCATTTAAATTATGGTTTTTAGATATTTCAAATATGAAATGTGTATCCAATTGAGGATGTGAAATACATATCACCTGAGCAGGATGGATAAACAGTGTTATCAATTTGAATTATTAAGGTTATTCTATGGGTGAGTGTATTGATTTTATTGGTTTATTGGAAAATAATTTTCCATTGATTCTTTTTCCTATAACATTAATTAAAATAATGTGTTTAGAATGAATAATTTTGATGAATTTTATTGGTAGTCATGAAAATCTAAATTATATTGTGTGGAGTATAAGTAGTAGTGTTTGGTTTGTCAAAGTAATTCTCAAGTGTTGATGGAAAATGTATAGTTGACCTGAATGTTTTTACTTAAAGATAAAAGTCACATGAAATTCTATTAATATCATCTTAGATACCTGTAGAAGTTTTTGATAGGTGATAAAAAAAATTCTATTGTTTCACCTCTTTTGGAACATCAACACTTGAGAAGATATATTAAATTTCAACCATGTTATATTGGGCCTTTTGAGATTATTGAACATTTTAGAAAGGTGGAATAGTGGTTGGATATAACATATTTCTTGAAATCGATTCATGAAGTAATATATGATTTTTAGTTGAGAAGATATCAACCTAACCCTTCTCATTTTATAGAATTTCATGTTTTTTATATTAATCCAGACACCTCAATGGTGGAGAAAAATATCAAATTATGGATAATCATAATAAAGTACTATGTGTAAAGGAAAATCCATTTGAATTTATTCTATGATAGTGTGGATGGTAAATCCATGTGATGTGAGGGTGTGGATCACTGATTATGTAATAATTTATTCTTACCTTTGAGTGTCGAAAATCTTGAGTTAATTAGACGAATATAATGTTGCATTGTGGGGAGAATTTGGGCACCATTCAGGTCACATTTAAATTTACTTATTGGTGTATTTTTTTCTCTCCTATAGTTAAAGAGTTTTTTAGGTGATGAGTTTTGTGGTTTTGGATATTATGGGAAATATTCTAGGAACATGGTATGTGCACGGTTAGTATTAATTATAAACTAACTATACGATATGGATCTATTGGTTCTATTTATTTTTTTGCATAGATTATTCCTTTTTTTAACCATGAGACACTCTTAGGTAAACTATAAATATGGATAGGTTTGGTTTAAATTAAGTTACATTGATTAATCATGGTTTGTCTTAATGTGAATATATTTATAGGTTATAGTGTACTTTACATTAATATGGTCAATAACAACTTCATGGATTGCCCACAATTTCTCTAACATTATGGCATAAACATGAAACTTGTTTGAGTTTTTTAAAAGTGTATAATTAACCTGATACCCATTATTTTTTTATAATAAGATTCACCAAATTCACTAATTATCTATACCAAAACATTCCATGAATCTATATGATGTTCTCCCCAATGTCTCTTTGCGATTCTATAGAGAATTAAATGGATATCATAAAGGTATGTATGAATTTCCACCTAATTACTCTTTCTATTTCTGTATCACTCCATGATTTATCATCTCAATCATGTTTTGAAACCCTAATTTTTTTAATCACTAGTCATGTGTTTTTTATAGGATATTGATGATTTTAATTATGAATCATTCCTTTATATGACATGATATATTTCTTTCTTATCTCCATTTTTGAAGGGGACTAAGTCTCATCAATTGGTGATAAAATTGAATGTGTATAATGGTTTTTCTAATGGTATGCACCATTAATCTTGGGATGCCCTTTGGTTTGGCTTATTAATATTATTTATTTGAGTTCTATGAGGTTTGGTTTTGGTAATAGGATTATTTATGGAATAAAAAATGTTTTTAAATGAGATTAACTTTTTAAATAGTTTCGTGCACTTCATGTGTTTGATGAAATTCCTCAAATAATGTTTTTACACTAAAATTGTTCTTCAAGAATGGGAGAATTAATTTATTTCATGTCAAATTGATATTGAATTTTTTTTATGAATTAATTCTTTTTCTTGATAAAATATAGTACCCAAGAACCATGGTTGTGTTATGTTATTAAAAATTGAAAACCTTAGTGATTCTAGAACCAATATTGTTTATGATTATGATGTAGAAATATTGTGGAAGGACTTGGTATTGTTTGTATTCACATTATGCATGATAGTGTATATTAAATGTTTTAGTTACTTATTCCCATATTCTAGAGCCCAATTGGGCATGATTTTATTTATGAAAGTGACATTTCATTCCTTGATTTTACAAATTTTTATCTTATGATATGACATAGATGGTTTTAATTATTTCTCACTGTTTTTCCTTCATTTATTTTTTCATATTGCTGTTATTTTGGAATATTCTATTTCTAATGTAACCTAGAGGATATTTTATTTAAAATGTTTTCAAATGAATTTAATTTATGAAACTTGATTTATTTTAAAATATAGAGATAATGGTTGAATGGTTCGTAACATTTAATAGATTTATGTTGGAATACAACTACTCTATTTACAAACACTATAAATATTTCATTGGGAAAAAGAAGACTTT
The DNA here is from genome assembly GCA_963277665.1 of Viscum album. Taxonomy (NCBI): domain Eukaryota; kingdom Viridiplantae; phylum Streptophyta; class Magnoliopsida; order Santalales; family Viscaceae; genus Viscum; species Viscum album. The sequence continues at coordinate 638,211,922 of OY728157.1, forward strand.
TTTTTGAAGGGTATAATTAATTTAAATAGTATAATGAATATTGGATGGTTGCCTTAGTATATTTCGCATCATGGGTGTTTGGGATAGTGGTGAAAAACTATCATATAAATACTTGGTATTGGTTAAGGATATGGATTTTTTCTAGGATTAACCATTTGGATTTATTTTCCTATGTATCATAAATAAATAAATATTCATTAGTGATGTATGAAAGTTTTTAAACATTATCTAATTGTATAGAAGACATGTTATGTTAGGATTTTATGGTGAAATAATTCCACATTTTTGTGTGTTGATACCCTAGTGCATGTTTACATCCCATGTAGATGGGAATGTGCATTAATCCCTATGGAATCCCATCTTAGGGGATGTTTTAAGTAAACAAAAGTTTTCTCATTACAACAACCATTCATTTATGCAATGTGCATTGTGAATTCATAGTAATTACTTTTGAGATTACAAATTACCATACCACCATCATATATTTATTGAATAATTCTAATATAGATTAATTTTAAAAATTTATGGTTATATTTATTTATGATGTTATTATATTTTTTTAATAAAAAATAAACATGAAGAGTAATCCATAATTTCTATAATTGAGTTTTTAATTAAGATGAAATACGAGAATCTTATTAGTTGTAAATTTTATATATAAATTGTATAATTCATAGGTTATGTAATAATAATAGATGGTATATATTTGGATCCATTAATAATTGAGGAGATTGATTAATAATAAATTATAATATCTACTATAGTTTTCCATATATTTATTGTATTAATTAGATACTATCAATGTTTTTTGAGATATTTTATATGATTTTAAAATCCACTTACTGTGATAATGAGGAAGGGATTGAAGTCACTATGGGAAGATAAATGTGAAGAAAATATCTAGGGGATTAAGAAGTGGTAGGTCATTCTTCCAATACACACACCACCTTATACTATGTAAGGTTTATATATATATATACATCAAAGAATTACTTTTGATGTATCTCGGTGGAAATTTACTAGGCGGTACATTACGTGAAACATCAATTAGTGACCCTTGAGAAAAATAATCCTATGCCTGGTCAGGAGATGGAGGGAGTATGTTTTTTACTAACAATTTGTATGTTTTATATCTGTATTAAAATGTTTGATATATATATATAATTAGTATAAATTAATAATGATTATGTTCATATATAATGTATTTCAAACTCTATAAATGAGATTTTTTGTGTCAATTAAATACTATTATTTCTCAATAAAATACCATCCTTGGTTGAAAAAAATGTGGATGGTTCTCCATATAGAAAGGATGATGCTACTCTATTAATGATATTTGTTTAATGGGATCCAACACTCATGTATGCTAAAAGTATGTACGTTGAAATCCTAAATTAATTTAAAAAATTATACCATTCGCAACATATTTCACAATTTCCCGACCATTTGGGGAAAATAAAGGAACAAGATGATGATTCAGACATATAGATGGTGGTAGGAATTATAATAGAGTTTGGAAATAATAATGGTTAAGTAAAATGATATTGAAATTTAATATTTGTTCCATAAAAACCAAACTTGATGAAGGTTTTTTTGGAAAATGTACATAACTCATCATTAATTATTAGTCCAGGAATCGCATAATTTTTTATAGATTTCAAGGATCTTTTTAGGAAGTATAACATAAATAATGATATTTTAGAGTATATATTATAATGATTTGTGTATTTTTAGAACAATTATAAATATATAATTTCTAAGTGGATGATGAAACCAACATACAAACCTATATGGAAATGGGTGAACATAACCATGGATTCCATCATGAACCATCCAAATACCTTTAAAGGATATTATTCCACTTAGTTTATAGTTTATTGATATATAATGGTATTAAACTTCATTTTTATTTGGTATAATTTATGACACAATAAAAATAGTATTTTTATTCATAGTTGATGTTTTAGGGATACATTGAGTATTTTTTTATTTATATGAAATCGATATCCAATTTTCACAAAAGTGTTTTACAGAAGTAATTAATAACCTTTTGGCACATTATTGATATTTTTCATGTCTCATCATAATAAAATATTTTCTCAACATTAATGTACCATTAAGAAACATTATTATATGCTAGTATACATCTCAATAGATTTTAGTGGTTTTTGGTAACAGCAAATTTTTCTATTTGATATCTCATATAATAAGTATTTCTAAAATAGAATAAAAATGGTTCTATATGAGGCTCTATATGGTATGAGATATAGAACTCCAAAATATTGGGATTAAAATAGAAGATGATATTTTTGAAATATAATCTTATTTATGATATTATGAGGATGCTTTAAATCATTCAATGGCATATAGATATAACACATTTTATAAAAAAGATATATGCTTATAATCATTAATGAGGCCATGACATTGAAGTTGGTAATAAATAATTCCTTCAAAAATCTCCTTGGAGGAATGTTATGAGCCACTTTGAGATGGGATTGGTCATCCTGATTTCTATTTTTCCCATTGAGATTCTCGATCTTATTATAATTATATATTTTTTATTAATACAGCCAAAAAATTGATCAAAGACTTATGATGTGTTCAATTATATTTTTTTGATGAAATATTTACCAAATTCATCACAAGTAATGTACACATAAAAAATAAAATTAGAACATTATTAAAAATCATGATACCCTGATTTAGTTATTTATTGATTCTTGTTTTGGTACCCTTTTTTGTTTGGGGGAATTTTAGGCCTTTCATGGATAGAGATCATTTGTTAGGGAAATGCACTAAGGTTTAGGGATATTTTTTTAATTAACAAAGTCTATGTATAATTGTTTTAAATGATATCGAGGGTGTCTTGATGTTGCTAAGAGTTTCCTATAGGGGTCTATATTTTGTACTTTCTATTGGAGATATTTATGATTTAATGTTTCAATTATGGCGTATGTTTCTCATTTGGCATAAACCGTTGAAGCACATCAGGTAATAATATTTTTTAGGATGAAAAATGGCTTCGTGTTGTCAAGTCCATTATTATTATGTAAAATAATCTCTTGGGTTTAAATTAACCTAAGGAGATGTGTTTAAAAATGAATATTAGTTATTCAAAATTTATTGTGTAAGATGGAGATTTATGTTATAGACCCCTTAAGCCTAGTGGGTTTTTTATCTTCTTCCATGTTACTCCATTCTAATTAATGGTGAAAATGTCTCACTTGAGCCTTAGTTCCAACCAGATATTTATGGGACTTTATCCCACATTCATATTTCTTTTCATGGGATGTTTGATCACATGTGTGGTTGGGTGTCTTCCTTCAAGTGTTTGAAATCTCCTCCCCCTATGTTTATCTTTGATGATATAAGATTGGAAACATTGAGTGTTACGGTTTTTCATAGGTATAATAATCAGGATGTGATCTTGATTGATCAATTTCAATTTTCCCTTATTCCTTGTAATTTAGAGGTTGATCGTCTTATTTCCAATATCCATTGTCAAAGGCGATTAGGTTTACTCCATTCATAAGGTAGGTGTCTCAATACATTGAATTAATTCATGATTTGTTGAATTTTCTTGTGTGAACCCAATTTTAAATTCATATTGATGGTGTATATTATTTTAAATTTGACATGATGCATAGGTTCCATGCTATTAAAGAGGTTTTCCATTGAAAATGGAATTTATAAATTCTATGTGTGGATATTTTTTCATAATGGAGTATTTTTATTTAAATGGAAATTTAATTATGGAAGTAGATATACTTCACTATCGAAAATTATTTATGAAATATAATTATGGTTTTGAAATAGAAGTGTTCTTTTACAATCATAGAACATTGGAAATATTGTGTTTCATCTGGAATAGAATTTCCCCTCTTTTTGGGTGTAATGAAATGAGAGTATTATTTCAACATTAGTGTATGTGATTACACTAGAGGTTATGTTGGTTGAATCAACTATATGAATGGATTTAGGATTTTCATTCTTTTCTATCATGTATACCCTTACACTAGAAACCAATATGGCATTATTTTTCATTTATGATTGGTTTATCACATTATAATGTATCTCATGGTCATTTGTTCACATGGTTATCTTATAGTGCATTAGTGTCTTCTAAAATGTTTTCATTCATACTTATCATATTCATAGATTTAGTGAATATGGTATAATTTAAAAAAAAGAATATTTAATAAAATGGAAATACATTATGTAAATTTTCTACAGAATTGGTTTGTTATAAAGTTATAACTAATTATTTCATGATAATAGTACATGTATATATTCTTTGATGATGTCCTACATGGATTTGTGACCATACCCTAATTTTTTCATTTTGAGGTTTTATGTGTTGTTTTGTATGAATCATGTAAATGGATTTTTAAAACATGGTATCAAAGGAATTACCTGGTATGAAATTTTGTGCCACTACATGGGTTAGGATTATTGTAAATTTAGAATAGAGTTACGACCATTAGAATTTAGTTAGTATGTGTGGAAAAGGGGCCTGACCAACTCACTCCCATTACTAAATCTAAGTTACCAAGAGAGGTAAATTTTTACAGGAATGAGACTTGGTGGTTGAGGGTTTTGCATGAAAAATAAATGGGTTTTATTTTAAATGTTATTGTACCTTTATTTTCTTCATTTATTCAGAAAATCCATAACCACTTTAAATTATAACCATTTATATGCATTGATTTGGATACTCTAAGTTTGTCTTATTACTATGGAATCTGTTCATGACTGATATGTATTATT